>CM028340.1:7432500-7872500 GCA_016647705.1 Eucommia ulmoides
GTTAAGTTCCTCAGCTATTTTTGGAAAGTCTTGTGGGAAAAGATGGGAACTAAATTATTGTTCTCAACAACTTGTCACCCCCAAACGGATGGACAAACCGAGGTAGTAAATCGAACTTTATTTACTTTGTTGCGTACTATAATTCAAAAGAACTTGAAAAATTGGGAGGATTGTTTGCCGTTCATTGAATTTGCTTATAATCGGAGTGTTCATTCTACTACTGATTTTTCACCATTTGAGATTGTTTATGGTTTTAATCCACTAACTCCTTTGGATTTGTTGCCTTTGCCAGTTAATGAGAGGGCTATTTTGGATGGACAAAAGAAGGCTGAGATGGTAAAGAAACTCCATGAAAGTGTACGACAACACATAGAGAAAAAAAATGAGCAATATGCAAAGAAAGCAAATAAGGGTCGTAGACGAGTCATCTTTGAACTGGGTGATTGGGTTTGGGTACATATGAGAAAAAAAAGATTTCCAGCCCATAGGCACACCAAGCTACATCCTAGAGGGGATGGTCTATTTCAAGTCCTTCAGAGGATCAACGATAATGCGTACAAGTTGGATCTTCCAGGTGAGTATAACGTTAGTGCTACATTTAATGTTTCTGATCTTTCTCCGTTTGATATAGATGAAGATTCGAGGTCGAATCCTTTTGAAGAGAGGGGGGATGATGAGAACCAACAAGCAACATCAAAGGACACATTGCATGTCCCGGTTGGGCCCATTACTAGGGCAAGATCCAAGAAGATCAAAGAAGCGCTTAATGGGCTAATTCAAGGGCTTTTGGCTGAATTGAAAACAATAAAGCCCAAATTAGGCCTAAATGACGATCAAGACCTAATTCATCTCATCAAAGCAAGTGAATGGATTTAGACATGAACTCAAATAGACCAAGACTTGTGGACCACGAAATTCTTATCATATTTATTTTATTATTTTAAATCTTTTAATTATTTTTAGGCTGATTTGTAAGCTTGATTACCAAGTAAATTATTTCCTTTTCTAACTAGGAATGTAAGGCAAATTAGGAAACTTTCTTATTCTTTATTTAGCAATTAGATTTTAGTGTTTCCTTTTTCCTCCATGTAGACCTACGAATTTCAAAGTGTATTAGGGTTTCTTTTCTTATTCTCTTGGCCACCTATTTAAGGGACTTTGTAGACCTACGAATTTCACATTACTTTGATTAATAAAAATTGTGAGAGTTTTCTCTTTAATTTTTCAGAGAACTTTTCCTGAACTTTTCAAGAGTTTCTTGTGGTGTTCAAACTTATATCTTTGATTTGTGATTCATTATAATCATTGGGTCAAGATCATTATACCATTGGTTCGCGTTTCGTTCATAAACGTTGGGTCAAGGTAATCTATCTTTCAATTTCTGTATTTTTATCTCGTTCAAAAATCTGATTTAGTTTCGATCTTCGCGAAGAAACCCTAAGTTGGTTTCGGGTCTCACTAATCCTTGGTGAGGTTCACATCAATACCGCACTCATAATTTTTTTACTAGTCATAGGATCGTTTCACCTCACGATCATGAGTTATGACGGTACTGTAACCTGTACAACTGTGCCATCTAAGGTGGTTGTCAGTGTCAGAGCCATTCAATATCTCCAATGGTAGGGGCAACCACCTGTAGGATTTGCACTTCTGACAGGTCAACATATATCCACCCTGCAGGACTTGCCTGACAGGTAACAACAAATTCACCCTGCAGAAATTGCCTGACAGGTAACAATATATATCCATTGTCACACCCCACCCCGGACACCCATCACCCTAGGGCCGGCGTGACGTCGACATGACATCACTTGAATGTCAAACTAACTAGAAAACAACAAAGGGCATACATAAATATACAACCACATATACATGCCATAAACATCCTCTCAAATAGGGACACACTCGTCCCCAAATATAATAACAACAAAAAATATAATAACAATGAACCTCTCTAGGTTTCGGCTTTGACAACTTGTTCCAAAAACTCCCACACGACACCGTCACATGACTCTATCTAGTGCTAGTAGGAGACTGACTCCTAACTGCAGCACCTGAAAACAAATTTTTCATCGGTGTATTGTCTTCGTAGTAAAAATATTTTTAGTATGGATCAAGTATAAAAACATATAAATACCACATATCGAACAATAATATAAAAATCACATACCACAAGGAAAACTCTATTTTCCTGTCACCACAAAAACAAACTCATATATATATATATACATCACATTCTACTCAAGCAGTAAAAATTCACTAGAATACTATATCCCACCAAATGATGTAAAACAACCAAAATGACAAATACATCAATATATATATATATATATATATATATATATATATATATATATACGGACACACCATTCACCATATACGACAAAACACCACACACCCTTCGACTAGCCACAAGATCGTTTAATCTCACGATCGAGAGTTGCAACAGTACCGTAACACCGTAGGATTTGCCTTCCTAATGGGTCACAATACTCTGTCGAACTATGCCAAGCAGATAATCGTCACTCTATTGGATTATGCCAAGCAGATAATTGTCACTCTACCGGACTATGCTAAGCAGATAATCGTCACTCTATTGGATTATGCCAAGCAGATAATTGTCACTCTACCGGACTATGCCAAGCAGATAATCGTCACTCTGCCGGATTATACCAAGCATATAATTGTCACTCTGTTGGGCTATACCAAGCAGATAATCACCACTCTGCCGGAGCAGATAATACTATGGCGTAATCAGACCCAACACCAATTTTCATCTCAACAACAAACGACTTATCCACAATCAATTTCACTTACACTCAAAACTGCTTGATCCGTATAAGTTACAAATTCGTCCAATTTTTGGTAAACACATTTTTCTATCATATATATGAAAATAGATTTTTTGTAATTTACTAGAAGATAATACACTCACCTGGTGATCCGCTCCAAAAAGCTTTTACTGACTATACTCTACCGTCACTCCGGTGCCTGCGAACCTATTAGTGACATATTCTAAATTAATATTTTAGGTAAAAATAACCTAATCATGCAATGCAAACCCTACGTTCCGTAATTTTCCCATTCCCCACATTTTATTAGGAAAAATTACTATTCGACTAGTATCGCTCCGTTAAAGTTTATTATTTAAACTCTATTCATGTAAACGGTCTCAATAATTATTATCGCCATTGCAACATTTTAAGGCTAGTAATTTAATTTAACAAATCATAGAATTTAACGAGAAACGTTACCCGTTCCGAAACGGTTGTAGATTTCCTTTAAAAGTTCTAAGTTGATGCTCCTGCTCCCATCGCTTTGGCGAGAGATCCACCGCTGCGGCAAACACACTTTCTCCCTTCTCTGGTTTACTCACTGATGCTCCACCGCCTGGGCCGTAGGTCCTCTGACTAGGCGAACACGCTCCATTTCTTTCTGTTTTTGCATACTAATCCTTCTCCGCCGAGGTGAGCACCCCTCCGCTTAGGCGAGAACACTTGCCCCCTTTTCAGTTTTGCTTACTGATGCTCCACCGCCTAGGCGAGCACCTCTCCGCCTAGGAAAACAATCATCTTCCTCGTTCTGCTTCCCTTTGGGATTAGACCAAACGTTTCTCTCTCTATTTTTCTTCACTATCTCCGGCAGCTCTTTCACCACCCCACTTCGAGGACCAACCACACCCACACAACAACCCGTTCTACCAATAACACCCATCTCAAGCCTGATCAAAACACACCACAACACCTTCACATATACACACACATGACACACCCAGAACAGAAGAAAAACAAAGCATATACCCACCGTTTTACATACCCCCTGCCGTCGGACGAGACAATTGGACGGCACATGCACATATTCCGCCAAACCAAACAACGATCAACACCGAAACACCTCCTCACGCTGAAGAACCCACCATCATTGGCGATCACGAACCTCCAAGATCTCCTTTCTCCAGTTCTCTCTCTTTAGGTTTTCTAGATCTTTTCTTCTTAAAATTTGTGATCATATCATGTATGAACCAATATATATATATACATAAACTTGTGGTGATCCCACTGCCACGTTGCCTACTCCTCTCTCTCCCTCTGCCTGATCTCACGTTCACCCCCCTCCATATATATATATACACACACACATAAAATATCTTTGGTTAAATTGCTCTTCCTCCCCCTCCCCCAAAATTGCTTACAATCTCTTCTTAGCCAACTTCCATTTTTAAAAGTTTCTAAACTTGTAATTTCACCCAAAAGTTTGTTTATTATCAAAAATTAAATGTAAAATTTTTGGATTGAATGTTTCTAAATTTTTCAATTTGACCCCCAAACTTTTAATTTGAATTTTTAATTAACCCAATTTGGCTCTGAATTCCCAGTTACTTTATAATGCGACTAAAATGACGTACATACTACGATTGGGGTCTTATATCCATCCTGCAGGACTTGCTTGACAGGTAACAATATATCTATCCTACAGGACTTACCTGACAGGTAACAATATATCAACATCCCGCAGGACATGTCCTCCTGACGAAAAAACAATTATGATATAGTCGGATAATAAAAATCACTTTCACCTTTAAAAATCTACTTGATCTGTATAATGTTATAAAATAATTCATTTTAATAAACTTTTTTTTTTTTTCGCATTTTAGTACGAAAATATAATTTGATAATTTATATAGAAGATAATACACTCACCTTGATTTTTGCGCTACAAAAATACTGTTGCCGAAATACTACGCGGGTGGCGTCGCCTGTGATCCTAACAACCAAAGGCCTAAACTAAGAATTTATTTAAAATATATCTACTATGCAATGCGTGACCCTAAAATGTACCATTTTCCCATTCCCAATCTTTTTTGATTACACGAAATTATTGAGCGCTTAATTTATTAAGTTAATATTAACTGTACAAAAATTATTATAACAACGACTATAAAAATATTCCGTTAATAATTTAATTTGTAGAAAATATTAACTGATCGTTAAAAATTTTATTAGACAATGGAATACTAAAAATTGTCGTTTTGATAAAATTTACAATTTTTATTTTAAACTATATTTTTCGTAGATTAGATACATTTATACCTACTATATTTCTCGAACTCACGGATACATTTTTGACATATACATATACATATACATATACTTATGTCCGTACTAATAACCCCATAAATTAAACATGATATATGTATATGTCATTTAGCATTACACACACACACACACATATACATATACATATACATATATATATACACACTAGTGTATAACCCATGTCTGAAGGCACGGTTGTAAAAAAAAAAAAATTAACCTAAAAAAATGAGATAATCTCCTTAATTTATACAACATTCTACATCTATCACATTAAAATAATAATAATTAACATTTAAATACTATTACCGACAAATAATATATATTATAATTTGAACACAATCATTATCCAGTAACAAAAAAAATTGGTTATTAAAATAATATCACAATTAAACATGAGTTGAACCGAAAAAAAATCAAAACCAAAAATGTATATTGCTTATCCAAATCTTATTACGTCAATGTTACATTTCGCACATGTAATTCAAAAATAAAAACAGAATTAAAGTTACAAAATCTATAAACAAATAGAAATTACAAAAAAACCTTTACAATTTAAAATGGAAAAAAAAAAAACAGTTTTAACTTCTTTTATTTAATTAAATTAACATCGACCTCATTAAAACAAACAATACGATTTATACATATGAAATTTGACCACTAACCAAACTTCCAATCCCTGAAAAAAAAAACTAATTTCTGCTCCAAAATTCATACATTTGAAATTGTTCAACTCACCTTGGGCATCTAATCCCTCAAATTCTACTCCAAAAATTTTAGAACAAATTTCTTCAAACAGAACAAATTTGGTTTGACATTTCTATTTCCATGTGAATATAAAACATCGAACAAACGGATTCGGTATCGGTAGCAAAGCTCAAATTGAACCTAAAAAGATTACTAATTTTTTATATAACATTATCTGTTTGTACAACATTCTACACTTGTTTGATACTAACAGTTTATTACAAATATAACACAATAAGTATTAATAAGATTAATACTCAGATACTAATATAATCACAACTAAACATTAGTTAAACCAAAATCAAAGTAAAAAATATTGAACTAAAATCTTACCTTCGGGACGTGATGACACAGAAATATAGCAGTGGTTTCTAAGTACTTACTTAAAGGATAAATCACAGTTGAGAAAAATATAAAAATGAATCGAAAAAGAACTAACTAAATTAGATGATGGTAAAATAAATTTAGATCAAACGAAAATTCGTACCGACAACCAAAAGAGTGAATATGGATCAAAGAAAACAAAATTTTAATTATCCGAAAAAAACAAAAATTATGAAAAATTAGTTATAGAGGCTCAAATTTGGTGTTTGTTCAGGCATGAGGAGGTGACACTGCCAGGGCTACAACACCGGTTACACGTAAGAGAGCGACGACAGGATCGATACCTCTAACATACATTCCGAGTTGCCCAGACAAGATACGGGTCGAAGTTCCCAATGAACGATTTCTATTGCAAATCCTACCTAGGATTACTCGCAAATTTTAAGGGTGCAAAGTACAATTTAGCCAAATCCATTGGATCCATTATCGTTAGCGTTGTCACTGCCAAATCCAATAGATCCGTTATTGATCTACACAATTTAAGAATTTAAGAAGAAATCATCTGAAAATTCAAGTGTAAACGAATTTAAAACCGAAAGAAAATTGAAATTGAGGGGAATCATCAACATTGAAGAAACCAAATAATGAAACAAAAATTGAAATTGAGAACTCAAGTAGAGATCTGCATCGAAGATACCAAATGATGAAATAGAGAAATGAACCTCAAGAACAAACTGAATTCTCAATTTCAATTCAAATTGCAACAACGATTCATTCAACTGATAGGAATTAAAATATGAGTTCACCTCAAGCTCCGCCCATCAAAACAGAATAGGACAGAACAGAAACACTTACTAACTATAATTAGTTGCACAAAACCTTCAATTCGCAGATTGAAGTTCAGTTTCTCATTTTCAAATTTTTTGCCTCCTTAATTTAGTTTCCAATCCTTAGAACACTGTTACTGCAAATCAATTAGAAAATCAAACCCCTTTTCAATAAAAAATAAATAAAAAAATCAGGAAGGTAGTGTTTGGTTGTATCAAATTTAGGCTTTGGAATTGAAATTTAGCACAACCAAACAAATGTAGATATAGGAATTGAAATTAAAAAAATAAATAAATAAATAAATAAACAAGTCTCATCCTTAGCACAACCTAACAAATGTAGATATAACAATACACCCAAAAATCCAGACAGTTAGGCTCCTAACTATATCTGGTGAATGCATATAAAGGAACAATAAATTACAAAACAAATATATATGTTTGTCGGTGTTAGGGTTTGCAGTGGTGTTCGATATCTGGATCTTCCACGACATTAGGGTTTAGATCAGGAGTCTAACGTTGTGGCATGCATCAATTGAGAAAGCAACAGACAAAGAGAGAGAAAAACATACCTGGTCGCAGTGATGGCGATAACAAAGACGGCACGGTGACGGCGATGGCGCGGTGATAGCCATGGAAGGGCAATCGTAGTGGGTTTGGGCAGATGGGAGCGAGAGAGTGAAATGCAATTGATTAGAGAGATGGTGGTGTTATTTTATTTAAGAGATAATTAGGGTGAGAAATTAATTGTAAGGAAAGAGAGAAAATTGGGAGAATTAGACATCTTTGTTCCATAATATTGATAGACGATTAGGAATTATGAATTAGGAATTGAGAAAATTAGGCATATTTCTTTTCATAATTTGAGTGTCTCTATTCAAGGAATTAAGATTATGATAGACAACTAAGAGATAGAGAGAGAAAATTAGGGAATTAAAAATTTATATATCCGTTTTGTCATTATATATCTATTATATAAAACATGATGGTTTTTTGGCTAATTAGGATAAACTTATGACTAGGACAAAAAAATATGATTAGGACAAACAAAATTGCTGATTAGGATAAACAAATTTATTGAGTATGACATTTTGCAGTCTTAAGTTGAGGAATATATAAGAAAATTAAATTTGTCTAAAAGAAAATAAAATTATATTAATATTATTTTTGACTTATAAAAATATATATAATTTCTTAATTACTTAATTTCCTCTCTCTATCTCTTAATTCTCTATCTCATGGCCTTAAATAGAGACATCAAAAGTAATTAAAAAATTTAGTCATTTTTTAATTTATTATATTATAGTATCTATTATATAAAACATGACGGTTTTTTGGTTGACTAGGATAAACTTATGACTATGATAAAAAATTATGATTAGCACAAATAAAGTTGCTGACTAAGACATTTTAAGACATAAGTTGAGGATGTGTAAGGAAATTAGATTTGTCAAACAGGAAATCGGATTAATATAAATAGAAATCAAATTAATATAGTATTGATTAATTAATTAGACAAATGCTGATTAAGACAAACAAATTTGCTGACTAGGTATTTTTGAGATATAAGTTTAGGGCCATAAAAGGAAATTAAAATTTAATTTGGGGCAAAAAATATTGGGATACATATATGGCCCTAAATTAACATTAATTAGTAAAGATAATGTCTAAAATAACATTAATGCCTAAATTTTTTGTCGTAATCACATTAAATTTTCAATTAATTAATTTTAGGGTCAAAATTAACATATTAAATTTAGAGCCAAAAGTTTAGCCATTAATATTATTTTAGGTAACGATTTATCCATTTTTCTCTAATTAAATTATTAATTAATTTAGACATTGATTCATTCAATTTTTCTTAATTAAACTACTAAGTAGGATTCAATTTAATTAACCCTTCTTTCAGCTCTATCTCTCTCCAATTGCAGTATGCTTTTCTCTATTTTCTGCAGTTACTCACCCTAAGTAATTAAAGAACACATCCTATTTGTGAGCATATGATCAACTATTTACTGTTAAAAATGTTCATATTTTGTAATTTATGCTGACTTTGAAATCTTTTGTCTCTACCTCTTTATTTTGCTAAATTTTAGTTCGTTACGTATTCATCAGATCTGAAATATTCATTTCATGTGATTGTCAGTTAACTTTTAAAATCATATTTTAAAATATTAATTAAACCTATCATATTTAAAAATCATAATCGCATGTTCATCGAATTATTTATCATTTTTAGCACAAAGAATAAAGAAAATCTCTTTAAATACGTTGTTTTGTCATCATTTTTGGTCATTGCTTGAAGGTTCGTGCACTACACACACATACATGCGTGCGCACACATCCACACACACATATATAAGATAATATATATTGAGGTTTCAGGAAAATGTGATTTTTTTTTTGTGAGCCTATTTTATTTTAATTCCAGCGTAAATAATTTGTCAAGTTTACACGTTATTCTTTATTTTTTTAAGTTATACCTTGATTCTATCCGAATAGGAGATAAGATCATATTATTATTGATTTTCCTTGCAATGTGTATGTTCATTTGAGATTCATTTTATGAAATTAATTATTGTCGTAAGAAATTGGTTTTTAAATGCGTTTTATATTTGTTTTTTTATTTGGTTAGGATTTTTCTTAAAAATATTTTTTAAGTGTTTGTATTTGTAATAAGATTATTTTGTAATGAAGCATAATAGTGCTTTTGGGCTTTCTTAATGAAGCATAATAGTACTTTTAGGAACACATTATGCACTAATTGTTCGGTACCATTATTTTGATTGGATAATTTCATAATTGTCATTAGTTTTATTTCAATTGGTTTATAACTTACTTTGAAGATTAAATTACATATAAAACCGTAAAATATCATTGGATTTTTTATATTATTGAACTTTTTTATATCAGTACAAGTTTTAGTCTCGATTGTTAATTACAATTGATGTTCAATTGTTAATTATTATTAATGTTCAAATGAATAGGTGTATTATGTTGGTCTTGATTGTTTTATTATTAATATTCAAATGTAATAGATATAGAATGTTGTATAATTGATAAAATTATATTATTTTTTTTTGGGTTTGATTATTCTACACCCGTGCCTTCAGGTACGGGTTATATGCTAGTGTCTTTATAAATCAAAACGTCCATATATATAGCCTTATTTCCATTTCAACAAATCCATTTTCCTTTTATGGCCCTAAATTTATGTCCTGAAAAGTTTTATAGAATAGATTATATATTTTTATAAGCCAAAACATCCATATATATATATATATATAATATAATATAATAAATTAAAAAGTGACTAATTTTTTTTAATTAATTTTGGTGTCTCTATTTAAGGAATTAAGGTCATGAGAGAGAGAATTAAGAGATAGAGAGAGAAAATTAAGCAATTAAGAAATTATGTACCTTTTTTATATCATTATTTATATTTTTATAAGCAAAAAATATTATTAATATAACTTTATTTCTTTTTAGACAAATTTAATTTCCTTATATATTCCTTAATTTAAGTAGGTAAAATGTCCTACTCAGCAAATTTGTTCATCCTCGTCAGCAACTTTGTTTGTACTAGTCATATTTTTTTGTCCTAATTATAAGTTTGTCCTAATCAGCCAAAAAATCGTCCTGTTTTATATAATAGATATATATTTTATTTATTTACACCAACTACCTTTTAGAATAATGAAAATATTAATCCTATCCCAAAACTTTTAAAATCATATTTTAAATAACATATTAACCCCTAAAATTTTTAAATTCAACCTTGTAAATATCCAAGTAGCCCCTAAATTTTTTTAAGTAATTATTAAGTAGCACAACGCTCCCTGCTATTTTTCTAAATGTTCTAAAATGCAACTAGAAATATGCATGTGTAAGAATTAGGCTTTACACAAAATGACTCAAAATACAACATGTGGTAGCATGGTGTCTACAATGGTCTCCTTTGACCGTTCACAGCTGACTGACTAGGGAACGAGACCGACCACATCTAACCAACCACCAATCATTGACCAACACTCAGACCATTCAATGGAACCTCTGCCTGGGCCGACCACTGACTGGAGCCCACCAAACAGGCCTCTTTTGTAAGACCCAATTAAAAAAAAAAAAAAAAAAGAGGAAGAAATGAGAAAAATGAGAAATTTTGGGGAGGGGAGAAAGAGTATTTTTGTTTAGATATTTTAAACATACAATTATATATATATATATATATATATAAAATTGAGATTAGGAAGGGCAACGATCATTCGGGAAGAAACAAGAAAAGGAGAGAGAGAGAGAGAAGTGAAGAGGAAGAAGAAGCCATCGGAAGGGCTGCCGGAAATCACTGGTGCAGGTTCATGGTGTTTTTCCAAGGTTAAGAGTCGTTTGGGTTGTAGGGGTATGCAAGGGTGACATGTTCTGAGGTCATATGGAAGCAGGTATGTGTGGGTGAAGGATTGTGCCCTGTTTTTGTTGTTTAGAGTTATAACCAATGGTTTGGGGGTATTATTTTAGTGGGTGTTTTAGCTAGAGTGAAGGAAATGAGGTTGGTTTTATCAACGTAAACTTGGGACGGTTGATCGTGAAGGTGGAGTGAAGGATTTAAGGGCCGAAGTTGGTGACGAGAAAGAGGAAGAAGATTGGTTTGTGCTGTTCTTTTCTGTCAGGGACGAAGCCAGGATCGCTTAGGCGGTGGAATATCGCTTAGGCGGTAAAACAACAGAGAGTCGGAAATCGCGTAATCGCTTAGGGGGTGGAATATCGCTTAGGCGGTAAAACAACAGAGAGCCGGAAATCGCGTGATCGCTTAGGCGGTGGAAGATCGCTCAGGTGGTAAAATAACAGAGAGCAAGAATCGCCTGTTTGCCTAGGCGGTTGGGAGCAGGAGCATATTCTAGGGGGTTTGTGAGTACAAATTTTCAGGTGAGTGTACTGTCTTTCTTGCCAAAATATTTTCCATATAAATATGATGAGATATGTGTTTATTTAACTGTATGAATTTTATAAATTATATGGATCAAGCCAGCTGTGGGTGAGTTGGATTAAATGGTTTTGAAATATTTGGGTTTAAAAAGAAAGGCTTTATAAATAATCTGCTGGATTTGGTGTTTTAATTAAAAATGGTGATTATTATTATGGTCTGTTCGGAGGGTGGTCCAGCAGAGGAAAATTTATTTGTGATTTGCTGATAATATTATTGAATTGACTATGCCATAGTTTATATTATGATCTGTCCGGAGGGTAGTCCGGCAGATGGATAGTTACTATAAGGTGATTGACGTCATGTGGTGATTTATATTATTGGCCTCCGGAGACGTTCGGTTGGCAGTGATCTGCGCAGTTAGGTCCGCTAGGAAGGCATATCCTACGGATGGTTATGGTACCATTGTAACTCTCGATCGTGAGGTTAAAACGATCACTATGGCTTAACCGGTGGGTGTGAGATTGAGATGTGTGTTTAAATTGGGGTGTTTTATAAATACTAGGTGACTTATTATTGATTGGGTGTTTGGAAACTGAATTATACTGCTTTACTTCTATTGCTTATTTGATACTAGAGATTTTACTAAATCTGTGAGGTGTGTACATTTATTCATGCTTGATCCATTTAAATGTTGGATTTTATAAAATGTATTGTTGCTATGTTAAAAATAGGTTTTACTAAGAAGACAGTACACTCGCAGATGCTGTAGAGAAATGTTTGTCCTCTACTGGCAGTAGGTCGATTTCTGGAGGGCCATAGCGGGGAGTATTTCAATAGTGATTCTTTTTGCTTTTGGTTGTAGATGTTGATTTGTAAAAGAATGAACTAGCGCTGTTGTTGTAAGAGCAAGAGAGTCTTAAGAGTAGGGGATATGTGTATTTCGTTGACTATAGTAATTAATATGCTTTTTTTGTGTAAGGTATTTTAATTCTAGTTAGTTATTGCTGGAAAAGTAGTCTTGTTGTCACACTGGCCCACGAATATTGTGATATCGGGATGGGTTGTGACAATTTTGGTATCAGAGCCTAGATTATAGGTTCTGTAGACTTTCCAGTGGGGGTGTCAGTAGAAGATTATGAGATAGGAGGACGTGCAGTCGTCCGGTCAGTAGGGGACAATTAGGTAAAATGCTTGGGAGTAATCTTATTAGTAGGGCAATAGTAAATTTACATATGTTTAATACCGACAATTGTTTTCAGTTGGTTTAGTTAGTGGTTGAGTTGCATCTTATGGTTAATAATAGGTATGGAGCAAGGTGATGAAAACTCGGGGAGTATAAGATCTCAGGGGCAGCTTGAACCCCCGGGACAAGTAGAACCTCAAGGACAAGGAGATAGGCTTCAAGAGAGTCTAGATGCTATTGAAATGATTCTGCAGGCTGTTGCCCAGTTGACTGAACAACAATTAAGAATAATGGAAAGCCAAAGGGCTCAGAGTGAGATTGTCACACCTTAGGCAGTGCGTCTGAAGAGATTCAAAGAATTGGACCCTCCAGTCTTCACCGGGACAACAGGACCAACTGATGCGGAGAATTGGCTTAGAGGTGTAAGCCATGTGTTTGAGGCGATGGGGATTGTCGATGAGAGTCGAGTTTCCCTTGCCACTTTCTAGTTAAGAGAAGAAGCGGAGCACTGGTGGGAGGAAATGAAAAGGTTGATTTCCGGTGCTGGTGAGGAGATCTCTTGGGATCGTTTTGTTGCTGAATTTAATAAAAAGTATTTTCCCGAGTCGTATCAATATCAAATGGAAGAAGAATTCATAACGTTGAAGCAGGGAGAAATGGCGGTGCAACAATATGAAGTTCGATTTGATGCTTTGTTACGTTTTGCTCCGGACTTGGTTAGAACTGAAGAGGCAAGGTGCCAACGTTTTCAAAAGGGGCTTAACCTAGAAATTCGTACTAGTTTGACGAGCCGACAAATAAGAAATTATGCAGAACTAGTGAATACGGCGAAACTAGTGGAACGAGATGTTCAGGAAGTTATGGAGAGTCGTGAGCAGTCCAAAAAGAGCTGATTCGAGTCACCCCGTGGTTTCCCGGGAGGTGTTTCACGTGGAGCGGTATCTTGATCGCCAGTTGTTCGGACATCATCCTTTGGTCAGTTTGTCAGGGGTCATGGCCCCCGGCACTTATATTCCGGGCGACAAAAGAATGCATCTGAGTCTAGTGTAGGTCCGCAGAGATAGGAGAGGAGTCAGTCGCTGAATCGAACCGGGGGAGATAGATGTTATCGGTGTGGGGCACCGGATCATTTTGCCAAAGACTGTACTAGGACAGATCCAGTGTGTTTTCGTTGTAAGAAGCAGGGTCACATAGCAGTAAATTGTCCGGAATTCGTTTCTACATCTATATCGTCTACGGGTGGCGTGGGTAGTGCTGGTTCTAGCACTGTCCAAAGGCGCGGGCGAGGATCGACTGGAAGACCTCCGACACGAGGTCGTGTTTTTGCTACCAGTCAGCATGAGGCTCAGGCTACACCCGACGTTGTCACAGGTATTATTGCATTATATGCCAGCAATGCTCGTATACTCATTGATCCTGATTCTACGTATTCTTTTGTCTCACCAACATTTATGACGCAAATAGGCAAGTTTCCTATTCCTTTATCTTATCATATTGTTATTTCCACTCCGGTGGGTGAGTCGGTCTCGATAGATAGGGTGTTCAAAGATTGTCCGTTTCGGATCGGTGATAGGGACCTAGCGGTAGATTTATTACCCCTGCGTATTTCTAATTTCGATGTAATTTTGGGTATGGACGTATTATCTAAATATCATGCCACCATGGATTGTTTTAAGAAGGAAGTGAGATTCCAAATCTCAGGCGAGTCGGAGTTTGTTTTTGGGGGAAATAGAATCATTACACCTGTTAGTTTAATCTCAGCCCTTGAAGCTAGGAAATTGTTGCAGAAGGGATGTCAGGGCTATCTGGCACACGTGATTAATACTAATCAAAGAGAAGTCACGATAGTAGATATTCCTGTGGTTAAAGATTTTCACGATGTGTTTCCGGATGAATTGCCAGGGCTACCAATAGATAGGGAAATAGAGTTTACTATTGAGCTACTTCCAGGAACGGTTCCCATATCAATTCCACCTTATCGTATGATGCCTAGTGAATTGAAAGAATTGAAGGTGTAGCTGCAAGATTTGTTGGAGTGTGGGTTTATCAGGCCCAGTATTTCCCCGTGGGGTGCCCCAGTGCTGTTTGTAAAAAAAAAAGATGGCATGATGAGGATGTGCATCGACTATCGACAGTTGAATAAAGTGACGGTTCGAAATAAATACCCGTTACCTAGGATCAATGATCTGTTTGACCAGCTTCGGGAAGCTAGAGTCTTCTCTAAAATAGATCTTCGGTCGGGGTATCACCAATTAAAGGTCAAAGATAGTGACGTAGCAAAAACAACATTCCGTACTAGATATGGACATTATGAATTCCTGGTTATGCCTTTCGGTTTGACAAATGCCCC
Organism: Eucommia ulmoides; assembly: GCA_016647705.1. NCBI lineage: Eukaryota > Viridiplantae > Streptophyta > Magnoliopsida > Garryales > Eucommiaceae > Eucommia > Eucommia ulmoides. The sequence goes on from CM028340.1 coordinate 7,447,946, forward strand.
TACTGCTTTTATGGATTTGATGAATCGAATTTTTCAACCTTATTTGGATCAATTTATTATCGTATTCATAGATGATATTTTAATCTATTCCCCAAGCCGAGAAGAGCATTTAGAACATCTTCGAATTGTGTTACAAACGTTACGAGAAAAGGGGTTATATGCGAAATTTAGCAAATGCAAATTTTGGTTAGATCATGTGATATTTTTGGGACATGTCATTTCAGGAGACGGGATTCAGGTAGATCCAAAAGAAAGTTGAAGCTGTTGTTCAATGGGAAAGACCAAGGAATGTGACGGAAGTGCGGAATTTCTTAGATTTGGCAGGTTATTATCGACGATTCGTGCAAGATTTTTCCGTGATAGCCACCCCATTGACTCGATTAACCCGTAAGGAATCTAAGTTTGAATGGACCGATAAATACGAACAAAGTTTTCAAGAGCTAAAGAATAGATTGGTATCGGCACCAGTACTATCCCTCCCGACTGAAGGGGGTGGTTTTGTGGTTTATAGTGATGCGTCCCACCAAGGGTTGGGATGTGTGCTGATGCAGCATGGTCATGTAATTGCCTATGCATTTCGGCAATTGAAGAATCATGAGCGTAATTATCCGACACATGATTTGGAATTAGCGGCAATTGTGTTTGCCTTAAAGATTTGGAGGCATTATTTGTACGGCGAAACCTGTGAGATATACACTGATCATCAGAGTTTAAAATACTTGTTTACTCAGAAAGAGCTAAATTTGAGACAAAGGCATTGGATAGAGTTGATTAAAGATTATGATTGCGCCATCCACTATCACCCAGGAAAAACTAATGTTGTAGCAGACGCGTTGAGTCGGAAATCAGCGGGTTCAATCGCACATCTTCGAATAGTTCGCACTAATCTGTATGCTGAGCTGAGATCGCTGCGAGTTAAATTAGAGGTTGGGCAAACAGCAGCACTGCTTGCAACTTTGACTTTGAGGCCGACATTGATAGATCGTATTATCGAAGCTCAGAAGTTGGATGGTCAATTAGGAAGAATACGAAATGAAGTTAACGATGGATTCAGAACAGATTATCAAATTAGGGACGGGGATGAGGCGTTAATGTTTGGCACTAGGCTATGCGTGCCTAACGATAGCAACTTGAAAAAAGATATTTTGGAAGAGGCGCACAGCTCCGCTTATGCAATGCATCCGGGCGGTACCAAAATGTACCAGGACTTGTGTGAGCATTATTGGTGGACCGGAATGAAGCGAGAAATCACAGAATTCGTTGCCAGGTGTTTAATTTGTCAGCAAGTAAAGATTGAACATCAGCGTCCAAGTGGGTTGCTACAACCTTTACCTATTCCCGAGTGGAAATGAGAGTATATTATGATGGGTTTTGTTTCAGGTTTACCCCGCACTCAAAAGGTCACAATTCTATTTGGGTAATTGTTGACAGACTTACTAAGTCTGCTCACTTTCTGGCTGTAAAGATGACATTTTCACTTGAGAAATATGCTCAATTGTATATCAGCGAAATTGTAAGGTTGCATGGCGCTCCGGTTTCTATAGTATCTGATAGAGATCCAAGATTTATTTCAAGATTTTGGCCAAGTCTTCAGACCGCTTTGGGTACCATACTGAACTTTAGCACCGCTTTCCATCCTCAGATTGATGGTCAATCGGAGCGTACAATTCAGACATTGGAAGATATGTTGAGAGGGTGTGTGTTGGAAGCTCCTGGTAATTGGGACGATCTTTTGCCCTTGATGAAATTTGCCTATAACAACAGTTACCACTCGGCAATTGAGATGGCCCCATATGAAGCATTATATGGCAGGAGATGTAGAACTCCAGTTTGTTGGACTGAAGTGTGGGTGAGCAGAAATTGTTGATGATAGATATAGCTCTAATGACCGCAGATAAAGTGAAGATAATACGGGGAAAATTGAAAATATCTCAGAGTCGACAAAAGAGTTACGCAGACAATCGCCGACGGGTGTTGGAGTTCGAGGTGGGAGAGCATGTATTTTTGCGTGTCTCTCCTTGGAAAGGTGTATTAAGATTTGGAAAGAAAGAGAAATTAAGCCCAAGATACATCGGGCCATATGAAATTTTGGATCAGGTTGGCGCCACAGCGTATAGACTTGCATTACCTTTGGAATTGTCTAGACTACATAATGTTTTCCACGTATTGATGCTTCGAAAGTATGTACCCGACCCTTCTCATGTGTTGACGTCACAGCCGATTGAATTGAAAGAAAATCTGACGTATATTGAAGAACCAGTTCAAATCCTAGGCCGTAGGGATCAAGTGTTAAGAACGAAAACAATTCCGTTAGTCAAGGTTTTGTGGCATATTCACGCCGTGGAGGAAGCAACTTGGGAGTGAGAGGATGAGATGCGGAACCGGTACCCACAATTGTTCGGTTAGGTACGAAAATTTCGGGGCGAAATTTCTTATAGGAGGGAAGAGTTGTAAGACTCAGTTAAAAAAAAAAAAAAAAAAAAAAAAAGGATGAAATGAGAAAAATAAGAAATTTGGGGGGGGGGGGGGGGGGGAGGGGGGGAGAAAGAGTATTTTTGTTTATATATATATGTGTGTGTGTGTGTGTGTGTGTGTGTGCATGAGTGTTTGTGCCGTGAGCCATGCCAGGAGAAAGAAAAGGGAAGGGGGCAACGTGGCATGATTCTACTCCATAAATTCATTGATATATATATATATATATATATATATATATATATATATATATATATATATATATATATATATTGTCACAACCCGTACCGGACACCCGTCATCCTGAGGCGAGCGTGACTACAACATGACATCACCCATACCCAAAATACTTAATGTCAATGACAATATACACCTACTATATAATACAAACACCTACTATGGGGGACACACCCGTCCCAAAATTTGATTAAGTAAAAGTATTTATCCATAAACCTTTTATAGGTTCGCCTTTGACAGTTTCTCTCAATCGCCCATATGACGTCATCACGTAGCTCTACCTAGTGCCAGTAGGGGACCGACTCCTAACTGTTGTACCTGCGAGTGTACTGCCTTCTTAGTAAAACATTTTTAAAATATTAATACGTTCTAAATATTTCCATAATTTAGTATGGATTAAGCATAAGTATGTAAGTAACGAAAATAAAGCCATATAGATAAATACTGTGGTATCGCTAAATCAAATACAACATTATTGAATCACAACCCAATAAATATTGTCTAATCAACATCGTCAAATTACCACGTCTATCTCTTTTTCTCAGAACCAACCTTTAAATCCAGAAATCATTTTTCACACTCTCTTTTAAAGAAAACGTCTGATTTTATTGAAATCACTTTTCCACCCTTTATTTTTAGAAAACTAGGCGTTTCTAGAAAACAGATGTTTTCTATTCTCTTTTAAAAATCCTGTCCGATTTCACCCAAAATCCAACAAAAAATCATTTTCAACTTCATTTCGAAAACCACCGAAATCTTTCGGAAATCCAATTTACCAACTCACCCACCTCCTGCTTGATCCATATAATTTTATAAAATCGTACGGCTCAAGTAAACCCACATTTCATCCTATATATATACAGAAATAATTTAGCAAGAAGACAGTACACTCACCTCGATATCCGTTTTGCAAAACTGACACCGACCGCACTTTATCTGGACGCCAGTGCCTGCGAACCTAATAGCGACAGATTCTAAATTAATATCTTACCTAAAGCATCCTAATCATGCAATGCGGATCCTATATTCTGAATCGTTGTTAATTCTATGTACCACGTACTTAGAATTAATTAATCGTCACGAAATTATTATAATTTAACTTTTTTTTTTTTTTTGATTTGTAACACTAACTAAAATTTAATTTAACGAGAATTAGTAATTGATTGAAGTTTCACCTGTTTCCGAAACATTTGGCGATCACGTGATCAGTTTTAAATTTCCCCGGGGTGGTTTCTGCAAATTCCCTTTTTTTTTTTTTTTTTTCTCTTCTTCCCCGTTTCCTGTCTCTGCTTCCCGTCTCTGTTTGCTGTTTTGGACGTCCACCGGCCGGCCACGCACCACACGTCCGCAAGGCATTATCCACCCACGCACACCGTCACCGATGGCCGACGGCCGACGACCGGCCACCCACACAACCACCGATCGAACAAAACCGACGAACGCCTCCTCCCCGCAGACCTCTCCCTCTCTTTCCTCTGCCCCGGGTTCTGGGTTTACTACCTATACCCACACACCTCCGACCATACCGACGATCAACCACCCATATACGCCGGCAATACCCCCACGCTACCGGACAAGCAGCGACCCACACCTAGGCATGCGATCGCCGACCGAACCGAACGGAGCACCCACGTGAGACACACACACACACACCCGTCCGATCATCTACATACCGAAGAACTCTCGTACACCTACTACAGCAGCAACGCACACCACCGGTCCGAACGGCGACACCTCATTCGGCGACGATCGGAGCACCAGCCGAACTCTCTCTCTCTCTAGATTTTCCTCTCATTTTTCGCGTGGATCCCCGACCCTTGATCATGAGTTCCTTAATCCCCTCACATGCATGATTTTAGTGGGTTAGTTTACTCCAAGCGTGCCACGTCATTCTCTCTCCAACTTCTCTGCCGGCCAGCTGCTCCGATTGCCGGTTTGCGTGGGTGTACGGGATAATAATATTTTTTTTTCTGTTAATTGCTCTTTCCTCCCCCAGCTTCCCTGAAGCCTTGATTTTAACCCTTTTCATTTTTTTTTAAAAGTTTCTAAGACTTTCAATTTTACCCCCCTGAAAGTTTCATTTACAATTTAAATGTCAATTACCTCCCTAATTTGGGATTTACTGTTTCTTATATTTTCAATTTGACCCCTAGACTTTCTATTTGAATTTTTTAATTGTCCTAATTTCACTCCGAATTTTCACAATTACTTTAAAATACCACTGAAATGACGTACATGGTTCAATCGAGGTCTTACAACTCTTCCCTCCTAAAAGAAATTTCGTCCCGAAATTCTATTACCTTAGTCGATTAAATGCAGATATCTGTTCCTCATCTCGTCTTCTCGCTCCTATGTCGCATTTTCCACTGCATGATTGCGCCCTAGCACCTTAACTAACATAATCATTTTCGCTCGCATTTTTGATCTTTACGGCTTAGGATTTGGACTGACTTTTCCTCGTTGGTCAAATCTATTTCCAACTCGATCGGCAGCGAAGTCAACACCTGAGAAGGGTTTGGCACATATTCCCAGAGCATCGATTCATAGAGTCGAGATCATTCTGGTGATAACGCAAGTCCATACGCTGTCGTGCCCACCCAATCTAAAATTCCATATGGTCCGATGTGCCTTAGACTTAACTTCTCTTTCTTCCCGCACCTCGTTAAGTTTCGCCAGGCTACTAATATGTCAAAATCGCATCACCAAGTTATACTTGTCTCATGTGATGCCAGAACAGCTGTTTCCCGTATGGGGTCTCATCATCCCCAAATCGCCCAAGAATTATAACCCACAACTTTTCATCAAATCATAACCATCCAACAAACAAGGTGCACTTGGTCGATTGCACTTAACACAGATAACTCACTGTCAAATGATCTCACATTCCTAATTGCTTCCACTGCGCTACTCTGATAAAATCAAAATCAATAACAACACTATATGCCGAAAATATTTCAGTCCCATAAGTTTATTTCAACCCGTCGTAACCAGCACTTATCCATTTCATCCGATATTTCCTAGTCGCCCGTTGCAACAATATTTTCCATTCAGCACTTAACCTAACTATAATCGCCACCCATCTCATAAACATAGATAACTCAACTATCATTAACCCCGATACCTACCTCAATTCTCTAATACTCGTATCGATATCTTTCATAATACCTAAATATCACCAACCTACATAACTACAACTCAAATAATTCAAGCAAATAATCTATAAGAATTCCTTTCATGCCTCCACATTTTATCAAGTCCCTAACCTGGTCACGTGTTTCAAGTTTGTTTCCACCTGCCTAACATGCTTCAAACACATATCCACGTATATATATGACTCAAAGGGCATAGGTACGCCCCGGTCACAACAAAATCGATACCTTCTAATAGTTGTTAGCCACTAATTGTAAAACATTATATCTTGTATATATATTAGCTCAAGGATATTTTAAATCCTCCTTATCCTGTAACATCGCAATAACTTCTAATTTCCAGTAAAAAGTAGTCACATCGGGCTATTTTATATATATATTTTTTTAAAATTCCGCAAGTTTCACTTCCCTATCTCAGTTCAGTCTATCAGATCGGAATTCTGTATCCTTCTCATATCGCACTTTATGCGATACCACTACGATTGACGATAAGATAGTTATTAGCTTAACCAGATTTTTTTTTTCACCCGTATATTCAAATAACTTATCAGCTTCTGACACTACAGTTCCCCTCCCCCACAGATTGTTCATATACTGACGACTTATTTCACTTGGATAACAATTATTGTCCCAATCTTAATTTTAATATTTGCATTAAATTGGTGTGTCACGCAATCGAACAATTCTATCAATATATATATATTGGACATACGTATCAGGAAAACACTCCTTGAACTTCTCTCCCTTTTCTTTTCTGGTATAGGTCAAGGCTACAATAGCCCACCTAGAGATTTTCGTTACTTCTCGACCTTAACTTGACTAACCAATCACCGAATAACAAATACTACGATTTTCCATTTCCATTCCAATTTACTAATCATACTTACGCCATTACAGTATAATTAATAATACGGGGGTATTGCATATCTCATTCTATGCACTTTTTTTAAGGTTTTGTCCATAAGTTGACATTATCAACCTTACACATTTTATTTCCAATTTCTTGAACTTCCTCATTCCTTCAAACACGCTAATCAGCTCTATAATCAAATTCCCACTGCATTGCCAAACCCTCGTAGCTGGCCACCCGACTTTTACATGTCTATACCATGGAAAAAAAATTGATACCGAACAACATTACTATCTGATCAGCCGCCTACCAAACTTTTAAGGGCCTTAACTTAACCCATAAGTTATTATGAACCATCCACTCACCCAATTCTTAACCCAAAATATTTGTTATAGTCAGCACCGTGACCATCATCATTGCCTTCCACTCTAATCGTTTTCAATTGGGTATCTACTTCTGCGCTTCTACCCTACAATCAACAGATATCAACTTTATATTTATAAGATCGATTAGAGTGGTCATCCGACCCATTGCCTAAGGGGGTTTACAAAGATCTCAACTTGACACATACATTAGTAAACGTTAGGACGAATACAATCTCAACTAGTTCTAAAAAGTTCCGAAATCCAGTCACATGTTCTCGGCCTTCTCCATATTCCACCAATCCACCACTTCGGCTTCCTTTAAATTCACTTGAATGCTATGCCTTAAGGGCACTAGTCACATTTACTGCACTAGTCACCGTCTTAGTAACACATTCTAGAGATGTTCCACATGCTCTTTTCTACTTCCGACCCGATCACCGTTTTACCACGTCACAGCCTCTAATCTTCCATTACAAATACCTTACTCAAAAATCTGATACTCTATTTGTTGCAATCGCTTTAACAACCTATCCACTCTAACTTTTACATTAACAATACCAGATTTTTATGGAAACACACACCAGGTCTACCTAAGTCATTAGTTGATATTCTAACTTATTGTGACGACTTCTTTTTCTATTAAAACTTCCTAAATCGCAAACAAACTTACTCCGATTCCCAATATCCAACCATAAATTTTATTATTGTTATTTATTATTTCTTCACTTTTTTTTTTTTTTTTTTTTATACACCACCCCCAAGTTAATCGAATTCCACTAAATGCAATCAATCATCGTCTCAAATTAACCCACTCAATTCTTCCTATTTCATAGCAATCACTTTTAAAGTCTCAAGATTATAATTTCAAATCTCAGTCTCCTACATTCATTAACACCAGTATACTTAACCAACTTATGTGTCGATCGTTCATCTCCTTATTACTATGGAACCTTTTTAACTGCAAACACAATTACTAATCATGCTTACAAGCACCTTGTCCATTCTCGAAACTACATAGGAAAAATCCCTAGCTATTACCATATCCATGGCCGAAATTGTATGAACAACCTCTGCGTACTGACCTGTGATATCCTTTCTTTAATACTTTGCTAACCTCCTAAACCCACTTATCCGACCAATTGAGGTACTAGATATACCTTTCCAACATTACATACCTTCATTTATCCCAAATTTGACTCCACCTGCAACTCTACATTACTCATTCCCATGGACTATATCTACACACACCTACTATTCTTCTAAATCTACAATCCTCAGCTACTTCTTATATATCATTTCCTATTACCTTGCTACATGCCACAACTGTTATTTCGTCTATTAATCAATCTAAAAAGTGCTATCAGATTAAATTCTTGTCCAGTAACGTCACAGTTTCCTTTCAGGTTGCCTAGAAAGCGATTCACCCCTTTTGAATATTACTTCCTATTTCACTTAAGTGTGTTCTGCCATATCATCTAGTATATTGATAACGACAACATTTGTTGCTTGTCTAACTTAGCCTTCTTCTCCTAGGGAAGACATCCCTCCTAGCAATATTATCGCATGGTCATATCGTTGCTTGCTCCAAAAAGACAACCCTCCACGCATCATGCTAATGCACAACTTAAAAAAAACCTAACTCCCATATACCAAGCTCACCAATTAACATCCTATCTTATGCCCCTTACTGACTAGACGACTGGCACGTCTTCCTACCTCATGATCTTTTACCGACACATCTCTTGACAAGTCTACAGAACCTATAACCTACGCTCTGTTACCAAAATTGTCACAACCCGTCCCGGACACCCGTCATCCCGAGGCAAGCGTGACTACAACATGACATCACCCATACCCAAAATACTTAATGTCAATGACAATATACACCTACTATATAATACAAACACCTACTATGGGGGACACACCCGTCCCAAAATTTGATTAACTAAAAGTATTTATCCATGAACCTTTTATAGGTTCGCCTTTGACTGTTTCTCTCAATCGCCCATATGACTTCATCACGTAGCTCTACCTAGTGCCAGTAGGGGACCGACTCCTAGCTGTTGTACCTGCGAGTGTACTGCCTTCTTAGTAAAACATTTTAAAAATATTAATACGTTCTAAATATTTCCATAATTTAGTATGGATCAAGTATAAGTATGTAAGCAACGAAAATAAAGCGATATAGATAAATACTGTGGTATCGCTAAATCAAATACAACATTATTGAATCACAACCCAATAAATATCGTCTACTAAACATCGTCAAATTACCACGTCTATCTCTTTTTCTCAGAACCAACCTTTAAATCCAGAAATCATTTTTCACACTCTCTTTTAAAGAAAACGTCTGATTTTATTGAAATCACTTTTCCACCCTTTATTTTTAGAAAACCAGGCGTTTCTAGAAAACAGATGTTTTCTATTCTCTTTTAAAAACCCTGTCCGATTTCACCCAAAATCCAACAAAAAATCATTTTCAACTTCATTTCGAAAACCACCGAAATCTTTCGGAAATCCAATTTACCAACTCACCCACCTCCTGCTTGATCCATATAATTTTATAAAATCGTACGGCTCAAGTAAACCCACATTTCATCCTATATATATACAGAAATAATTTAGCAAGAAGACAGTACACTCACCTCGATATCCGTTTTGCAAAACTGACACTGACCGCACTTTATCTGGACGCCAGTGCCTGCGAACCTAATAGCGACAGATTCTAAATTAATATCTTACCTAAAGCATCCTAATCATGCAATGCGGATCCTATATTCTGAATCGTTGTTAATTCTATGTACCACGTACTTAGAATTAATTAATCGTCACGAAATTATTATAATTTAACTTCTTTTTTTTTTTTTTGATTTGTAACACTAACTAAAATTTAATTTAATGAGAATTAGTAATTGATTGAAGTTTCACCTGTTTTCGAAACATTTGGCGATCACGTGATCAGTTTTAGATTTCCCCGGGGTGGTTTCTGCAAATTCCCTTTTTTTTTTTTTTTTTTTTTTTTTTTTCTCTTCTTCCCCGTTTCCTGTCTCTGCTTCCCGTACCTGTTTGCTGTTTTGGACGTCCACCGGCCGGCCACGCACCACACGTCCGCAAGGCATTATCCACCCACGCACACCGTCACCGATGGCCGACGGCCGACGACCGGCCACCCACACAACCACCGATCGAACAAAACCGACGAACGCCTCCTCCCTGCAGACCTCTCCCTCTCTTTCCTCTGCCCCGGGTTCTGGGTTTACTACCCATACCCACACACCTCCGACCATATTGACGATCAACCACCCATATACGCCGGCAATACCCCCACGCCACCGGACAAGCAGCGACCCACACCTAGGCATGCGATCGCCGGCCGAACCGAACGGAGCACCCACGTGAGACACACACACACACACCCGTCCGATCATCTACATACCGAAGAACTCTCGTACACCTACTACAGCAGCAACGCACACCACCGGTCCGAACGACGATACCTCCTCCGGCAACGATCGGAGCACCGGCCGAACTCTCTCTCTCTAGATTTTCCTCTCATTTTTCGCGTGGATCCCCGACCCTTGATCATGAGTTCCTTAATCCCCTCACATGCATGATTTTAGTGGGTTAGTTTACTCCAAGCGTGCCACGTCTTTCTCTCTCCAACTTCTCTGCCGGCCAGCTGCTCCGATCGCCGGTTTGCGTGGGTGTACGGGATAATAATTTTTTTTTTTCTGTTAATTGCTCTTTCCTCCCCCAGCTTCCCTGAAGCCTTGATTTTAACCCATTTCATTTTTTTTAAAAGTTTCTAAGACTTTCAATTTTACCCCCCTGAAAGTTTCATTTACAATTTAAATGTCAATTACCTCCCTAAGTTGGGATTTACTGTTTCTTATATTTTCAATTTGACCCCTAGACTTTCTATTTGAATTTTTTAATTGTCCTAATTTCACTCCGAATTTTCACAATTACTTTAAAATACCACTGAAATGACGTACATGGTTTAATCGAGGTCTTACATATATATATATATATATATAATTGAGGTTAGGAAAGGCAACGATCATTCGGGAAGAAACAAGAAAAGGAGAGAGAGAGAGAGAGAGAGAGAGAGAGATAAGTGAAGAGGAAGAAGAAGCCATTGGAAGGGCTGCCGAAAATCACTGGTGCAGGTTCAGGGTGTTTTCCCAAGGCTAAGAGTCGTTTGGGTTGTAGGGGTGTGCAAGGGTGACATGTTCTAGGGTTATATGCAAGCAGGTATGTGTGGGTGAAGGATTGTGCCCTGTTTTTGCTGTTTAGAGTTATAACCAATGGTTTGGGGTATTATTTTAGTGGGTGTTTTAGCTAGAGTGAAGGAAATGAGGTTGGTTTTATCAGCGTAAACTTGGGACAGTTGATCGTGAAGGTGGAGTGAAGGATTTAAGGGCCGGAGTTGGTGACGAGAAGGAGGAAGAAGATTGGTCTATACTGTTCTTTTCTGTCAGGGACGAAGCCAAGACCGCTTAGGCGGTGGAATATCGCTTAGGCGGTAAAACAACAGAGAGCCAGAAATCGCGTGATCGCTTAAGCGGTAAAACAACAGAGAGCCGAAAATTGCATGATCGGTTAGGCGGTAAAACAACAGAGAGCCGAAAATCGCGTGATTGCTTAGGCGGTGGAAGATCGCTCAGGATGTAAAACAACAGAGAGCAAGAATCGCCTGTTCGCCTGGCGGTGTATTTCCGCTTAGGCGGTGGGGAGCAGGAGCATATTCTAGGGGGCTTGCCAGTACAAATTTTCAGGTGAGTGTACTGCCCTTCTTGCCAAAATATTTTCCATATAAATATGATGAGATATGTGTTTATTTAACTGTATGAATTTTATAAATTATATGGATCAAGCCAGTTATGGGTGAGTTGGATTAAATGGTTTTCCATTGAAATGTTTGGGTTTAAAAAGAAAGACTTTATAAATAATCTGTTGGATTTGGTGTTTTAATTAAAATTGGTGATTATTATTATGGTCTGTCCGGAGGGTGGTCCGGCAGAGAGAAATTTATTTGTGATTTGATGATAATATTATTGAATTGACTATGCCATAGTTTATATTATGATCTGTCCGGAGAGTAGTCCGGCAGATGAATAGTTACTATAAGGTGATTGAGGTCATGTGGTGATTTATATTATTGGCCTCTGGAGACGTCCGATTGGCAGTGATCTGCGCAGTTAGGTCCGCTAGGAAGGCATATCCTACGGATGGTTACGGTACCGTTGCAACTCCCGATCGTGAGGTTAAAACGATCACTATGGCTTAACTGGTGGGTGTGGGATTGAGATGTGTGTTTAAATTGGGATGTTTTATAAATACTGGGTGACTTATTATTGATTGGGTGTTTGGAAACTGAATTATACTGCTTTACTTCCATTGCTTATTTGATACTAGAGATTTTACTAAATCTGTGAGGTGTGTATATTTATTCGCGCTTGATCAATTTAAATGTTGGATTTTATAAAATGTATTGTTGTTATGTTAAAAATGGTTTTTACTAAGAAGGCAGTACATTCGCAGATGCTGTAGAGAAACGTTTGTCCCCTACTGGCAGTAGGTCGATTTCTGGAGGGCCATAGCGGGGAGTATTTCAATAGTGATTCTTTTTGCTTTTGGTTGTAGATGTTGATTTGTAAAAGAATGAACTAGCGCTGTTGTTATAAGAGCAAGAGTGTCTCAAGAGTAGGGGATATGTGTATTTTGTTGATTATAGTAATTAATATTCTCTTTTTGTGTAAGTTATTTTAATTCTAATTAGTCATTGCTGGAAAAGTAGTCTTGTTGTCACACTGGCCCACGAATATTGTGATATCGGGATGAGTTGTGATATCTTTGAACACCAAGAAAGCTTTTAAGTTTCCATAGGGAGGGCTCTGTCTTATATTTACATGGGGCTCCACTTGGTGCGCCACAATACACGGCCAAAATGTTTAATCATGTCACGTGTCTACTCATAGGCCATGCGATGTATTACGCTAATGATCCGACTCAAGGTTCTAATTTTGTGGGGTCAATTTCATCTTTCTCATATAAATAACGGGTAATAAATGCACAAGGTAAAGGTAAAGGTAAAGGTAAAACAGTTCTAACTCAATACTTTTGAACTCTTTTTTTCTCCGAGCTCTTATTGGTCAAGCATGAGGGACTTTGATGTCACACTCCAGTGGGTCTTTGTGCATGTATTTGCTCGGATTTCAAATACTATGACTTTGGACCATTCAAAGAACAAGCAACATCGTACATCAACCTGCCAACTCTGCAAAGAATCACCAGGCGAAATCTGACCGAACCAACTGTAAGTGTTTACTATTTTCGAACACCAACAAATTACATCTTACAATTCCCCCCAAGGGAAACAAACAAGTACTCAAATCATTTAGTACATAGAGACACAACGGGAAGGGCGGATCTAGATATCATGGATTCACCATCAGAGAATATGACAAAGCTCCTTTTAGCAGAAAGGGATCCGAGTGCCTTTGATTGTTGTCCATCTTTTTTTTTTTTCTTTTTCTTTTTTTTTTTCTTTTTTAAAAATTTATAGATTAGTACAAGTTACATATGTTGTTTTTTTCTATAATTTTCTTTTCAAATATTAAAATAACGATAAAAAATATTTATGTTCTCATTTTGAGAAAACAAGACAAAATTTGTGGGAGTAGAATCCTTGCACAAATGCATGTTATGCTAGTCGGACTAATGTTTGAACATCATTGAGAAAACAAATGTAAAACCAAAACAAAATGTCTTGACATTAATGAATAAATTAATTAATTATGTTCAAAGAACATGTTAATAAATAATCAGTAATTAACATCCAATTATGTCGGCGCTTAGTACCCATCATAAATATTCAATGTATAGCACCTCCCATACAAGAGAATAATTAAAGAAATTAACCCTACCTAATTATTTTGTATTTAAATATTAATTTAGAACTTTAGATATTGACGAATTGGTAAAAGTAATTATATTTTTCAATTATATATTTGTTTTAAAAAATTGCCTTTTTTGTTAGAGGGTTCCACCTTAAAATCATATGATACAATGTGGAGTAATTCTTTTGATTTATACAGTAATTTAGGAACTTTCAAATGATCGATGTGAGATAGAAATCTAGCACCTGCCTCCGATCTACACGGATGATTTAACTATGAGAAAATGATGAGAAATGTGCAACTCCCGACTAGCATGGATAATTTGACTTTGAGAAATGTTTAACCCCCGACTTGTATAAATGATTTGACTACAAATAAATGAGAGATCCATAACATTGATTCTGATACCATTTTAGGAAGTTCCAACTTAAAATCGAGAGATTCTAAGTTGAGTAACGCCTTTGCTTTATATAGTAGTTTAGGAACTTTCAACTGATCGATGCGAGATATGAGTTTAATATTTTTTTTAATTCTTCACAATTGCATGTCTTTTATTTTTTAATTATTCAAGATTGTATAACTAAGGTGTACATAGGTTATGGGGTAAAAATATAAATTACTTAAAAATGTTTAAAAAATTGAAATTAAAAAGTTACTCAAACTATGTGTGTGTGAGAGAGCGTGTGGGGTTAATTACACTTTATCCCCTTGTAGTTTAGCCAATTTGCACTTACCCCCTTGTGGTTTGAAAATCGCCACTTACCGCTGTGGTCAGATTTTCAAACCACTTATCCCTTGATGTAGGGGGGTAAGTGCAACAAATATCTCACCACAGGGGGGTAAGTGGCTATTTTTAAACTACAGGGGGATAAAGTGCAAATTGGCCAACTACAAGGGGATAAAGTGTAATTAACCCTATATATATATATATATATATAATGGATAGTGAGAGTTCAACATAAGTTATGTTATGTCAAAATCAATGAACATATGCTTGTTTTGGACTATAATGAGATTTGATTCTCACTTGCAAACATAATCCTATCGTGCAGGATTTGCTACCCAAAGGCCAATTCACACACACACACCAATATATATATATATATATATATGGTTGTTATTTTCTACTCTATCTATCACTCTTTAGTTCTGTTTTTTTATTTTTTTATTTTGTTTTTAGTGTTTATAGAAAATAAAAAAATAATAAATAAAAAAACTGAAAAGAAAAAATCAAAACAAAAACAAAAACAAAAACAAAAGAAAAAAGAAAAACTTAAATTTAAATTTAAAAACAAAAAAGTAGAACAATTTACTGTTTTTTTTTGTTCGTTTGTTAAATTTATTATTTTGGGGGGGTCGATTTTTATTTTTATTTTTATTAATCTAAACAACATGCAAATAATAATAATAATAATAATAAAAAAAGGATAGAAGCTAGAAAAAAAAAAAAGATTAGGAATTAAAAATAAATAAAAATATTCCATTGCAAAAATATTTTTGTTTCAAAGTATGGGGGGTGATCATTATAAGTCCAAATGAGAGGGGTGTCTCAAACGTTAATTCTCCCTCTCTCTATATATACTATTTTATTTTAGGGTTAATTTCACTTTACCCTTTGTGGTTTAATTGATTTGCACTTATCCCATATGTTAGCATTTACCCATGTGGTCTTGATTTAAGTGCACTTGCCCCTATATCAGGGGTAAGTGATTTGAAAATCTAGTCACATGGGAGTAAGTTGCGATTTTCAAACCACATAGAATAAAGTGTAAATCAGTCAAACCATAGGGGTTAAAGTACTATTAACCCTTTATTTTATTTTCTATAAATCTTAAAAAACACAAAATTTAATACCAATGATTCAATAGCATGTGGATTAAGGATTTTGGATAGAGATCATTGTCGGATTATGTCATGTGCTTAGCATCATTAGCAAATTATAGAATTGTTTTCAAATAGCAAAACAGGAAGAGTCATAAATGCATAGACACTTCTCTTAGGTTAGTCATATTTTTAGTGGTTCAATCTTTCGGATATACAGATATATGTGTCGAAAATGACACTTTATAGATACGTATTGAACACGTATTCTTGATGTGTCCTATAAAAGAAAAATATTTAGTTGTTTCGGAGATGTATTCTCCATGTGTTCTATATATAGAAAGAAAATATTTAGACATGTCGGAGGCCTATCAAGAGATCATGAGACACATCGAAAGTAGTAATTTTAATATTTTTTTAAACTTAGTTTGCTAATTTCTATTTATGTTTGTGTTGAAATTTTTCTATTTTATATAATTTATGTAAATATTTTAGTAATTTACTTGTCATTTTCATAATAATTATTATTTTAATATATAATAATTTATATAAAAAAATATAATATTTATTAGGCGTGTCTTGGACATACCTGTATTCCCATGTTTTAAAATTTGTTGTATTCTCGTGTTCGTATTGTGCTGGACACAACATGTATGTCTGTATTCATTTTTTTTCTACCTCTGCTAAACAAAATTTTTGAACTTAATTGTAGAAGTCATTGTTTTGAAATGTCAATATCACACTTGATTATATGGAAGCATTTCAAAATGACGCATTTTGAATAAAATAAAATACGTTTTCATGACTTAAACCTTTTGTATTTTAAAGATGCGTTTGGGGTTTGTACCAAATAAACAAGAGTGGAATACGATTTTGTAACTTCTATAAAATTGTTTTCAAATTGCAAATCAACCCGAGTCATAATCATAATGGTCAAGATTAAAATGTTATCCCAATAAATAAACTCAATTTTTAAAAATGGAGCTTTCTTTGTAAAAGGGAGTGGGCTGTGTGATTGTTGCTCAAGTGATGAACAATCAACATCCATCGCTTGTATTTGATTTTCAAATGATATTGACTCCTCAAAAGTGCACATGTTTCTTTAAAGATAAAAAGAGCACAAAATGTTACAAAAATCTTGGTGACCCCTACGTTTACATAAAGAAGATAGGGAGGGTAGGATCACATGGTAACTTCATACTAAAGTCATATGTGTGTGAACATATATATATATATATATATATATGATAAAATAGGCGTTCCTCCAAACTTAAATTATTCTTCCAACTCAAATTCTTGTAAAACAATGTACCGTGGGTGGGCCTACCGGTGTTGCACTTCCAATGTGAGAATCAGTTGATTGTTCCGAGGTAATTTCAACAGAGTGTTGGCTATAAATTGTGTGCATACATAGCTAGACCCCCCCTCTTTTGCATTTGTAGACGAGGAAAAATTTATTTGGCAAATTTTCTCTAAATCTTGGCCTATCACCATTAGCATGGTGATAATGGTGGGATACGAAGTTAATGAGCCATTACTCAAGGAATTTAACACATCTTTCCTTAATAAGCAGGAGATATTACAACAATTCCCGAGGGAGAGTGGTAGTGTCAACGTGTCGATGGGATTTCTAACATTGATCGGGGAGGATTGTCAAATCTTCAAAATTTGCCTTCTTTAGTTCGGTTAATGTCGGGAGCTGGCGAGCTCTGGGAACGATTCTCCTTAGGATGGTGATTCGTCTTGGGTTTGGTACTTTATCCTGTGTGGAATATTTTGTAGCTTCTCGTGCATGGCACGTACTTTGTAGATGCATGGCAGCGATTCAAATTTTCTCTCATATATATATATCCTTAAAAAATCATTTTAAAAATTTAATTTAGTATAAAATATAAAATGAATTTGTTGTTGTAAATCGAAAAACACCCAAGTGCATGTTTGATTGGATGGAATCAAGTGTAATGGAATCACAATTTCACTACTAATTTTCATTCTCTCATTTGACAATAGAATTTAAAATTTTAATTTCATTTGAATAAAAAATGGAGGAATGAAGTTTCTTACTTAGAATGACGCTTATTCTAGGAATGGTTTTTTTTTTTTTTACTCTTAAAATAAAAATATTTTTCCAAATAGAAAAATTTGTTGAGAGATAAATATTTTTAAAAATCTAATTTTTAGAGAATAAATAATAGATAAAGTCAGGGCTTCCCCTTGCCAAAAGCCACCAAAACAGTCGCTTTGGGCTCCCAAATTTTAAGGATCCCTTTAAATTAACCCTTTATAATATATATTTATTTATTTCAAAAGATTTTTATTGATATACGTTAAATAAAAATAATCTCAGTTTTGGTTCAAGCACTATATTAATTATATTATTATTTATTTTATCTAATAAAAGAATTATGAGTATTTGTTTAAATAAACATTGAAGGGTTCCATCTTAAAGTTTCGCTTTGGGCCTCTCATTTATTAGAGTCGGCCCTAAATAATGTGATTGTAGAAAAATAAAAATAGAGAGAACGTGACTAGAGTCTTTCAAGGAGAGAAAGTTGTTAAATGAAAACAATTTAGAGACAGAAATGTGGTTGAGATAGAGTTCTTAAAGAAAACAATTTAAAAATAGGAATGCACTAAAAAGAGAAAATTGAAAGTATAAATTTTGAAGAAATGAGAACTAAAGAAGGAAAAAAAGATATTTCTTTAGTTTACAATACACTTTGGATTCTATATATACCAGGTGGATAGCATGTTTGCACGTGCTTGTTATATCTTTTATATGACATATTTATAACTTTTTACATTATTTATTCATTAAAGATCATATTGAGAATACGTATATTAATTTTTTCAAAAAATCAATAAAATATAAAACTTATTTAAAATAATTAATGCAAGTCACTTCATGTAAAGTGATATCAAGGTTATAGTAGACTTAGTTAAAATTAAGTTGAATACAAACATCACGCTCTAGATTAAATAATAGATTAGGAAAAAAAATAAAATTTACATAAGCATAATGCAGGTAGAATATATCATGTCTACTAATAATAAGCATGTGTGTACTTTCATAGAGAAGAACTAATATTTTGAAAATATTTACGACGCGTGTCCTTACATCTGAACAAGGCTAGAATATATTCGAAAAATACAGAGTTAAGTAAGGATTGTAATTCTATTTGATCCTCCTCGCCCAAAAATGAAAGGACTAAAAGATTAGACCGAAGAATCAACCATCATCAACCGATGTTTCTTCTCCATACAACTTGACATTTGAGCTCGCCGTGGTGGAAGCAAAGATGGCATCAATATTTGCAATTGGCATTACTTAAGCTTGAGTTCTTGTTTCCCCAATGACAACTTTAGGCACATCTTTGTCTATATACTATTTTGATTGGTTATGGGCAGGAGATACAGATGATGAATTATAAAAGGCGCTTCAGTTCTCCAAGCACTTGGTAGCGGTATGGAAGAACACATGCAAAGTGATCAATTTCTGTTGCAATCTTTACAATGCGACAAAGGTCAGTTGGATTTTCCTGCGAAAATCAGAAAAAATAAATGTGTTTGGATGTAGGAAAGTTTTACATGAAGAATGTTAGTATAGGTGAATATTGATCAAATCCCATTTATTGTAAAGAATAATCTATAATTGCAAAAGAAAATTAAGAGCGAGTAGAAAATTTGTACAATTTAGTATTTCATAGAATCATAACATGAAGCACTCATTGTTATTATGTAGAAAAAAGAGGACATAACTTGAAGATGTTAAATAGCAGAAATAACAAGGTCATATACACTATAACAATTGAAGTACACTAATATTGTATATGCAGGAAAATGAGCATTAAATACAATTAAAAATTAGATAAAATAAAAGTATGTATGCATGCAAATTATTTGGGTACAATGTGGAAGTATAGTGAATCGCAGGACAAAGAATGTAGAGCAATGCAATAAATAGGTTTATGTTGAAATTATTTAAAAAAAAAAAAAAAAAACACTAAACTTGAGGAAAATAAAAAGCTGCAACAATAAATGATGATTTAAAAAAAAATATAAGTGATGGTAAAGGTAATGTCATTGGCATTGCACAAAGCCAAGTTAAGAAGAAGAAAATAGGTAATAATTGATGCATAAATATATATATGCAAAATTGGAAGGAAAAAGTAAGTACTAATGAATATACATATACACACACATATATGATGAAAAATAGCATGCTATTGTTGAATGCAATCCATGCTTTAGAAAAAATGGTTATTAGGGCTTTTTTTTTTTTTTTTTTGTGAAGATGTGTAAGGTTGATTACTTTGCCTCAATCTTTGCTTGTGACTATACCAATAGCATAATTTTCATGCTTACACAATATCACTTGCTTATTTGTAAATAAATGAAGTGCTTTTGACCTTATTATGCCAGGAGCAGCAAGAAAAGTTAAATTTAAAGACTCTCTCATGTACAACTTTATACATGATAAACCAGATTGGGGACCAAAGCTCTCTGTTTATAATTCCGAAAGATGATGATTATGCTACTGTTTAAAAAGAAGTGATAACACACTACTATTTTCATTACAAATTGCATCAAGTACAACATATAAAATGGATCGCTCAGTTAAACTTCTCGAAATCATTGAAAGGAATAACTTGGAGTCCCCGAAGAAAATAAAATTAAAGATGATAATAAATACAGAAAAGTGAGAGATTAAATATTCTGAAAGAAAAATGATTTTTTATTTCATTTTATACTTAATCGCAATGATCGATTTTAAAATAATAATACTTTCTCTCTCAACATTGTTCTTTGTTTGTGGTTATCCTCTACATCATAAGTTTTTAATTATAACAAAAAAAAAAACAAAAAAAAAAAAAAACAGTATATACATCTCTCCAGTAACACTATTTTCTTAACCAGTGAAGTTGCAAGATCAAAAAGGTAAAGAAGACGATATTTAACTAATCAAATAAAATAAATAATTAAATCACAAATCTTAATTAACTCGCAAAAATCCTAATTGCCATAAATGAATGATGTAGTTAAAAAGATCCATAAACATATAAAACAGAACCAAGGAAAAAAATTAAAGAAGAAAAAATAGAACTGGAGATCTACAACAGAGGAAAGAGGGTACCTGTGGCTATGGTTTTTAGAGTTGTCCTGCAGAGGCATTGGCAATGACCGGGTTCTCTTCATACCCTTTTTTCCAATCAAAAGAATAAATATAAAAAATAATAAATGTAATGTAAAATTAAGACAACATGAACAAATCTGAATTAGGATATTTAAAATATGAACAATTAGATGTTAAATAAATCCATGTGAAAGAGCAATCTTAATATCACAACAATTGAATCTTTAATTGCTTCTTGACTTCCATTTTCCATTTAACTTCTAATTAGCCATTCATAACCAAAACCTTATATAGAAAATGAAACTTGCTCCAATAGTCAACAAAAGTAAAGTCATTTGAATCTAGGATTATTTAATAATTAATAAAAATTAAAACTAATTATGATAATGAAATATGATTACTGAAAGCTTTGGGAGAAACATAAATTAAAAACATGTTCAAAGTTCTAACATTTATAGACACCTACATATATATCTCATATCTCGTACAATCTTTACCACATGGCGATTAAAGTCTATAGAGCGTGCTTTCAAATTTCAACAGCGGGAATGATAGTTTATGCTAACTTAATGAAAAAGAGCTTCAACTAAGTTCATTAAACAATCTAAGAAAAACATAAAAAATGAGTTCTTTTAAACCACAATATGAACAAATCAAAACCATTATACTTTTGTTCTTCAAGCTACAATTTGAACACAAAAAAGCGCACCTAAAAACAAAAGTATTTAGAGTCTAAAAAAACGTTATTTGATGACTCTAAACAATGCACCAAACAAATACTTAAACAGTGTAATAAAAATGGACAGGGTTTGCGGCATAGTTCTGGTTAGAGCTATGGAAAAAAAAAAAAAAAAAAAAGTCCATGACTGGTAATAGACAATATCCGAACACAATGTGAACATACCTATGTATATATGAAAAGTTGTAACTCAATAATGTATGAAGTAGATCAATATAAGAAGAAGAAGATTTATATACCAATATGGATGACCAAAAAATCTAAGATTATTTCAAAAGGCTAAAAATCTTCTGAACGACAACAGGAAGCCTAAATTGGCCAACCAATGTTCCTCCATAAGGCTTTCAAGTTCTGCATGAATACAAGTAAAATTAACTTCCCCTACCCAATTCCATGTGTGTGTGTGTGTGTGAAATGACATATAATGTTTGGTCAGCGTTGTTATTCCCTTTATTTTTTTCCCATTGAACTTAGAACAACAAAAAAAACAAAGAAATATGTTTTTATTTTCGAGGCTTGAACACATTTATGCCCAGTATCAAGTCAATCCAACATCAATGGTGATAACCATAATAGGAAGATAGTTCATGGTTGTTAAGATACCATCTTACCAATACCAAATAAAATAGTAATGTCTAAATATTTTAAAAATGAATAAATAGGTAGTCATGGTTTTACATCAATTCATAGATGAATTAGTGTATAAATATATGGAAGTTAATTTAAAAAAATGTAGGACAAATGAGCAAACAAAATCCTATTACGTTTAAAAAGGAATCGGATATGAAAAAATTAAAATCGATCGATGAAATGGTGATGATGGAAATAGGGGTGAGCACAGTCAGGTTTCACATATTTTGGGGTAAAACCGCAAACCAAATCGAAGCCTTCGGGTTAGATAATTTGGAAACTGAACTCGACTGAACAAGTCTTCAGATGGTTTGATTTTGGATGCATCAATTCATTTGTTCTCGTCGGTTGGATTCAGGTTGAACCGCCTTATTAATTTTTCAGTTTCGAAAAACACAGGCAACAATTTAAAATCTTATTGTCCAAGACTCCAAATCTATATATATGAATAGTGCACTCGCTTTATACAAATTTGGAAACTTATATCTAATAATAGAACACTAAAAACTAAAAGAATGAAATAAGTGGATAGAAAGAAGAATGTTTGAGTTAGACAATAAAGTATTATCTTACCTCATACCATTGGTGACTTGCACCAATGACAATCATTTGGTTCCCAGACATATGAAACCAAGCCCAAACCAAAAGTAATCGGGTTTACAAGTCACCCACCTGCCAACTGTACCATATGCACGCAAGATCTACTCAATTTCAGTCCATATGCTTCAGATCGATTGGGTTTATGCAGGCCGAGTAAATTTTGCTTAGCCCTAGATGGAAATATCAAGGCAGAGAAAACGAAAATTGATTGTTAACATAGCAGAAAAAGAGAAAAACTTGATAGCTGCAATAAATCATACCTGATAAATAAAAAAAATTTAAAAGTAAAGAAATGAGAAGTTGAGGAGTGAGAAGGTTAGATCTACTTCTGAACCAAAATTAGAGAGAATCAAGGCCAGATAAAGAAGGAATTAAAGAGCAACAAGTTTAAGAGTTACTTCTAAACCTAATTGAGAGGAAATTAGGGTTCTTACCAAGGTGAAATAGCGATTTGGCAGGCTACGCAACAAGGAGCTGATGAATTGTATTTGCAAAGGCTTAAAATAGAGAAGAGGACACGACTTCAAGGTATGGGCTGCTCTTTTCATATCTCTGTAGACGACACTGTAGCGCCTCATCTTCAGTGCTACTACAGAAACTATGGATGACAAGTCACGGCGTGGAAAGCTGATGGTTCGATGAAAGACGAGATAGAGGTGATGGGGTTAGGTGGTGATCTGTTGAAGAAAGCTGCTTTTTGTGTGGGATGGGATGTTGCTATGCTCTTTGCGTGAATGAGAAGAGAGAAATACAAGTGAGATACAAGTGGGTTTGGGAAATGGTACACGTGGATGGTGGATATGTAGAGTGAGATGGCATTTGGTTGATGGTAAATGAGAATCTATGTTGAGGATATTTTAGTAAATTTACGTAGCAGAATGAATAGTAACTCAACTTCAATTTATATAAGAATAAGGATTTTAAATGTTATTATCTAGGAAAATTATTACTGACACCCTCTATATTTGAAGTAATGACCGCGGTAATCTTCTATTTTTCGACGAATAGCATAGACATCCCTTATCTTTTTTAATTGGAACAATCAACCTCCTAAATTTGAGTTGACCGACTGATGTTATCATTTAAATTTGAATTTTATCCTAACAATATAAAATTCATTCGTGAAATTATTTAATTACCCTATTTATTTGTTGACTTTGGCCATTATTCCCATATTATATATGTACTTCTCATTTAATTTTAAATTAGTTTTCTATCCGCACAATGAGCGGGATATTTTTTATTTTTGTATTTAATTTATTTTTTTCATTTTTTATTTAGTTAGTTCAATTTGGATAGTACTTATTGTATGTTTTAGTGCAATTATTGATTTTTATTTTATTTTTTATAAAAGATTAACATCTGTATATATTAAATTGAAATAGGGTATATGAAATTTTTGTATAATATGTGAAAATAAAAGAAATCATATATTGTTTGTTTGTTGTAAATGATTGTAGGAGACAATAAAATAATTCAAAATTATTAGTTACGAATAACTGATTTGATCAAAAGTAAGGGCATGTTTGATAAAAAAATTAAGTACTTAAAATTGATTATATTAAGTACTTAATTAATTAAGTTAACTTAAAAATTAAGTCAAAATGTGAATAAAAAATTAAGTCAAAATCCCTTCACTTATTTTATTTTGCTTAATGCATTCTATTATTTCCCACTTAAAAAAAAATTATATTTTGACCATTTTACCCTTGATCCCCTACGAGGGTTTAATTCAAATTATGATTAATGAGAATTGAATTAATTTTGGATTATTTTATGATTTTAATTTTATTTTATATTTAAATTATTGTTATAATTTAATTTAAGTAATCAAACTACATAAAAAACACATAATATTTACATATTTTTAGGTTAATTTCTACTTTTAATTTTAATATAATTTTTTTTTTTAAATGGCATCCTGATTTTATTGCTTTGTTCTCAATTTTTTTTTTGTTCACATTATCTTAATTCAAAGGTAGTTATGTAAATTAAACAATTTTTAGCATACAAATTTTATACTTATCAAACAAATAAAAAAAATTCAGTACTTTATTTTCAGCACAATTTTATCAAACAACCTTCTTAAAATTTCAGCACTTAATTTTCAACACTTAAATTTTCAGCATTTAAAAATTAAGTTGTTATCAAATAAGCCCTAAATCTATTGAGTGACATGAAATAAATAAAAAAAAAACTGAAATATTTTTAATTTAATGAGGAACATTTTTTATTATACTTTGTATTAGTAATTTAGGGACAATTAAAAAACTTTAATGTGGTAAAACTATTTAGATCAAAGTGAAATTATAGTGAAACCTCCGAAGTTCAAACTTAAATTAAAACTATTTCGACAATCTAAAAACTTTAATGTGTTAAAACTATTTGGATTGAAGTGAGATTCTAGTCAAACTTCTGGGGTTCAAAGTATTAAAATCCCTATTAATTATTGAAATTTTAAGATATAATGTTTGAATTAAGGAGAATGCATAATTTTGGGAATATGGATAGTGGAAAATTGGGAATGGAGATAGTGAGTATAATTAATAGGGATAGTGAAGAGTTGGAAATGGGGATAGTGAAGATAATTAATTGTGAAGTGAAATTTGGTTGCAGACAATGTTGGCCGTTAGGGATGGGCTTTATTTAGCCCAACCATGGACAAAAATTGCAACTTATCTTGAATACTAAACACACTAGTAACCCCTCAAATTTTTTATTTATTCAAATTAAGCCCTTCTGCTTTAAATTTTTACCATTGAGCTCCTTAAATAGATACCATATTATGCACACAAGACAACAAGCTAAAAAATTGGACAAGGAATTTTAAGGGGGGAAAATATTATTCAACATTAATCTAAAATTCCACTGTAAATCAGTGTTACAAAACTTCAATGCCTCAATCAAGAGAAAAAAGAAAAAGAAAAAAAAGGAATAATTCTCTTTTTGCACAATGGAAAAATGAAAGGACTTCATGATAACAAATAAGAAATAAAGTGGAAATCCCAGTGGTCAAGTGAAAAACATCACTTTGTAGAGGATCATCCAAGATTTTTTTTTTTACTTTTAGATGATCCTTTTTACTTTTAGATGATCCTTCGAAAGTTGTGCTCTTCACTTGTGGGACTTCTTAACAAAATACCCTTAATTCTACTCATCAACAGCTAGTGGAACAGACTGGGCCTGAAAATTTAAATAAAAAATCAAATAAATTTCGTTAGTATCAATGTTGCTAATTCTTCCTTAACTACTAATTTCTTCTTTCATTTTGGCCTAAAAAATGTGATTTCAGCGTTAAAACTTGCATTTAAATTTAAAATATATATAAAAAAAATGATTTAAGGGGTTGAGTGCATTTTAACCCCCCCTTTTTTTTTATGATAAATTGAAAAATTATTTTTTTTGGTTTTAATTTAATAGAATATGCTTAAAAAATAGGTGAAATAAAAAATTTCAACAAAATTTTATATGAAATGAATAAAAATACCTTTTTAATTTAATATTTTGTGTTGCTTTTGCTCTAAAAGAAAACGAAATAGAAGTTAGTTTTTCTCATTTATTAGTTTTAAATATTAAATTTTAATTAAAAAAAGAAAATTAATTTATTTTATATTTTTCATCAAATGTGAGTTTTTCTCTTTAATCAAGAGTAGAAAGGAGTAATTTATAAGTTTTTAAAATATAGGGATTAAAATAAAATATGACAAGTATAAGGGGCAAAAAGCAATTAGCCCTAATTTTAAATTTCGAACTTGCATATATATATATAGAGAGAGAGAGAGAGAGAGAGGTGCTTACGCATTTGCGATACTGAGAGAGGAGCATTTCCAGGTAGCGAGCCTTTGCGTTCTCAAGAGGATCGCCTTTGTTGAGATGCTTCCAGAATCCATAAATCCCAGAGAGTTTCATCACCTTCTCGGAGTAGATTTTCCATGTGTAACTGTCAAAATTCATCAAGATTTGATATCAGATTCAGCAAAATTTGAATGAAAAAGAGCGGGAAATCTGACAAATCCATGTAGAATGTCGGCAATTACTTCTCGTGGATGCGCTTGAGGCCAGCCATGGATATGGTGTCCCAGTAAGTGGGATCCTCCACGCACTTGTCGAAGAAATCGACAAGGACCTGAGTCGATTGGTCGCCGTTGTACGGATCGATGTGGAATCCGGATACTCCGTTGACGATGATCTCCGCCGGACCGCCGTTGAAGGTGGCGAACGTCGGCAGACCGCAGGTCATCGATTCCACGACGGTGAGACCGAATGCCTCGTAGAATGCCGGCTGGACGAATATTCCCTTGGAGTCGGCGATGCAGCGGTAGAGTTCGCCGTTCCTGATACGGTTCATCTGGGACGAGATCCAGCGGAACTGGCCGCTCAAACCATAGGTCTCGATGAGATGGTACATCTTCTTCATCTCCGCTTGCTCCTCCAGGTCCTTCGATTCCTTCCGGCGGTCACCGCCGACGACTACGAGGTTGCAGAGCTCCCGGAGACGTGCACTCTTGCCGTACCACTCGACGAGACCGGTCAAGTTCTTCACGCGATCCAACCGCGCCATGGTGAAGATGATCGGTTTGCTCTTGTCCTTCAGAACACCCCTGTCATTGTAAAATTCCACGAAATTAATCAAAAAATTAATTTACATCCATCTTTTGCAGCTAAATTTCGTAATTCAAATACTGGATGGAAAATCATGAAGCTATGAATTGCAACAATCAGTTCAAAGGTCAGTGCTATCAATTATGATCTCTATTCTATGTTTTTTATTTTGTTCTTCATGTTCTAAATGTGTAAATTCAATCCAATAATTAATAAGGCCTCAATTAGGAAAATTGATAGATTAAAGTCCAAATTTAAAATATTGTTAAACTTCTAGGATTTAGGGTGAGCTTGAAGTAGTTCAGCAGGTGAGATTTTTCTTCGCACTTGTAACTTAACCACACTTTTTTTCACATCCGACGTGGAATAAACCAAATAATATCTCCTTTACACATTGGGTCTTTGGTTGGTTAAATCCTCATTTTGTGACTATTAGAACAGAGATATTGTAATTTGGACTCTGATATCAGGGTGGGACGGTCTTGAACCTCTCTTATCCCAAAAAACACTAATAATCATCAGTCTTTTTCACATTCGATCTGGGATAAACTTTATCCCAACATAGGTATATATAGATTTTAGAGAGAGAAAAGTGCTTACAAGTGTTCTTTGTTTTCGACATCACTGAAGAGCAGATCATTGATTTCTGGGTGGAAATGAGCGAGCCTCTTTTCCTTCTCAGTGTAGGAGAAGTAAATTGACATATCTGCCCCTGGGGAAACAATGTTAAATTTGGGGTCGAAAGCGTCAATTCCATGAACAACTCTGTAGAGTCCGGGCATTGTGAAGGCTGTGTGGCTCTCATACTGACCCACGCTGTTCTTGCTGAAATCACCCCCCCAAAAAACAAAACATTAACACAATGAACCCAAAATTTTATCAAAATTACAAATTGGGTAGGGAAATTAGGAAAATTTTACCTTCCAGCAATTTCTTGGAAAGTGCTGGTGATAATGAAGTCAGTCTGGTTCATTGCAATGAGATCGGCAGTGAATTGGCTAGAGAAGTGATATTTCTCGTCAAATTTCTTCCAGTAGAGGTCTGAATTTGGGTACTTGGTTTTCTCCAATGCATGAGCAATGGTACCCTGGAAAAATAATTTCAAATAAAATTAAAAATTAAGGGTAATTATTATTTATTTATTTTTATATATTTTTGGTTTTACGGTAAAGTCCTGTCCGGACCAGTTATGGATACCTCAACTAATCGCCTCACTGGACGATCCTAAGGATGCACTCTCTCACATCGACTTGATGCATTCAGAATTAAATTCTAGATTTAATTCTTAGAGTTCTCCCCAAGAGAGTCGAAACTTAATTAACAAGAAAAATCGACACTTTCTCTTACTAATCGGACTAACACCTCTTGGGTTATAGATTTAATAGTTAATATTACTTGAATAAGAACAATCTAATAATTATCTTCTAAAGTATAACTAATTTAAAGGATAACTAATTTAAAGGGTACAAAAAATAATTTTTTAATTGTCTTTGAAATAAGTGTAAGATTTTTCGATCGGAATTTTTCCCAACCAGAACTTTTATAATCTAGTATCTATCATTTCTTCTCAAATCAATCTTATCTCTTCATGAAAACATATTAAAAAAATGTAATTAATTTATTATATACAGATATATCATATGAAAATAAATTTAGAAAATACCTGAACTGCCCCCAATTTCTTGGCTAGCAAAGAGGCAACAAGGTTTCCTTCACTGTAGTTTCCAATCACCAAGTCTGGCTTTCCCTTCAACTCTCTCACAATTTCCTCTGCAACATCCTGCACAAAATAAAAAAACCCCAAAAATCAAGAAAAAAATTACCAATAAATCATGGAAAAAAACCAAAAAAATGAAATTAAACAATTTTCTATATAATTATTATTTATTTATTATATTATATATATACCTCAGTGAAAGACTCAATGTATGGCCAAACTTCAAAACGAGAGATCCATTTCCTGACAATCCCTTCCTCGGTTTTAAAGGGAACTCGAAGAATATGAGAATGCTCTGAACCGTAAACTTTCTCTAGTTTTTGACCGCAGGTGGTTCCCACAGCGTCAGGGAGAAGGCGAGTTATCTTCATAAAAATAAAAAATCAAATTATTAAAACACTTATGAATTAAATATATTTAAAAAAAAAAAACACTATAAATTATGATTTTTTTATTGTAACCCCAAATTATACAATTCACTCGATACAGTAATTTTTTTGAAAAATCTAATAATTCCGTCAAAAATTTAAAGTTTGCAATTTTTTACATTGAAAAATTAGAGCGACTTTTAAATGATACAATAATTTTAGATTTTTGAAAAATTACTATGCATGAACTTCACTTCATGGGCTAAAAACATTGTAGTTTTGTTTTATTTTATTTTTAGGGAAAAACTTACAATGAGAATACGAGGGATGATATCAAGCCCTTGCTCCTTCATTTTCTGAAGCATTTCACGTTCCATTGCTGGAACTTGATCCAAAATGTAGACAACCTATATTTATTTCAAAAATGTCAGTGCAAAATCTGAAATATGCCCAAAAATCTAAATAAGTAAAAATTGCTTAAAATACACCAAGAAATCGATTGATTAGAAAAATAAGAATTTTTTACCACAAAATTGCTTTTAATAAACCTAAAACATGAAATATCAAATTTTCCGATATTTTACATCCCCACCCCCAATTTTCATTAATCAATAACAAAAGTTGGAGACTCGAAAACAATCAGATACCGTCTTGGTTTTAAACCATTAACAATGCCTACCAGGGATCGGTGAGTATTGCTTTTACGACCTTGGCAGCGCATTGAAGTTTTAGTAAATTGCTTTTAATAAAGCAAGACCCATGAATGATACATATATCCGACCATTTAAGCTCCAAAAGTCATTAGAAATTTATAAAAATGCTAAAAAAAACAGAGAAGCAAAAATCAGAAATTTTAGCTCAAAATATCTTTAAATACCCCAAGAACGTTGAAATTTAAAAAAAAAAAAAAAACATTTAAGTCTCAAAATAATGCTTAAATACACCAAGAACATTAGAAACTTGTAAAAATGCTAAAATTTCAGAAAAACAAAAATTGAAGATCCAAAAAAATCAGAAAATTCCCCTATAAAAAATTTACCTGGCCTCCAGTATCCGGATATCCCAACACATTCTCCTGAGCAAAGTAGCCATGGGGAGATAAAATCACCACGTTGAAAACCGTCGGTATTTTCTCGAAAAACCTCTCGACAGTCGACGACGAAGGGGCTTCAAGAAGGTCAATGAGAAGGTTTAGAGTCTCCAACACAATCTTGGCACAATCACCCCACCCTCTCTCCAAGCCAAGTCCTTGCAGCATTGGCTCGAACTCGGCGTAGGGCGTGTTTGGGGATAACCCGGTGAGATAATCCTCCACTTTTCTAAGAGCAATTTGGAGTTGATTTACGTCTTTCACGGTCTTGTTTATCAAGAGTGACTGCAAAATGAAACCAAACGACTCCTTAGAACCGTAGATTTTCAAAACTCCAAAATGATGGGAAATTGAATATTTTTAGCACTTAATTTTCAGTGTTATCAAAATAGGCTCGTAATCAAGAATTTTACCTTGCCATTGTAATTGTGGCATCGGAGAAAATCAAGGAGTTTCTCCTTGATCTCCTTGTCTTGGAACAATTTCGAAGCAAGGAGACTGTTAAAGAACTCCAAACCGTGCCCGATAGATTTCGAGTGAGTCGGATGGGGAACTGAAGCATTGAAGGGCTCGAAATCCAACTCGAGAACATTGCTTCCATTGCTATATAGAACATAAAAGAATAACAAAATTGAGTGAATTTCTAGCATTAAAAAAAATACTAAGATTAGTGAAATTCCACTAAATTTGACCAAAATTAGTGAAATTCAACTGAATTAAATACCTTTCCTCTACAATTTCTTCCGCTCAAATTAGTGAAATTCAACTAAATTCGAGAAAAATTAATGAAATTCTGCTAAATTTGATTAAAGTTGGTGAAATTTCACTTAATTAACCACCTTCCCTCTACAAGTTTTAGAAAAATTAGAGAGTTTCACTAAATACAACCTAAAATTAGTGAAATTCCACTAAATATGACTAAAATTAGTGGCATTAATTATCTAACGTCTACGAGTTCTTCAACTAAAAGTAGAGAAATTTCACTAAATTTGAATAAAATTAGTTAAATTCAACTAAACCCAGATAAATTCCACAAAATTTGACTAAAATTAGAGAAATTCCACTAAATTAATTACCTTCCCTCAACAAGTTCTTTGAACAGGAGATAAGCCTTGGCACTCAATATTTCAACAACTGAAGTCTTGAGATTCAAGCTGATGTATTCCCAGACTCCAGGCCTTGGGCGAACCGCAAGTGCCATCCGAGGTGAAACAAATAATGCTTCCTATATTCAAAATAAAATAAAAAATTAAACCAAAATAATAATAATTAATTAATTTAAATAAATAAAACCATAAATAAATGATCTTAAAAATCAAGAAATAAAAATCTGTACTTGGGTGCAATTGAAAACATCTCCTAATGTCTTGATAAGCTTTTGTTCATCAAGGGAAACCAAATGGTTCACTAGATCAAGTGGTTTGACAACCCCATTGCCCTGGGTTTCAATCCTGCACCATAAAAAAAATAAAAAATTAAAATTAAAATAATGATTTTTTTTTTAAAATAAAAAATGTATTTGAAAAAATGTATGTATACCTTGACAAGAGGCCAAGTATTTGATCTGGGTTGCTATGAATTTCGGTTACCAAACGCTCCTTTAGGCTATGAGCACAAGCTTGAGTAAGTCCAGCCATGGCTTCACTATCAATATCAATATCAATTAAGGCAAAAAAAAAAATTCAAATCATGAGTATTCATTAAAATATCAAAATATTATTCAAAATCCTCTATTAAACATCAGCATTGATTATTAATTCTAAAATTATTACGAATTAATTTTTTTTTTACCATAAAAAATATTTTTGTACTTTGCACCCCGGATATTTTGGAAAAATCTCACTTCAGTCCCCCTACTTTCAATTAACTGAAGTATCCAATGAGTCCAAACTATTAACACCGTTATTGTTCTTTGTGGAAATAACCCACATGTCAAACACAAAAATCATTCACATCGGTGATTTTCGTCAACAATTTAGACTCAATTGGCACAATCTGTATAATCCAAAATTTAAAATATTGAAATTGAAAGTAGATAGACTAAAGTGTATTTGATATATATATATATATATAATGTCAAAATTTCCACCATAAAAAAACCTATATAACCAAACAAACATACAAAGCTCAAAAATTGTAGAGAGAGAGAGAGAGCTAGAGAGAGAGACTCACAATAACGTGAAGAAATAGGGTAGGAGAGAGAGAGAAAGGGTAGAGAGAAGTGGAATGTGAGACTTGGTGTGAAATGGGAGCGAATTTATAGGGGGTGGAAGGGTAGAGAGAGAGAGACGTTGGAGCCATAATAGTTTAATAGTATCAAACTTTTAGAGGAAAAGGAAAGTGAGTAATTCCTTTTTTTTTTTTTTCCTTTTTTTTTATTGATATATTTCCATATATATGTTGAGAGAGATTAAGCTTATTATCCAAGAAATTAACGCTTTATTAACCCTTAATAGTAATATATAGCTTGTTGCTCAAGACGGGGCAAAATGGTCTTTCTAGTCAACCTGCAGCGTCCAGACAGCTTCCTTAAAAAAAATATATATAAAAAAGCATAAGGCTCCGTCTGGTTACTGTTTCTATTTCCGTTCCCAAAATTTATAGAAACGTATTTGGTAAACACGTTTTTTATCCCAAAATTTTGAAAATAATTTAAAGATTATTTCCTGAATTTCTTTAGAATCTAAGAAATAAAAAAATATTGATTCTCATTCACTTCTACAAAATTATTTTTACTACCATCTCGCCGGTAGGGATGTGCAACGGATCGGTCCAACCCGCCAAAACCGTCCAAACCGCCAAAACTGCACCGCAAAAAAACCGCCCAATACAAACCCGCACATCGCGCGGGTCATAAACTTTGAAAACCGTACATGAATGGGCGAATTACGGTTTGGTCCATTTTCTTACGGGTTCAACCCGCCTGCCAAGTAGAACACAAAAAAGACTTCTTTTTGTGAAGATTTAAATAATATCTAACCCGTTGGCTACGGTTTCTATATGTTCCAATCACCATTGATCATTCTTCTTGCATCTTATTCTCGTCATTTTTCCTGAATCCTAATTCATTCTCCGTCTTTGTGAAAATTTCTTCCTAAATTCATTCGCCGCTTTAGGCAATCTACAATTCTAGTTAGCCTAATCCAAAAATAGGCCCAACCCGCACACTATTGGGTAGCCCGCGGTTTACACTAGCCAATCCGCACACTCCAACCCGCCCCAACCCGTACATTATTGGACGGCCCACGGTTCAAACTAATCTAACCCGTCTAGTATTGGTTTGGTTCGCGGTTTTGGTCCAAACCGCCCCAAACCGTCCGATGCACACCCCTACTCGCCGGTCACTATACATTTAAAGAAAAAAAAAATGTTAACCAAATGTAGTTATTGTTTATTTTCTCAATAATTAAAAGAAACAAATTCAGAAGTAGTTACCAAATATGTTTTTATTTCTAAAATACTTTATAATAGAAATAAAATTTTCATCTCATCTCATATCAATTTATTAGAACTAGAAACAGAAAAACAGAAACGTTAACCAAATATCACCTAACATTCTTAAAGAATAAAAATAATTTAAACTCATCTACTGGCAATTTTTTATTTAAAAAAGATTATATGATTAGATTAATTGTGATTATAATTAAATGTATTTTTAATGACATATTTTTCAATTAAAATAATGTAATTTGTAAAGTCATCTCATTTTTCTTGCATGTACTTGTAATTTTGTATTTCATTATAACAATTAAAAATATTTAATTTAGTTAACTAATAATTTAAATTGTAGCTCATATGCTATTTTTCTTGTGTAACTAGACTAAAATATAACTTCAAAAATAAATTAATTAAAAATATATATATTTTTTATTCGAACAAATAACATATAAATTTGATTAAATTTTTGATCGGGCATAGGATCTTTAAATTTTAGGTGTTTTTATTTTCAATATTATGTTAAATAAAAAAAAAATTCGTTCAATCACTATATTATTTTTTTTGAATATTTAATTTTGTAAAATAATTAAAAATATTTCCAAAAAAATTAAATATTCAGAGATCTCCTTTTTAAATTTCACTTGAAGCCTCTAATTTATCAACGAGAAGATAATTCACAAATTAAGATAAGTTGTACAACCAAAGCGATTCAGACGTACCCTAAATGTCATAATAGTTGAATTCGTGTTCCTTCTTGGTTGTGGTGTGCTGTTATGATCTGACCATTGTGTTTAATGCAAAGACAGAAAACGTGTTTCCGGCTTTAGCTGCTTCCAAACTTTGCAGCTTTTCCTAGGATAAAGTACTTCTACTGCTAACCCCTATGTCGGTTCCATGTGATTGATAAATTAATATTATTTAATTTGAAATTAAAAAATTAGCAGATTGTGATGAAATTAGTGAAACATATTATTTTTTATTCTTCAATTTTTATATTTTATAGAATTTTGAGACATCTCCAAAAAGCTCTTTTTAAATTTTGAATTGTTCTTTTAATTTGTTTAGATAGGTTATATAGTTGTTCTTACCAAGAGATTTTTATGGTACAAACGAAATAAACCGAGACTATGAACACCTATAAAAAAAAAAAAAAAAAAATCGATCTTATTTCAACAAAAATTAAGTTAGTCATGTCTTTCGAAGGGGTAAACAAAAATTTAAAATCCTCTTTTTTCTCGGTTCGTAAGTTTGTTAGGAAGTCCACACATCGATTCTTCTCTCTTGAGATTAGTTGAATGATGTAACTTTTCTCTTTCATTATCCGTTTGCAATCTTGTATCCAAATTTTGAAAGTGTGGTTGCTCGGGCATTCCTTATTAGGAGTTTCACTATCTCGGCAGCATCTGTTATTGCGATAATTATCGGGTAATCTCGATCAGCAGTTATGGTAATTCTTTTGTAAATTCCTCGAATCTCTACCTCTAGACCGATGCAATGGGGAAGATATCTGTGGAATCCAAATTGACAGGCTCTAAGATGATGGTCCCTCAACATCTTCTAAATCCCCCTTGATCAGTCAATCCTTTTGCGCAACCATTTGTGTTTAGTTTGAAGAAGGCTATATTCGAAGGAAAATTATTAAATGTAAATGGATCAACAAATATTTGGAAATTTTGGATTTGGCAGAATGCTTCAAGCGTATTTCTATAGTATTGAGATATTTTGTTAATCACTAAAAAAAAATCTTAGAAATTTCCTTCAATTGCTTATTTATTTCTGTCCTTCCAGATTTCATAAGTATAACCACAAAGAGATAAAAAAGATTGAGGTGAAGAGTCTTTCCCTTTCATTTGGTCTCTGATCCATCCTAGTAACTCCTTCTCTAAGAATCTTCGAAACTAGTCACTATTTAAAAAATGAGCCCAACTTCTTTTAATTTTGTAGCAGGTCTTCTGTACACGATCAATTGTTTCTCTCTATATTGCACCTGGGGCACATGGCCGAAATATCCTTGGACCACTGGGCTCTAAATTCATTTGTTACGAGTCTCTTATGAAAAACTAACCTCATGAAGAATTTTATATTTTGAGGGAGGTTCAGTTCCCAAAAGCAGTTACATTGCTAGTCATTCATCAAGATTTGTTCCTTTCTAACTATAGAGTTCATCGATTTCAATCCCAAAATTAACTTTAGTTTTTAACAGAGCAACAACATCAGGGTGGTGCACATTGGCTAGATTTCTGAATGCGTTTTTGAAGCAAACATTACCCGCTCCTCAGTAATTTCATGCAATAATCTTCATTGATCTACTTCTGGGTTGATTGGGTAGGTTCTCCGACTCCTGTAGACCAAGAATCAACTTGCATTTCCTTTGATTCGTATCCCATCTATAAATTAATTTTGTGAAGTCTTCTATTTTAAATGCCACTTGTTAATGTAATAATAGGTTTGGTCCACGTGGGCAAAAGCCTACCCTCTACTTCTCCTATATATACTTGTGTATAGTTGTAGTCTATGTATCTTTCATGTATAACATCAATACATGTTTTATTCCCTCATGTTTCAATCATCTTAACATGATATCAAAAGCAAGCATTTTCTGGACCTGTTTTATCTATTTTTTTTTTCGAAACCCTAAAGCTTAAGCCACCGTCTCTTTTCTCTCATGGATTTCGTCACTGCTATAGGTTTCATCACCACTCCGGTATAAACAACCACCACACCACCGACTTCGTCTTGCAGAGACAAACACAATACCACCAAAATCACTGTCATCGGAGTATTAACGCGCTCACATGCGCCACCACCAGCCTACAGTAACCACTAACTACGTCGTCGCTGATTTTTGGCTCTACCGCCTCAACTAAAGCTCCAACTTCACTCCACAATATACCAACGGAACCGTCTCGACGAGACGATTCCAAAATCGTAAAGTTCATCTCCAGAAATTGCCGCACGCGCCCGCATGCTCCGCCCATCCGTGGCGTGTCAGATCTACTCGCAGCCTAGCCTATCAGCAACCCAGTCAGCGCTACCTCAGCACCCAATCAACGCCACCTCAGTACACAGTCAGCGCCACGTCATCGTTGAACTGTGCCACATCAGCGTTGACCAATAGCCACGACATTGCCATGTCAGCGTTGACTGTGCCACATCAACATTGACCGTCTGCCACGTCAGTGTTGGCTGACACATCAGTACCTTATTGTCTCCTCAATTCCTGCCACGTCATCGATACATTCTTTATCCTGGTTCAGGCCTTTGTTAACTGGTTTTCTACAAACTTGGACTGATTCCTGGGATTTTTCAACGTTCTAAATCTATTTCTGGCCTCCGTTTTCTGATTTGGTAATCACAGAACACACTTCCTTTTTTACTTAAGTATTTTCTACACCGGTTCATTTCCTCTTTTGCTCCTATGACTGAATTTGATACACCTCGGGTTATCACTACTATTCTCAATGAAACTAATTATGTCGTATGGGCTCAAGAGATGTCTAGTTTTCTCTGTGGACGACGATTATGGCGTTTCGTGACTGGCGATATCACTAAACCCGAGCAGAAGGACAACGAAGATAAGGCCAAATACATTGACTGTCTAGATGAATGGGATAACAAACATCACCAAATTCTCACATGGTTTTGTGCTACTATCATTCCAGAGATCAAATTTCAATTTGGTACAATCCAGACAGCTAAAGAAGCTTGGGATCTTCTCTAGGACCGGTATACCAAGGCAGACATTTCGAATTGGTATCGCCTTCTTTCTACCCTCCATAGCATGCGCCAGGAACTTGGGCAAACCGTCAATAGTTTCTTATGCTAGATGACTACCGTGTGGTATCAGTTGGCTATCACTGAGCCCACTTGGGAATATACAAAAGACGCCACCAGTTATGCCAAATACCGAACAGAGACACGCATTATGCAATTCTTGACGTGATTGAAGGAAGAATTTGAGTCTGTACGAGCTTCAATCCTCCACTAAGGCACGCTAACTTCTCTAAACAATGTCCTTTCTGATCTACTCAGTGAGAAAACACGTCTTACGACATTACAAAACTCACATATAGATGTTGCCCTAACAGCGCCAGTTGCTCCTACAACATTAATTACTTTTGCAACACCAAGAGAAAATCTAAATCCATCCCAGAAGCTCTTATACTGTAGGTATTGTTATTCACAAGAGCATAAATTGCTCAAACATCCTTCTCACTTGTGTAAGCTCTGTAAAGAATCAGGCCACTATCTTGCAGACTGACCTGAACTTCCCTCTGGAAATCAGTCAAATAGGAACCAATATCGCTCTCGAGGCTCTCGTAATCGGTCCTATTTCAAGCCAAATAATGTTGCTGCTGTAGCCACTGATGCTGCACCAACTTCATCCAACTCTCCACCTGATTGGAGTGGTTTCTGTACCGCACTTATCGATGCTCTAAATAAAACTGGTAAAAATGTAGCCATATCAGCTACACCAGGTACATCTTGATGGTATTTTGATTCTGCATGCTACAATCACATGACATTTGATTCTTCTATCTTTTCTTCTAAAACCCGTGATGGGCATGCATCTACTATTCACACTGTAAATTGATCAAATATGTTGGTCAGTCATACTGGACATGTTCACAGCTCTCATTTATCTCTTTCTGATACATATTTGGTTCCTAAGCTTACGCCCAACCTTATATCTATTGGACAATTATGTGATATTGGACTTGATTTACATTTTTCTTCTACTGGTTGTCGTGTGCAGGACCCTTAGACCGGAAAACTCCTTGGGACCGGTCGTAAAGTTGGACGCCTCTTTGAGCTCACTCACCTCTAAGTTCCATCATCATCATCACCAAACCAATTAGCCGCATCCATCCCAAGACTTTTACCCGTGGAATTGTGGCACTCTCGATTAGATTACACTTCACCCAGTTGTCTTTGTTCACTTATTTCTAGTGGTCAGTTAGATTTGTTTCAGCATGAGTCTTTCCATTGTATTCATTGTCAACTTGCAAAACAATCAGCTTTACCTTTTAATGAGAGTTACTATGTTTCCCTTGCACCTTTTGATTTAGTACATTCTGATATTTGGGGGCTTTCTCTTCACGCAACAATGGGTGGTGCTTGCTATTTTGTTATATTCGTGGATAACTATTCTCGATATACATGGTTGTTTCTTATGAAAAATAGATTTGAATTATTTCAAATATATTCTGATTTTTCTTCTATGGTTCAAACTCAATTCTCTCGGAATATCAAAGTTTTTCGCTCAGATAATGCAATAGAATACAAAGACCGTGATTTTCTAAATCTACTTCACAAAAATGGGACTAATCTCCAATGCTCGTGTTGTGGAACCTCCCAACAAAATGGACGAGCTGAATGCAAACATAGCCACATTTTTGACACCGTTCGTGCTCTACTTATCTCTTCTTCTAGGGTGAGGCTGCCTTAATTGCAGTGTACACAATCAACCGTATTCCTTTTGCCACAATCCAAAATCTGTCCCTATTTGAGCGCCTTTTTGGTAAGCCTCCTGATTACTCTGAACTCAAAGTCTTTGGTTGTGTTTGTTTTATTCTTCTTAAACCACATAAACATAACAAATTGGAACCAAAGGCTCACCTATGTTGTTTCATTGGATATGGCATTGAACATAAGGGGTATAGGTGTTGGGATCCCATTTCTAAAACTCTTCGTATCTCTCATCATGTCGTTTTTTGGGAACATAAAATGTTCTCTTCGTTACGGTCATTTGACATGTCTACCATCCCTAACTCCAGATTCTTTATTGATCCATCTATTGAGTTATTTCCTAAGGACCCAGTTTCAGGTTGTTGATCCTAAGATTTTGATGGATAATTAAATGTTGATGTTTTGGGTAGAACTAACAGTTTGATGAAGTGTTTCAGTTTATTAGTTCCAAATGATGAAGATATGATGATAAAGATGATGAAGGATTAAGAGGTTAAAGAATTTGAAGAATTTAGGAAAAAATAACTCAGGTTAAATTTCAACTCTTAATATCCTAACTAGGATCACACACGACACAAAAGATTTTTAAATATTTTTTATAAATATGTGTGTTTTTTAGGATTCTAATTAAATAAATTATTTGTTCCTATGTGTAATTGAAAAAGAAATATTTATAATTAATTAAAATTGAATTTAAGTATTTAGTAGAGCTAACCAAGAAAAGAAATTGGTTAAAGGGGTAAAAACGTCAATAAGAACGAATTAAAAACAAGTTTAGAAAAGTGATCCAACATTCATAAGTCAACAGGTAAGTCGACCGAACAAAGAAGGAAAACTCTATGTATCTCTTGGTCTGTGGGTTGGTCGACATGTACTTAAAAATGAACTCTCTGTATCTATAAGTCGACAGAGCGGTCGACCTGTTAAGAGAAATGAAACTCTCTGAATCTCTAAGTCGACAGATAGGTCGACCGATGGACATAGAATCTTTGGCTTGGCTACATCTTGAATCGAGCGGTCGACTGTTGATCTTGGTCGGTCGACTTGTGTGTTTGTTTCAAGATATTATGGAATTCCGGATTTCAATCTGAAAGTAGCCGTTACTAGTCGTTTTTTTGTTAGGATTCAGTAGAAATTTTAGGGATTTAATATTATTTGAGATATGCTACACATATTATGTTATCCCTATTGATTTGGTTCATTAAGTTTGAATATTTCTCAATTTGGTATATATAATTGTTTCTATTCTATTTAATTGTGATTGAGAAATATTTAGGGGACTTAATTAAGAAATTTAAAAGCTATAATTAAGTGAATTGAACCAGAATGAAGTCTTAATGATATAAGAGGTCCAAAAGATCAATTATGTGTTATGACAAATGAAAACTAGCCGTTAGAGAGCTGTTTTTAATCCCATTTATATAGACTTGCATTTTTTCATATCATTAAGAGAGATTAAGAGAAATCAAAAGATCATATTGAGTTTTTCCAAGAGAAGTCATATAGAGTTTTTTGTGAGATCTTTTTTAAAAGACATTCTTGAGAATCATTTGCTGAGAATCATTGCTGTTACCGAATCTAAAGTAACATTGCTCTAATTATTTTTTCGGTGGATTCTAGGTGAGATCTTTATAAATTACTTTCTATATAGTATTGCTTGATTAATTTTTGGAATTTGATCTTTATAAATTATTTTTTATTGAAAAATATTTTTTAAATAATTTCTTGAAGTAATCTGATTATGTGCTACCCATTTTTGTTTAAAATCAGATTTTGAGTTTCTCACTTTTCTATCACTAGTTTTGGGATATTAATTGAGTTTTAATTAATCTGGAGTGGTAGGAAATCTGAGTAAAAAAAATCACTTGTCAATTTTTAAATTGGTAAGTTGAGTGGCGTATTAAATACTGTTGGGTGTATTTAATCAAATGGTAGCTAGTTTCAGTATTTTCCTGTAAAGATATTAAGATAATAATTCTTCCTGAATTGAATTGCTTTGTGTGGATTTTGTAACGATTCAATCCTTACTGAGTAAAAGAATATTTTGAGTGTTTTGTGAGATTTTGATTCTTTAGCCTTTGTGTTAAAAAGGATTAGGTTATTCTTGAGCCTGTAAAAAGTAAAGGTTATTCATTAACCTGTGAAAATGAAATTTTGTAAAGGTTGATTTTGAGTCTGTAAAAGAATCTTTGTGAGGGTTTGGTTCTTATCTTTAAAAGAATTTTGAGTTTAGTGGGTGCGACTTTCCGTGGGACTCGGAGGACTAGATTAGCTAAGAGTAGCTTGGTGAACCAGTATAAATTTTTGGAGTGTTGCAATCTTTACTTTATTTATTTTTTATTATTTGGTGTGCACCTAATTGATTTTATATTTCTGCTGTGATATAAAGATAATAATTAATTTTCGATAATAATTAATTTAGGATGAAAATTAATTATTTGAGTTATTAAAAAAAAAAAATTCTGATATTTTTTAATTACCCTATTGACCCCCCCTCTTGGGTATTTCATTGGGCCAACTCAGGTACCGTTGAGTCCACATTTGACCCACCAGCTGATTTCACCCTTCCAGATCTAACTCCAGCTCTAGCTCCAAAATTGCCAGCTGACCTCACCCCTCCGACTCAATCGGTTGTCCCTGAGGATATTCCTATGTCTGATGAGTCTGTACCGATTTCCTCTAATGGCCATCCTCCAAATCACCCCCGCAGATCTTCCAGGGTAACTTATCGCCCCTCTAATCTCTATGATTTTCATTGTTTTTCTACTATACTTCATCTATATGAGCCTTAATCCTATAAGGAGGCTAGTACTAATCCTCTTTGGCAGAAAGTAATGGACGAAGAACTTCAGACCCTAGCCAAAACTCGTACGTGGGATATCGTGGATCTGCCTCCTGGGAAAATTCCTATTGGGTGCAAATGGGTGTTTAAGATTAAGACGCTTTCTGATGGCTCTGTTGACCAATATAAAGCCCGACTTGTTGCCAAGGGCTTTGCTTAGGAATATGACATTGACTATGAAGAGACCTTTGCTCCAGTGGCGAGGTTCATATCTGTTCATACACTTCTTGTTGTTGCTGCCATTCGGAAGTTGACTCTTTTTCAAATGGCGAGGTTCACATCTGTTCGTCTTCGTCGTGCTCTGTATGGATTGAAATAAGCTCCACATTGGTTTGCCAAATTTAGCACTACTATTCATCAGTTTGGGTTCACATCTAGTGATCACGATTCGGCTCTGTTTATTTGCCACACTGTCAACGGTATTATCTTTCTCTTACTGTACGTGGATGATATGGTTATTACTGGAGATGATCTACGTGACATTTCTGAACTCAAACAGTTTTACAGTGGTCAATTTGAGATGAAAGATCTTGGCATACTCACCTATTTTCTTGACCTCGAAGTCTGATCCGGTTCAGATGGATATTTTCTCTCTCAGGCTAAATATGTCTCTGATCTTCTTTCCGAGGCTGGGATCACTAACTCCACCACTGCCACTACTCCTCTCGAGCCAAACATCAGACTTACTCCACTCGATGGTTCACCTTTTCAGAAGGTTACTCTATATCGCCAATTGGTTGGAAGTCTTGTATACCTCATTGTTACTCGTTCCGACATTGCTTATGTTGTTCACCAGGTCAGCCAGTTCTTGTTCGCTCTTCGGACCACTCATTACTCAGTTGTTCTTCGCATCCTTTGGTATGTCAAGGGTACTATGTTTCATGGACCTCAATTCTCAACTCAGTTTGCTCCCATCTTACAAGTTTATTCTGATGCCGATTGAGCTAGTGACCCCACCGATAGACGTTCAACCACTGATTACTGTTTCTTCTTGGGTAACACACTCTCATTTCCTGGCGTAGTAAGAAACAAATTGTGGTTGTTCGCTCCAGTACTGAAGCTAAAAATCGTGTCATGACTAATGCAACTCAAGAACTCTCTGGTTTCGATGGTTACTAGCCGATATGGGTATCTCTTCTCCTACTGCCACTACCCTACACTGTGACAATAAAAGTGTTATTCAAATCACTCACAATGACGTTTTTCACGAGCATACCAAA
Source organism: Eucommia ulmoides (assembly GCA_016647705.1). NCBI lineage: Eukaryota > Viridiplantae > Streptophyta > Magnoliopsida > Garryales > Eucommiaceae > Eucommia > Eucommia ulmoides. The sequence continues at coordinate 7,491,591 of CM028340.1, forward strand.
CACATCGAGACTGATTGCCACTTCATCCACTATCACATTAACCAGAATACAGTTTGCCTACAATCCGTTAGTTCAGCTGATTAAACTGCAGACATTTTCACTAAGGCTCATTCACCTGAACGCTTTCACTCCTTGGTTTTCAAACTCAAGTTCACCTCCCACTTATCGCCTTGAGTTTGAGGGGGGATGTTAATGTAATAATGGGCTTCTCCCACGTGACCTATTAGGATAAAACCCTACCCCTTACTTCCCCCATATATACCTATATATAGTTGTAGTCTATGTATCTTTCTTGTATAACATTAATACATGTTTTATTCCCTCACGTTTCAATTATCTTAACATCACTCTCACCGATTCCATCTCCCAGAACACTTCTATCGGGACTGAGACTTTTTATGCTTGTTCCAGGAAGAGTGAAAATGGATTTTTTTTTAGCAGGTTGTTGTTTAGGTTTTCCATAGCTTGGTTTAAGGTTCAACTCCTCACGAGAAGGGCTGTCAAAAGGGTGTAAATGACTCGACGATGGTTCTTTGGTTTCCAGGGCAGATGAATAAGAAGAATAGTTTTTGAGAGTTTGATGGATAGAGACCATGATTCCTAGGGTTTATTCTTCCAGATTTGCAACAATGAGCAACACTCTTATCCTTGTTCTGCTAATCAGAGGAGACCATTTGTTCTTTTTACAGTTTTGGGTCTCTGCTCACCGTCGATGAACAAGAAAATATCTACATTGCTATTTTTATTTTATTTTTTGAATATGTTGTTTTCTTATATATTAACCACCAATTTTTAATATTTTTAAAATTTCCAGATACTTTAATTTGTTAATTATCCGAAAATTCTAAAGCATAAAAACCTACTAAAAAAAATAGAGTAAATTTTCGGAATCCAAATTTGACACTATACGGAATATATACTTATTGAAATCATAAATTAATTATTATATAATTATGAATATATTCATTTTTACGGGACTATTGGCTCCTCCAAAAACATCAACTTGCGGCTCCTTCAAAAACATAAACTTGCATTCAAATTTCACTTTCTATGATTAGGGGTGTGCAACGGATCGGGTCAACCTGCTCAAATCGCCAAACCCGCACCGCAAAAAAAGGCCCAATACTAACCCGCGCATTGCGTGGGTGTTAAATTTTGAAACCGGCACATGTATAGACGGATTACGGTTTGATCCATGTTCTTATGGGTTTAACCCGACCGCCGAGTAGACACAAAATAACGTCGTTTTAAACTTTATTACTTACGTTTGTAATTTTTTTTTTCTATTTTTCTGATGGTTTACAAATTATATTATATTTTTTTTTTAGTTGTTTTTGTGTTACTATAATTTTGTCGCAATTTTTCTACAAATTTTTGTAATGTAATGATTTTTCTTTTTAGCAACATTTATTATATTTTAAGAGCAATCCACGGTTCTCATTAGCTCAACCCATACACTATTGGGTAATCCACGATTTAAACTAACTAACCCGCACAATCCAATCCACACATCATTAGGCAGTCCACGTTTCAAACTAACCCAACCCGCCTAGTTTTGGTTTGATTCGTGGTTTTGACTTAACCCACCTCAATCCGCCCGCTGTCCGCCTCTATCTATGATTATATCTTAGCCGAATAGTATATAATCGGAGTTCAGGTGGAGCTTTTAGGAGTGCCCCTAGCATTTCCCATTCTATTAAAAGACATTAATCATAAATTAATTCATATATTTTCTTTTATTTAATTATTAAATTAACAGGTGGGAACCATGTATCAATTATAATTCTAAAACAAGCAAGCCTCCTTAATTTCCTTGTATTGGTGAACGATCATAACTTGGGGCCTATTGCTACTGAATGGAGCAATTAATAATAATCACACACTTTATAGATTTAATATGAAGTTCGGATATTTTTTTGACCGTCTAATGTTTGTAGGACAGGAAAAAAAAAAGGGGTCTAGATTAACTGTTAAATTAGGTTTAAACTAATTAGGATTAGTTTCAATTCAACTCGCCATCCCCAAATTCATCATTGATGGAATCACCCCCTCACCGGTTCTCGAATGCTATTTTTCACTGTGGTTGTTTGGATCCCAAAAATACATAATCTTTTATAATAATTTTCAATGTTTGCTTTTTTGGTTTCAATGGTTTGAATAGAAATTTGAATTGAAATTTCAGAAAGCTAATCATTCTCTAAAATCTAAATTTAGATTAAGACTCACGAGGCTATTTTCGGACAACATTTACTTAGTACCTATGACCTAACTACATGTTCGTCCTCATAGTGACATGGACGCATTTTGGAATCTACAGTACCACATTGGAACATAAGCTGACCACGGTTCCTCCTTGAAATCTCCTTTGCGCACAGAGAGGAGCAAGTTGTCCCACAGGAACGTGTTGTTCTGAGCTCTGCGTTGTACCCTAGACGGCTAATTTTAGGGACTTAGCCATTCACCTCGACAAGCTCTTTATTCCAGCTCGTTTCTTCTCGAGGACTCCACGGATCTCCACTTTTCTCCACTAGCTCACCACCACAGGCCTAACAGAGGCCCACGGGCTTCACCAAATGGACGCAAAATTCCAAGCCAATGATTATCTCCTAAACGTTCTGGATTATCAGTTAAACGCATGGTTTCACCTAATTAACCGTGTTTATACCTGATTAATCATCTCCAACGTCTATATATATCAGGGACTATGCAAGCCCGAGGTACGTTTTATGAAGCGTGAATACTTTGAGTTCATTTATCTACTTGACGCATTTCTATACCTCTTCTCTCTGATCTCTTATTCTCAAGCCGAAAGGGTTTTGTCTAGACAAATTCCAGTCTGAGCCTTCTGCAGGTACGACTCCCCGAATAACAGAACTTTGGGCATAACAGGTCAGTTCTTTGAGGACTCAATATAACTCACGTAAAGAATTTTCAATCGTCGACTCCACCTTAGCATAATGACACTTGTCACCTGACTAGACCATACTCGAGATGTGTATCAATTTTATACCCCAACAAAGACAAAGTCGGGATTGAAAGAGATTGTTGTCTTTAAATTCAAGGCACAAATAATGTTTTAAAAAATTGAAGACGAAAACATTCTTATCATTATTTTTTATATATATAAAATATGTTATTTGTGAGTTTTAGTTTAGAGTTAGAGTTGTATCTAAAATAGTGTCTTTAGGCAGGTTACTCCCCAGGGTATTCTTTTAAGGACAATCGGTGGGAGGTCCTCCACTTAAACTCTAATTGGTCAAAAGTCCTACATACGGTAAAAACTTATGATTCAGTCCCATTTGTTTTAAAAAGGCGAAAACCTTACTCACGTGATAACTACGCGCTAGTTACATGTAATTAGTAAAATTATTGTATTAGTTATAGGTAATTAGTTTTTTTTTTTTTTTTTTTTCAGTTACATGTTTCAATAATATGTAACTTCATATCTCTGAGATGTAAGTAAAAAATTTGATATTTTTCAGTTACATGTTTCAATAATATGTAATTTTTTAGTTACATATCTCTGATAAGTAACTAAAAAATTTGATATTTTTTCAGTTACGTCACAAAATATTATACATATATGTAATTATAACATGTAACTAATATTATATAAGTACATGTAATTAAAAATACCCAAATATGTGTGAAAAATAACAATTATGAAATTGTAATTAACATTAATTACATGTAACAGAATTCACTACAAAAACCAAATATACTCACTGAAAGGCTCCCTACAATCCTTGCAATATCCCTACAATTTCTATAATACTATAAAAGACTAAAATACAAGTGAAATCTAATTTAAAGGACTAAACTAAAATCTAATAATACAAAATGATTTTTCACCAATTAGACTTAAAAAAATAGGCTTTTCATCGATTTTCCCATTCTTTTATATATTTTTCATAGGACACCAACAAATAAGTGTTCGTGTTTAGATAATAAATTCATATAATTTTAAAATTTTAATTTTTTATTAACTAATTATCTAAAATAATTAATTTATTATTATAAATTAAAATATTGTGGAACTTCAAAGTAATTAGATCCCTAGAAATGTTAAAACTAAGGGATAAAAATTCCCTAAAATTTAGCGGTTGAAATTTAGTACAATTCTCCACAAATAAATATTGATTGTTCTATAGACAAAATATACTGTATGTAACTTATATTGTCCTGATTTATAATATAGATATACTAGTGTAATTAATCCTAATTCTATTAAATGGTAAAGTTAGTTTGATTTAACAATGAAGAATTTAAATTTGTTTATCTTATGATATGACGATTTTCTTTATGAGTGTCCTAACTTATTATATTATATGGATATTAGAATTATTTTTTTTTATTAATTTTCAATATTAGATAAATTTTTGTCACATAAATATAGATTTGAATATAATTCAAAACTTTTCCAATATTTGAATTTATTATTACTTAAAAAGAAAAAAGAAATTAATATGAGAAATGAGGTTGAAGATAATTACAACTCAACAATATTTAGAGTAGCAATCATACTCCCCATATATCAAGGGAACTTTAGCTATTCTATTGGTGGTTGGAGATACTTGAAGCATAAGGAAAATTGCTCAACAACAAACACCAATTGAAGAGTTTCAATTGGCCATGTCATCATTGGACATAATTGGCCCCATCAAATTATCCTCTAGCTACTTTATCATATATATATACATATATAATTTTAATAGTATAGTACATAAAATGATTATGGGAGGTGGGAGAGAAGAAATTTGCAAGTTTTTGAAAATAAATATTTGCATTAAATTTAGAAATAAAAATACAATATTCAAAAATAATATTATAATTATTTATTTCAAATTCATTAACTTATTTTAGACATTGATTTTTTTTTTTCATTTCATCTTACGAAAGAGTAAAAGTTAGAGGTCTGAATAGAGTATGTCTTAGACTCGAGTCACCAAATTTATTAATCACCAAATTTATTAATGTCCAATGTAATAATAGCTATGTGAATTTAACTAATAGTTAATATTAACTTAAGAATTAAATAACTAGTAATATTATCTAATGAATAAAAATAAAATTAGAATATTAAGGGACAGAATATTGAAAGAGAATATGAGACAATATATTGATATGTTGTATAACTACCAAAATATACAATGATGTGCATATATGGTTAACGATCAAGGATTTGAGAATTGGATTACAACTATAATAGGTGACTTATTTCAATTACAAAATTTTAAAGTAGAAAAATATAAAAATTCCATATAGGAGATTATTGTCTTATTTCGGAAAAAAAAATATGTACAACAAGCCTTTCTTAAAGAATAATTTGAACAGTTTTGGAGGGTGGAATAGAAAGAGGCCTCAATGACTTTATGAAATTTTTTCCTAAACTCAACAAAACCCCAACGCTAATAGATGCTAGTTGGGGACGGCCCTAATGTTTTCTTGTTAAAGCCAACCTCTTTGGTTGTGGGCGGAGAAAAGCGGACATGGGGTTTAAGGCGAATAAAGGATTGAACTCGCCTTTTCTAAGAGCACGCAATAGGAATATCGGACATCAAAATATATCTTTTTATGTCTTGTTCGATCAAGAAAATGCTCCATCTAGATTTTTGTAGGCTCGAAGAACGAGCCGAGCCGTACAAGGATTCGGGGATATAGCAAGGAGAAAAGGTATCTTCCCTCAATATCATGATTGGGTTGATCAGATTATGAGTGAATAGAAAGATTGGTATGTGGTTTCGCTAAATGGTTGTTCTGGGGGGGCCCGGGTTGCGAAAATTTGGAAATGAGAAAATCGTTGAAAGTCATTATCTCCAACGAGGGAGAGCAGCTCGATTGACAAAAGAATAACCGCCCTATAGCCTAGTACTTTCTTAGTTGTGGTGGCATTCCTAGCGTATAATCTAAAACTAATTTTTTCTTCCTACCGTTCCTAGTGCATAATCTGTGGTGACTTGCTTTAGTTTTTTGCTTGAATAAGTTTGACATGCACATTTAAACTAACACCTGCAAAGAGCTCTTTTTTTTTTTTTTCTTTACACCGCACAAATTTCTACTATTGAATAACAAGCTCATCAATAAAGGTGCGGAATTGAAGCAGAGTGTGTAGCCCGACTAGTTGACCAGGTCACCTTTTTTACCTGTTTATGAGAAACATAGGTAGAAGAAGATTTGGTTCCGCGCATTTTATTCTATATGGGTAGGCCCCGCTGACCAAAGTTCTTTAGAAAGATGAACAAAATAGCCCACTTCAAGCGCTTTAGATACCCCCTCTTAATTCAACAACAAAAAAAAATGTTGTAACCCAATGCCTTTGTCTCTCCAAAACTAATTGTTTGCTCCTTTGACTTCAAGCTATCACTTGTTTTTCACTATCAAGACGAGACTCTCTTTTATAAAAGGAAACAAAGTGCCCATAAATAGTTCTTATAACAATGTCAATAGCGCCTAAACCAAAGGCCATAAGCGACCGGAGTCGACCTCGTGCTAGCCCACGGCGAGGTCCTAAACTCCAAAATACTTTATCCAAAAATCGAAAATTCGGAATCTAAAAACAAACATAGCGAAAACTTTTAGGGTCCAAACTACAATTTATTCAAGAAAATTAAAAAACAATTCCCTCTATTCCATTTCTTGGATCATCAACTATATCACCAATCCTAGTAGTAAACAGGTCTTCTAGATTATAAGGACCCACAGCAACTGGAGGCCCATCCCAAAGGGCCTTTGCAAATTGTTGATGGACCTTATCAGATGGGTGAAAAGAGTCCCACCATAAATGTTCATCAGGATTATCACACAAGTTGAAGTCTGTGATGTTCTTTGTACCTCCACATGTGAAAATGCCCCCATAGGGCCCTATCCCACAACAAGCACTCACTCCTTCCTTGAATCCTTCATTTAAAAAAAAAAAAAAAAAAAAAATTAAATTAAATTTTTAGTTGCATAATGAAAAAAAAAATCCTTCATTGAACCTGTTTGGAACAATTTTAGGGAACAATTTTTTTCATTTTCAAAGTTTTGGGTAAAAAGTGAGACCGGGATAAACTTAAGGGGTGCAAAATGCGATTTTATTTGTTCCAAGCACTAATCATCTGGTATTATCCTTTGTAACTTTTGATAAACATAAGGGTAAATTGCTTTTTACCCCCTTCTACTATGCTTAATTATCAATTTACCCTCTTCTACTTTAAAAAACTATATTTTACCTCCTACTTTTGAACAGAGTGAGAACATAATTTTTCAACGAAATATTCTTAAAAATAGGTGGAATTAAATTTTTCATCCAAATTTTGAATGAAATAAAAAAAAATTATCCCTTTATTTTAATTTTTTTTTTTCATAAATATTTTAAAAAATTAAATTATCCTTTGTAAGTTTTGATAAATATAAACTTACCATACTTGGAAGGATTATTGATCCTATCAAGAAGCCAATTGTAGAAATTGGAGTTGCAATACTTGAAGTCTTTGAGTAGTTGTTGAAGGATTGTAAGTAGTGCTTTTAGGGCATTGTTATGTGCCAAAGCCAGGGCAGAAGCCTCCTCAAAACACCCTTCTTCACTTTTGGCCTCGAGGTTTAGGGCTCTTAGGGCTGGTAAACAACCTAGTGGGCACAAGCTTAGGAACCCAAATTTTCTACCTCCTTTCTCATATAGCTCCTAAAAAAATAAAAAAAAAATAAAAATTGTAGAGTGTCATTCAAATAAGTCAAAATTTTAGGACTTGGTGACCAACCCAAAAAAATTAAAATTTTGGGCCATACAGTTCACACGCTACAGTAATTTTTTCAGATTCCAAAATTACTGTCAAAAATCTAAATATTATTGCATGTATAAATAGTAAAGTGTACTTCAAATAAGTCACTGGAAAATTCATAAATTTTAATTTTTTTAGTGAACAGTGTAAGAAATTAAAATTTTAACTCATACAGTTTATACATTACAATAATTTTTCTAGAATTTCAAAATTACTGTCGAAAGTCTAAAAGTACGCATAAAACTAATGAAATTTTTTTACATGGAGCGCGTAAATTGCATGGACTAAAATTTTAATTTCGTGGATTGTTCACTAAAAAAATCTTAAATTTTAATAAGTGAGGACGTCTTATAAATAATATAGTAAAAATATTTGGAAAAAAGAAAAGAATTGATTATGTACAAAAATAGATTCAACAATGTATTAAAAAATAATAATATTCTGGTATCAATTTATCGATCTTTATGCCAATAAAATGAGATTTAGTCAATTTATGCATTTGGTTTTTTAGACAAAAATAATTTTTTAGACCAGAGAAGTTATTTATTGTGCCATTTAATAATAATGTGTATTTGTCGTGGGGGCGTTTCAACATTTATTTATTCTTATTAATAAGATTAAAAAATCAGAGGGGCAACTGTGCCTTTTTGGGTCCATCCTTGATCAATTGTAATATTTTATTCGCGTGTTTTCATCCTCTTTGTTTTTTTATTCTTGTGGTTGATATCAATGAGATTGAACCTATCGCCTTTATATTAAATTGACGTTTAATTTGTATTGAATATTGTGGTTGACATTTGTTAATGTAATAATGGGCTTAACCCAGGTGACCCATTAGGACAAAATTTTAATCCCTATTTTTCTTATAAATACTTATATATAGCGTTGTAATATATATATATATATTTTCTCATAATATCAGTACATGATTCATTCTCCCACGTTTCAATTATATCAATAATATTAATTGAAATACAAATAAATTTTGAAAAAAAAAAAAGATGACCATCTAAGTGTAACTCAACTTCATATCTTTCCCATAATCCATAATTTAATTTAATTCAATTTTGAAAAAAGTAACAAATAAATTAAACAAATAAGAATAAAAACTATTAAATTGTTATTTTAATAATTATCAAACTAAATCTCTAGTGATTTCAAATCTTCAAGTATCAAATAAATGTCAAATGTACTTATTGTAGTGAGCCTATATAAATAAGGAAGGGTTAATTTTAACTTTTTAATGACAAAAGGGAAAAAAAATGGATAATAGTAAAAAATTTGAAAAATGAACCCCTTCTTTAATTTGGCACTCTCTATTTCACTTTGCACCCTCTATATATAGTATGTAAGTTGTTGAGTAATACCCCTACTTAGGCAACTCTACTCAAAATCTCACTGCAAAATAGCATTTTTCAGCCAAAAAAATTTGTAAAAATTTGAAATATCTAGCAATTTTTTTTTTTTTTTTTTTTTTTTTTTTTTATGGATTTTGACAATTAGGTCCCTCAAAATAAACAATTCACAAATTTGGGCATTTTATAATAGGTCCCAAGACCCAATACTAATTCATTCTTATACCTATATGGCAATTTAAGTTTAGAAGAAAATTCAATTGGCATATAGTAATTATTTGTTGTACAGTAACATTTACATCTCTCATTCATTATGATAATATTGATATTGTTGTTGTACAACAACATTTACATCCCTCCATCTATTATGTTATTATTAACATTGTTGTTTTACAATAATATTTGCATCTCCTCATTTATTATATTGTTGTTAATGTGGTAAGAGAATATTTATTTAGGTTTATCTTAAATAATAAATATATAGGTGGTATTTTCTCAATATTAGCTTGCAAGTAGTGATCCATTTTAATTTTAACGGTAAAAATGAGGTTTTTTCTAACTTGTTTTTAAATTTAGGGTGAAAATTAGAATAGGGTAGAAACATGGGGGTATAAAGTATGATTTAGCCAATAAACTGACATATTGAAGCTTACTTGGATTGCTTGTGTCAAGTTCCCTATGACCATCCCCACATACTCTTCAGGAGGATGAAGTTGCTGCATTGTGGGGTTGTCCAAGTACCCACCCATGTAGTCATTGCTTCCCATACTTATGAAATAAACACCCTCAGATATGAGTTTATTGCGGTTTGCATCTCCAAATTTTTCTCCTAATGATTTTCTCACCTCTTCAAATTGCCTCAATTGTGTCTTGAGATCAATGGCCTGAAAAGATGCAACATCAAAGGTTATAACACCTTGTCATAAACATTAATTTTAGACCCGCATAATATGCGGGTTTAGAAAAAATATATTAATATATGTTTTTAATTTGAAAATTTTGATATTATAATTTTAATTCTTGATCTACATATAAAATTTTAAGGATTGTAATTGATTTTTCTTAAAATGGTAAAAATGTATATTTTCAAAAAAACTAGGGGTGATTAGTTCATAGAAGGTCTAGGGTCATAATATTAAAAGAGAAATTTGGTGAAATGTCCAATTCCATAAAACTATCACTTTGCGGGGTCCTGTAATAATGATTTTTTAACACATGACATAGTCCTTAAAAAGTGATTTTTTGAGTTTTGAGATCTCTCAACAAGATTCTATAATACTAATAGTGGGAAACAAGATATTGACCATTAATTTGATATAAATAAAGAGATCAAAGAGATATCTTAATTTGAGTTATGATTCATTCTTAGTTTTGACTTATACATTTAATATGTAATATATGATATGATATGATTAAAGGTAAATTACACTATGACACAATGAACTAATTAAGGTTAATCGATTGAGGGCAAAAAAAAATTAGATGTTTATTAAATTTTTGTATAAATTAGGGGCACTTATGTAAAATTTTAAGAATTTTAATTGAATTTTTATAAAAATATAAGGATACAAATAAAAAAAATCAAAAGTTAAAGAAGGGTTTGAGTCGCTCTTTAACTTAAAGTGGCTCTGTCACTGGTTTTCACTTTTGTCATTTGACTATATCGAACAAGCTAATCAACCTCAATCCTAGGGATTGAATCGGGTGCAGTAAATGATTGATTTCATGTGAAGCTCACTCGTCTTGTTCTCATCTTAAGGAAAGGCTTAAGCATAGAAGTTAAAGGCCTCATGTAAAATTTTAAGGATTTTTAATTGAATTTTTATGACGATATAAGGATACAAATAAAAAAATAAAAATAAATTAAAGGTTGAAGAAGGGTTTGAGTCTCTCCTTGGCTTATCACGGCTCCACCACTGGTTTTCACTTCCGTCCTTTGACAATATCAATTTGGTCTTATTAGGGGAAAATTATATTTTTGGTCTCTAAAATATGGGATGGAGGACCTTGAATTTTTTAAAATTGCATATTTGACTTTTAAGTTTCATATTTATTTTAATTTTGCAAAATTAAAAACGCTATTAATGATTTTAGAAGAAAAATGGGTTGTGTACAGTACGTGATCTTCTAATGAGGATATTTTCATCATTTTATTACTCCACTAAATTTTAGACTTTTTTCTTTAACTTTTCTTAAATAACAATTTAAATTTTTCTCTCTTATTATTCAAACAAATTGTTGTTAAAAAAATGTTTGAAGAAAATATCTTAAACTTAGTAGAGTGAGAAAATAACTAAAATATCCACACTAAAAGACCATGTATTGAGCATATTCCATTTTTCATTCAAAATCATTAAAAATATTTTTAATTTGGTAAGACTTAAATAAATATAAAATCTGAGGGACGAATTATACAATTTGACAAATTTAACACCCAGAATAAATGAATTTAAAAATTGGATAATATTCTCGATACGGCATCAGTTCTAGTATCATAAGTGTTTCCTCATAGGAATGCCCACGAATTTGATCAATTAGTCTGTTCGCTTTGTCAGCAGACATGGATATATATATGTTGGCCTAAAGTGTATATTTCTGTTTTTCTCTTTTTCATTGTAAGGCTCTTTTCCTATTACTGAATGATTCGTATTTAGATAGTTTATTAACATTACGGAACGAAAATACATTTTCCTCCTGTGATAACATTTATGTTGAATTCCCTAGTTATATGTTGATTTGGAGTTGTTTATACTTTTAATATATATATTTTTTTAAAAAATATTGAAATAGGACTATTTTAAACTTATTTACCATTTTAGTGCTATCCGGGGATTTGATCCTTGGGTATTGGAACCCGGGGTTCTGAACCCCGGGTTCAAAAAATATGAGACTCGTATACCCGGTGTTCAAAACACTGGGTATACGAATTTTTTTTTCTTTAAAAATTATATACCCGGGGATGTGATCCCCGGATATACACCTAAGTAATAAAAAAAAAAAAAAAAACGAAGTTGGATTGTAATGAGAGAGAGAGAGAGAGAGAGAGAGAGAGGGGCTGGAGCTTTTTTCCAACTTAAATGGGAGAGAGAAAGAAAGAAAGAAAAGAGAGAGAAAACCGAGAGAGGAGAGAGAGAATATGGGGATAGTATTTTATTTTTATTTTTTATATGGGACTCATTTTTCACTTTGTATCCCTTAATTTATTAAATATTTTAATTAAATTCTTAAACTATTCACATTCTCATTTAATAATTTTTTTTTGTCTTCCTCACATTGAGAGTTGCAATTAATTATGGGTTTAGCATTAAAATCTGATTAGGGATAGGTGGGTGACAAATAATATTTAATTAATAGATTAAATTACAGTTTAAGTTTAAAATTATCCTAATTCAATATTTATTGAAAAAAATTAATTTATAATTTACAACCAAAATCTGAAAAGACAACCAAGGGAATACAATTAATGGATTAAATTTTTTCAATTCGATTGTATCAATAAAATAAGGTTGTCTTTTCAGATTTCAGTTATAAATTATAAATTAAAATTTTTCAATAAATATTGAATTAGGATAACTTTAAGTTTAAACTGTAATTTAATCCATTAATTAAACATTATTCATCACCCACCTATCCCTAATCAGATTTTAATGCTAAACCAATAATTAATTGCAATTCTCAATGTGAGAAAACAAAAAAAAAAAATTATTAAATGAGAATATGAATAGTTTAAGAATTTAATTAAAATATTTAATAAATTAAGAGGTACAAAGTGAAAAATGAGTCTCATATAAAAAAAAAAATTATACTATCCCCATATTCTGTCTCTCCTCTCTCGGTTTTCTCTCCCTTTTCTTTCCCTCTCTCTCTCATTTAAGTAGGAAAAAAGTCTCACCCTTACTCTCTCTCTATCTCAATTTTCTCACCCCTCTCTCTCTCTCTCATATTTTTTGAACCCGGGGTTCAAAACCTTGGGGATCAGATCCTCCGATAACACTAAAATGTGGTAAATAAGTTTAAAATACTTATATTAAAAGTGTAAACAACTATGTTGATTGGACTTGCACATCCTAAAAAAAAATAGTAGATCAATTTTTAGTTTGACCCCTATATTATTCATTGAATTGCATATTGGTTCATCACGAGTGTCAATGTGCTTCGTAAAGTTAATGGGTGTAAAAAAAATTCAACAATATGACATGAATGTGATGGTTAAGTGACAAAATTGAGAAAATTAATAGTCAATGTCTTGTATGCCAATTGACCCATAGTTGAGGGGCCAAAAGTGTAACAGTCTCCTCATATTTATGTTTGTTTTCACTTTGCACCCTTAACTTTCAATTATCGTAGATTACACTGTAAAGTTTTGTAAAACTGTGTTCACGAGCTAAGAGAGAGAGTTCTTACTAAGCCTGGATTAGTGGTAGAAAGAATTCCGGCCCCTCCGGAAGCAAAATTTACACCATTTTCATACTCGGCCAACGGTTCTAGATATGGCGGAATAAGTGGCAAGTTTGCATATTCAGCTGTGAAGATGAGGCCAAAGTGTAATTATTCAAAAGTTTTTAGCACCCAAATACATATTAATCAGTCATGTTTGGATATGAAATATAGAAAGAGAAAATTTTAATTTCATTTCAAACATGAAATTCGAAAGGAAAAAAATCAATAATTTCATCCAAACAAAGAACACTTGGGAATTCAAATTGTGATTTTGAAAATTGAAAATCAATTTATTTAAGACATTTAAATTACAATTTTGAAAATTTTTAAACAAGCACTCCAATATAAGAATTACCTAGATAGTCAACAATAACACGACCATCAGAAAAGCGACCAGTAGATTTTTGAAAGAACCCGTTTTGCCCGTAAGGCTTGTAATTCGCCTGATTTTCGGGGATAGTTTTGATGAAATTGTTGTTGCCAACATCTACAGAGGAGTCTCCGAATATGAATAGAGGAACACTTTTTTTCTCCGCCGCCGCTACACCACCACCTTCACCACCAACATATGCAACATGGATGGCTAAAGAAAGCAAAAGGGTTGAAACATGGATGAACATGTATTTGCTAGGGGGCATTAGCTTCACCATTGTGAAGATAATCAAGAGCCTTTGGTCAATGCACAATATATATATATATATATATATATATATATAATTTTTTGTGATTATATGTGATGCAGACCCTTTTGTTTTTAATTAAAATCTCTTTCCCATTATGCCCTTGAGTATTAAATTCTACTACCACACATTTTCCACTAGGGAATGTATTCATTTTAGGAAGAAATTATGCTGCAATTTTAAATATGAATTCAATGAATTGAGAAGATAAAGTTCATTGGATAACTTAATCTTACAATAAAGGGGTTTTTACATTTGTACCCCTAAAGTTTGACCAATATCTCATTTTGATTCTCATAGTTTTAATCTGAACATATAACACCTTAAAGTTTCATATCTATCCCACTAAAATTCAAATCATTATTCCCATTACAATTTTGAACAAAATATAGTTATTTGTTGTGCATGTGACTACTTTTAAAGGGCTTTGTGGCTATCTCCTTAGTCCTTTCCTTCCTCCCATTCTCCTTCTTACTTGAATACTCATGCAAAAGTCTGAAATATAGATAGAACATAATATAAATATATAATATATACATGTTTTTTTATATAGAAATTTTATAAAGAGTAAAAGAAGAGAACGTAAATGCGCTCTTAAAAATAGTTGGGTGCACAGCAGGTGGAGGTTAGTCATCCAACATGGTAATGAAGCTACTAATTTGGACTGAAGTGGGATCGCTATAAAATTTTAGAGTGTATGTGTTCAAATTAAAACAATATAAACTAAAGTGAAGTAGTGATCAAACTTCAGGAGTGCGAAGTGTCAAACCCCTACAATAAATTAAGGAAAATACTTATTTTTTTGAATGTATTGGTCCTTTATAAATTGCAATAGTTGAAAAAATACCCCTTTTTCTTTTTTCATTCGTTAAAAAAAAAAAAATAGATTCAATAATAAATTAATTTATGGTTAGTTTTGAAGTTGGCCTTCAAATTTGTATATATAAATTTTTAGAATTTATTAAGTAAAAACATTTAATGTCATATAACCCTTTTTCCTTTTTTTTTTTATTTTTTTTTATTTTTGTTACCCACGAGTATCTCCCTACCACACATGGTGAAATACTATCTCGATTGGGGTGCATGGCTATTTCTCTCAATAAGTATTTTTTGGCAGACTTAAATTCTAAATCTTGGAGAGATTCCTTAACTATTTTAATTTAAGTGTCTCTTGAAACTTGAATTACACTTGTTTAGTTCATTTCATTGCACCCTTAATTGACCGGCGAGCGATTCCCCCAATGAGTTTTCCTCTTAATGTCATTGTCGTGGGGGCGTTTCAACATTTATTTATTCTTATTAATAAGATTAAAAAAAAAAATCAGTGGGGCAAAGGCCCACTCACCACTGTGCCTTTTTGGGTCCATCCTTGATCAATTGTAATATTTTATTCACGTGTTTTCATCTTCTTTGTTTTTTTTATTCTTGTGGTTGATATCAATGAGATTGAAACTATCGCCTTTATATTAAATTGACGTTTAATTTGTACTGAATATTGTGGTTGACATTTGTTAATGTAATAATGGACTTAATCTACGTGACCTATTAGGACAAAACTTTAACCCCTGCGTTTTTTATAAATATTTGTGTATACCGTTGTAATCTATATATATATTCTCATAATATCAATATATGATTCATTCTCTCACGTTTCAATCATCTCAATAATATTAATTGAAATACAAATAAATTTTGAAAAAAAAAAAGATGACCATCTAAGTGTAACTCAACTTCATATCTTTCCCATAATCCATAATTTAATTTAATTTTGAAAAAAGTAACAAATAAATTAAACAAATAAGAAGAAAAACTATTAAATTGTTATTTTAATAATTATCAAACTAAATCTCTAGTGATTTCAAATCTTCAAGTATCAAATAAATGTCAAATGTACTTATTGTAGTGAGGTTATATAAATAAGGAAGGGTTAATTTTAACTTTTTAGTGACATGTATATAGTATGTAAGTTGTTGAGTAATACCCCCACTTAGACAACTCTGCTCAAAATCTCATTCCAAAATAGTATTTTCATCCAAAAAAAAATTGTAAAAATTTGAAATATCTAGCAATTTTTTTTTATGGATTTTGACAATTAGGTCCCTCAAAATAAATAATTCATAAATTCCAAGGTGTGATTTGTTGAAATTAAAATTTGGACATTTTATAATAGGCCCCAAGGCCCAATACTAATTCATTCTTATACCTATGTGGCAATTTAAGTTTAGAAGAAAATTCAATTGACATATAATAATTGTTTGTTGTACAATAACATTTACATCTCTCATTCATTATGATGATATTGATATTGTTCTTGCACAACAACATTTACATCCCTCCATCAATTATTGACATTGTTGCTTTATAACAACATTTGCATCCCCTCATTTATTATATTGTTGTTAATGTGGTAAGAGAATATTTATTTAGGTCTATCTTAAATAATAAATATATAGGTGGTATTTTCTCAATATTAGCTTACAAGTAGTGACCCATTTTAATTTTAACGGTAAAAGTGAGGTTTTCTCTAATTTGTTTTTAAATTTAGGGTGAAAATTAGAATAGAGTAGAAACATGGGGGTATAAAGTGTGATTTAGCCAATAAATTGACATATTGAAGCTTACTTATTGCTTGTGTCAAGTTCCCTATGACCATCCCCACATACTCTTCAGGAGGATGAAGTTGCTGCATTTTAGGGTTGCCCAAATACCCACCCATGTAGTCATTGCTTCCCATACTCATGAAATAGACCCCCTCAGATATGAGTTTATTGCGTTTTGCATCCCCCAATTTTTCTCCCAATGATTTTCTCACCTCTTCAAATTGCCTCAATTGTGTCTTGAGATCAATGGCCTGAAAAGATGCGACATCAAAGGTTATAACACCTTGTCATAAACACTAAATTTAGAATCCCGGGCACGTGGCTCTAGAAAAAATATATTAATATATGTTTTTAATTTGAATATTTTGATGTTATAATTTTGATTTTTGATCTATATATAACAAAAAATATAAAATATTTTTTAAAGAATTTAAGGGATTCACTTGAAATTTATATAAATTAGAGGAGTATATGAAATTTTAAGGATTGTAATTGATTTTTCTTAAAAGGGTGAAAATGTATATTTTCAAAAAATTAGGGGTGATTGGTTTATAGAAGGTCTAGGGTCGTATATTAAGAGAAATTCCTTCAAAAGTCTCATCTCATAAAAATACCACTTTATGGAGTCTTGTAACAGTATTTTTTTTTTTTATACATGAGATGGTTCTTAGAAAGTTGTTCTTGGAATTTTGGGACCTCTCAAAAAGTTTCCCTAATATTAATAGTGGGAAATCAGATATTGACCATTGATTTGATATGACTAAAGATATTAGAGAGATGTCTTGTTTTGAGTTATGACTCATTCTTAGTTTTGACTTCTATATTTAATATATAGTATATGATATGATTAAAGGTAAATTACACTATGACACAATGAACTAATTAAGGTTAATTGATTGAGGGCTGAGGGCTAATTTTTTTTTAGATGTTTATTAGATTTTTGTATAAATTAGGGGCACTTATGTAAAATTTTAAGAATTTTAATTGATTTTTTTAAAATAAAAATATAAGGGTACAAATAAAAAAAATCAAAAGTTAAAGAAGGGTTTGAGTCTCTCTTCAACTTAAAGTGGCCCCGTCACTGGTTTTCACTTTTGTCATTTCACTATATCGAACAAGCTAATCAACCTCAATCCTAGGGAGTGAACCGGGTGCAGTAAATGATTGATTTCATGTGAAGCTCACCCGTCTTGTTCTCATCTTAAGGAAAGGCTTAGGCACAGAAGTTAAGGGCCTTATGTAAAATTTTAAGGATTTTAAATTGAATTTTTATGAAAATATAAGGATACAAATAAAAAAAATAAAAAATAAATAAAAGTTGAAGAAGGGTTTGAGTCTCTCATTGGCTTATCACAGTTCCACCACTGGTTTTCACTTCCGTCCTTTGACAATATCAATTTGGTCTTATTACGGGAAAATTATATTTTTGGTCTCTAAAATATGGGATGGAGGACCCTGAATGTTTTAAAATTGCATATTTAATCTTTTAAGTTTCATATTTATTTTAATTCTGCAAAATTAAAAACACTATTAATGATTTTAGAAGAAAAATGGTTGTGTACAGTATGTGACCTTCTAATGAGGATATTTTCATCATTTTATTACTCTACTAAATTTAAGACATTTTTCTTTAACTTTTCTTTAATAACAATTAAAAAATCTCTCTCTTATTATTCAGATAAATTGTTGTTAAAAAAATGTTTGAAGAAAATATCTTAGACTTAGTAGAGTGAGAAAATAACTAAAATATCTACACTAGAAGACCATGCGTTGAGCATAACTCATTTTTCGTTCAAAATTATTAAAAATATTTTTAATTTGGTAAGACTTAAATAAATATAAAATCTGAGGGACCAATTATACAATTTGACAAATTTAACACCCAGAATAAATCAATTTAAAAATGGGATAACATTCTCGATACCACATGAGTTCTAGTATCATAAGTGTTTCCTCATAGGAACGCCCACGAATTTGATCAATTAGTCTTTTCGCTTTGTCAGCAGACATAGATATATATGTTGGCCTAAAGTGTATATTTCTGTTTTTCTCTTTTTCATTGTAAGACTCTTTTCCTACTTCTGAATGATTCGTATTTAGATAGTTTATTAATGTTACGGAACGAAAATACATTTTCCTCCTATGATAACATTTATGTTGAATTCCCTAGTTATATGTTGATTGGGAGTTGTTTACACTTTTAATATACTGGGTATAGGAATTTTTTTTTCTTTAAAAATTATATACCCAGGGATGTGATCCCCGGGTATACACCTAAGTAATAAAAAAGAAAAAGAAAAATGTAGTTGGACTGTAATGAGAGAGAGAGAGAAGGTGAGAAAATCGAGATAGAGAGAGCGTAAGGCTGGAGCTTTTTTCCAACTTAAATGGGAGAGAGAGAAAGAAAGAAAATTGAGAGAAAACAGATAGAGGAGAGAGAGAATACGGGGATAGTTAATTTTTATTTTTTTTTATATATGGGACTCATTTTTCACTTTGTACCCCTTAATTTATTACATATTTTAATTAAATTCTTAAATTATTCACATTCTCATTTAATAATTTTTTTTTTTGTCTTTCTCACATTGAGAGTTGCAATTAATTATGGGTTTAGTATTAAAATCTGATTAGGGATAGGTAGGTGACAAATAATGTTTAATTAATAGATTAAATTACACTTTAAGCTTAAAATTATCCTAATTCAATATTTATTGAAAAATTTTAATTTATAATTTACAACCGAAATCCGAAAAGACAACCGAAAATTTAATTTATAATTTATAATTTAATTTAATTTATAATTTATAATTGATTAAATCTTTTCCATTAGGATAATTTTTTTCATTTAACTTCTGAAAAGACAAACTTATTCTAATAGAAAAAAAATGCAATTGACAAAACAATAACAAAAAAATGCGAATTGAAAAAATTTAATCCATTAATTGTATTCCCTCGGTTGTCTTTTCAAATTTCAGTTATAAATTATAAATTAAATTTTTTCAATAAATATTGAATTAAGATAATTTTAGGGATTTTTATTTTTTAGACCTTAAGAGACGTACAACTTATAAAAATAACCAATCAACTAGTTGAATAAATTTTTTAGATCTTAGAAAATAGTCCCTAACGTTTGCCCTTTTATTGATGTTGTATTTACAAACCACTGCCATTGAGTTTTATACACGGCCATTATTTATAGAAAGTTATAATTTCCAAAAACATCAAACTCAGTCACAAAGAAAAGGTTGTTGTAATCGAATTCCAGGTTTAAGAAGTGAACAAAAAATATCAAATTAATATTCACAAATTCCTCTTCCTAATGAGATGATTTTCAATTTTTTTGGATAAGAAATGAAAAATAGTGAATGTTCATATAAGTGTTGAATCGAATTCCAGGTTTAAGAAGTGAACAAAAAACATCAAATTAATATTCACAAATTCATCTTCCTAATGAGATGATTTTTAAATTTTTTGGACAAGAAATGAAAAATAATGAATGTACATATGAGTGTTGAATCGGTCACTGCAAAAATACATTTCAGTTTTTATGGACATTTACCAAACCTAATGAACATTCTAAATCTGAATAGATTTTGGAGAAATATTCACAAAATAAAAATCAACCCAAAACTCCCCAAAATATAAGATCTGAAAAATCGATATGAACAAAAAAAAAAAAAAAAGGGATATTCACAAATGAAAAATCAAAACAAATTTAGCCTCTATACGAACATTCACAAAAAACACCCCAGTAGATTGAAAACACACTTTGTATAAAATATTCACCAACCCAAACCTAATTAAAAAGGCTTCTTATAAACATTTACCAAAATCAAAAATCTAAATAAGATCAATAAAAAACGATCGGTGTAGACATTTTTTCCACCAATATATTTAAAACATTCGTAAACACAACCAGAAACACAAAAAACATTGGTATGAACATTTCAAGATTCCACAAAAATATCAACAAGGAATTCAAACAAACTTGAAACCCTTTTGTTTTCTCCATCCACATAAATCTGAACAAGCTAATGGCCACGAAAACTGATTAACATTCGACAAATAACACATTTGAAATCGAATCAAACCGCAGTGTAACTAGTTCATTAAGCATTCAAACATATATAAAACCCCATTTGTTTTCTCGCTGCACGTAAATCTGAACAAGCTAATAGCCATAAACAATCATAAATATCAATAACAACAGATTCAAAAGCGATTGAAATGCGAAATCATCAAAACCTAGCCATATCGATTGCTGAGCAACTACCTTCAATCATTCCGATAACACAAAGCGTGGATGTTCAACCCAAAATAAAAATCAACCCAAAACTCTCCAAAAAATCATATCTGAAAAATCTATATGAACAAAATCAAACAAAGGGGATATTCACAAATGAAAAATCAAAACAAATCTAGTCTCTATACGAACATTCACAAAAAACACCCCCGTAGATTGAAAACACACTTTGTATAAAACATTCACCAACCCAAACCTAATTAGAAACGCTTCCTAGGAACATTCACCAGAATCAAAAACCTAAATAAGATCAATGAAAAATGATTGGTGTGGACATTTTTTCCACCAGTATATGTAAAACATTCATAAACACAATCGGAAAACAAAAAACATTAGTATGAATATTTCTACATTCTACGTCGAGACAATCGGTTTGAATGTTCGCTGAATCGCAACGAATATTCACCCCACCCATTGATTCACGGAAAAATCAGGCAAAAATAAAATAAAAAATCACAATGAACAGAAACCCCCAAATTCCCACAAAAATCAGAAAATCGCATGAACATCACACCTAGGAAGTTTCGTCTTTGTCTCTTTCTTTGAATCGTCTCAACGTTCGTCGAAATCGACATCTCGTCGTTCATCGAAATCGTCATCAAAATCGACGTCGGCGTCCGTCAAAATCGGCAGCGGCAGGGTCAACAAGCATAGTAGCCAAACCTGAAGGAGACCAACGACGGTGATGCGCTGTCGTCGGACGAACACGGTAGAGAGACAGTAGACGACACAGCTGCTGTCTAAATTTTCGGCCAATTCATGCTGGAAACCCAACTCTTAATTCACCAAAATTTCATCGTTTTCATTGGATTTGATCTCATTGAGAGTGAACCAAACAGGGTTCTTCGCGGAAACACAGAATTTATCACCGACTTCCATTTCCACTCCCTTGGACCTTCTCAACGCTCGAATTTCATTGTTTTTTGTGCTATATACCCAAATGGGATTCTTTCCAATAACTTCCAGATGAACCCTAAATTCTTGGGTTTGGTCGGAGGAGTGAAGTTCGAATGAAACATGGTGACGAGAAACGGTTCGATCGTTTGAATCGAACCCTAACCTTCTTCCCAACTCTGTTTTTGAACCCTCCTTAAGTAGGAATTTGGAGCCATTTTCGCCATCGATTTCCATTGCAGTGAAAAGAGAACAATGATATGAGATTCTTCAGCTATTCGTCCGGTGGGTAGTTGCCGGTAGACGGCCGGGAAAATAAGGATAGTAAGCCCTAGATTCTAGATGCTACTTCAGGGTCGAATTCCTCAGCGGCTCAAATGAATGTGGAATTGAGGTTTTTCTTACCCTTATATATAAGGGATAAATATGTCAATTCATGTTCATGAAAAGATTAAAAAATAACTACGTTTTGTTAGTGGTCTAAATAATAATCTCATTTTCATAATGGTTTGATGAGGAGAGAGAGTATGAAATTTGGTCTAAAGAATAAAAATCTCATAATATTAAGCTTAAACTATAATTTAATCCATTAATTAAACATTATTTGTTACCCGCCTATCCGTAATCAGATTTTAATGTTAAACCCATAATTAATTGCAATTCTCAATGTGAGAAAGACAAAAAAAAAATGGGGTTTTCATTTTTTAGTCCTTTGTAGATATGCTAGTTAGGATTCAGACCCTCTGACATTGTTAGTTTAGTTTTCAGACCTCACTAATTCTTTAGGAAAAAGTCCCTACATATTGGTCACTTTATTCAGTAATATTTACGATTTTGTCATTTGTCTTATGCAACAAGACAAAATTGGACAATAGAGATGTTAACGTTAACGTAAAACACACAAGCAATACCCATTGCATATATTCACGTTAAATAGTGCATGCTTCGTCTTGTAGCATAGAATAATTTTGTATTTATTACAGTAATTATGCATTTATTACAATAGTGCATGCTATGTCTTGTGTGCATTAACGTAAACATAAGTAAGTTAAATATGCTAGATTGTAAATACGTTAACGTTAACACAATTAGTTATGGGGTTGAGTTGTAATTGTGTTAACGTTAACGCGAGTAAGTTAAATAGGTTGGATTGTAAATACATTAACATTAACACAATTAATTATTGGGCTGGGGTGTAATTGCGTTAACATTAACGTAAGTAAGTTACATGTGCTGATTTGTAATTGCGTTAACGTTAACACAATTAGTTATTGGGATTGAGATTGTAATTGTGTTAATGTTAATTCAATTAAGTTACATATGTGGGTTGAAATTGTGTTAACGTTAACACAAGTAAGTTAAATGGGTTGACGCAAATAATTATTGAGCTGGGATGTAATTGCGTTAACGTTAACACAAGTAAGTTACATGTGCTAGTTTATAATTGCGTTAACGTTAACACAATTAGTTATTGGGGTTGGGATTGTAATTGCGTTAACGTTAATACAATTAAGTTACATGTGTGGGTTGTAATTGTGTTAACGTTACTTGCGTTAACGTTAACGCTATTAATTATTGGATTGGGGGTGTAAATGCGTTAATATTAATACAATTAAGTTACATGTGCTGGGTTGTGATTGCATTACATGTGTTGGGTTGTGATTGCGTTAACGTTAACGCAATTACAACCTAGCACATTTACTTAGTTGCGTTAACGTTAATACACACCAACCCAGCACATTTAACTTAGTTGCGTTAAGGTTCAACACAATTACAATCTAGCTGTTAATGTATTTGGGTGAATTTTGCGTTAATGTTAATGCACATTTTGTTGCGTTAACGTTAGTGCACATTTTTGTGTGTTAATGTTAATGCATTTTTTTTTTGTGTTTCATATTAACGCCTCTTTCCTTATTTGTTTTGTGTGCATTAACGTTAACGTATTTGGGTGAGTTTGCGTTAATGTTAATGCACATTTTGTTATTTTTCTCTGTGTTAAACGTTAGTGCATTTAATGTTGTCCAAAAAATATGTGAAATAAAAATCATTCACAACACCAACGTTAACATAAAATATAACACCCCCTCCATCTCCACCCTCATTCATAACCATAATAAAAATCCAATTCAGGTCTGAATGTGTATTGGGGTCGTGTTGCATTAACGTTAATGCACATTTTTTGGAGTCTCTCTGTGTTAACGTTAACACATTCACGTTGTCTTAGAATACTAACGTCAAATATTATTACCGTCACACATCACCACCACCACCAAACATCACCACCGTGAAAACGAACAATACCGCCGAATCGAATATCAAAACCAGAAAAAAAAAAAAAAACACAAAGAAATACCATGAACTATAGAGATAAAAGAGTGGAGGAGGTCCGAATTTGATTGGTGGCCAGCAGTGGTTGCCGAGTCTGGCTAATGGTGGCCGATGGTTGTTCGAATCGAAGATGAACATCACCATTGCCAAACAACACCATCGAATTAAGCATCAACACCGCCGAAGAACACCACCAAAACAAATAACACCGCCGAATCGAGCATTAAAACCAGAAAAGAAAAAAAAGAAAAGAAAAAATACCATAGTTAGAGAGAGTGGGGAGGTCCAGACCAACACATCATCTTTATCATCCTCTTTTTTACACCAGGCCACCACTACTGTTGGTGTCACGCCACCAACACCATCGCTCTATCGTTCACCCCCCAACCTCGCAAACCTCTTCTATCAACGCCACCACCATCAACCCCCATATCTTAGTTATACAACACAATCAAAAACTTAGCAAGCATTCGAACCCCCATTAACGTCCGATTGGAAGAAAATAGAGGGGAACGAACAGAAAATTTGAACACAAGAAAAACCAAAACTCATATCCACAAAAATAAAGCAAAACAAATCACATCACCGATGGTTCGCCGACCTCTGTCTCCGTCTTCTGCGACCTCATGGGTCAAGCCATCGCAGAATCGTCTCCGTCGATCTCACAGGCGAAGCCATCGCTGGATCGTCTCCGTCGATCTCACAGGTTAAGCCATCGCTAGGGTTTAGAGAGAGAGCGAGAGAGAAAGCCAAAAAACGACAATGCCCAGCGGTTCGTCGACCTCCGTTACTGTCTCTATCTACCTCATGAGCAAAGCAATCGTCGCCGTCAATGGTGACGAGAGAGAGAGAGAAATCGCGCAAGTAATCTGGCCGCCTCAACTCCACCAATTTTAGAGAGAGAGAGAAAGAGAATAGTGGTGTTAGGTTTAGAGAGAGAGTGATCCTCACTGATGATATGTGAGAGGAATAAAATGTGAACGAAGATTGTGGAGTGATATGAATAAAATAGAGATAACGTTAACATAAATGGTTAACGTAAATGAGATAGGGGTATATGTGTCTTTTTACATCCTATTTTGTCCAATCCAAGGACTAAAAATTTATTTGATTGTACTGTTTGGTCTGAATCATGACCAAACATATAAAAAAGATTTTTTTCTTAATGGTCTCTCTATAGGGGACTATATAATAAAAAACTCAAAAAAATTATTAAATGAAAATATGAATAGTTTAAGAATTTAATTAAAATATTTAATAAATTAATAGGTACAAAGTGAAAAATGAGTCATATAAAAAAAAATTATACTATCCCCATATTCTCTCTCTTTCTTTCTCATTTAAGTTGGAAAAAAGTCCCACCCTTACTTTCTCTATCTCGATTTTCTCACCATTATCTCTCTCTCTCTCTCTCTCATTACAGTCCAACTTCGTTTTTTATTTTATTACTTAGTTGTATACCTGGGATCACATCCCCGGGTATATATTTTTTAAAGAAAAAAAAATTCCTATACCCGATGTTTTGAACATCAGGTATATAAGTTTCATATTTTTTGAACCCAGGATTCAGAATCCTGGGTTTCAATACCCGGGGATCAGATTCCCAAGTAACATTAAAATCGTAAATAAGCAAAATGGTTGAAAAATGGATGAACATGTATTTGCTAGGGGGCATTAGCTTCGCCATTGTGAAGATAATCAAGAGCCTTTGGTCAATGCACAATATATATATATATATATATATATATATATATATATATATATATATAATTTTGTAATTATATATGATGCAGACCCTTTTGTTTTTAATTAAAATCTCTTTCCCATTATGCCCTTGAGTATTAAATTCTACTACCACACATTTTCCACTAGGGAATATATTCATTTTAGGAAGAAATTATGGTGCAATTTTAAATATGAATTCAATGAATTGAGAAGATAAAGTTCATTGGATAACTTAATCTTACAATAAAGGGGTTTTTATATTTGTACCCCTAAAGTTTGACCAAAATCTCATTTTGATTCTCATAGTTTTAATCTGAACATATAACACCTTAAGGTTTTCTATCTATCCCACTAAAATTCAAATCATTATTCTCATTATAATTTTGAACAAAATATAGTCACTTGTCTTGCATGTGACTGCTTTTAAAGGGCTTTCTGGCCATCTTCTTAGTTTGACCAAAATCTCATTTTGATTCTCATATCATAGTTTTAATCTGAACATATAACACTTTAAAGTTTCCTATCTATTCCACTAAAATTCAAATCATTATTCCCATTACAATTTTGAACAAAATATAGTCATTTGTCGTACATGTGACTGCTTTTAAAGGGCTTTATGGCTATTTCCTTAGTCCTTTCCTTCCTCTCATTCTCCTTGTTACCTGAATACTCATGCAAAAGTCTGAAACATATATAGAACATAATATAAATATACAATATATATACATGTTTTTTTATATAGAAAATTTATAAAGAGTAAAGGAAGAGAACGTAAATGCGCTCTTAAAAATAGTTGGGTGCACGGCAGGTGAAGGTTAATCATCCAACATGGTAATAAAGCTACTAATTTGGACTGAAGTGGGATCACTACAAAATTTTAGAGTGTATGTGTTCAAATTAAAACAATATAAACTAAAGTGAAATAGTGATCAAACTTCAGGAGTGCGAAGTGTCAAACCCCCTACAATAAATTAAGAAAAATACTTATTTTTTTTTGAATGTATTGGTCCTTTATAAATTGCAATAGTTGAAGAAATACCCCTTTTCTTTTTTCATTCGTTAAAAAAAAAAATAGATTCAATAATAAATTAATTTATTGTTAGTTTTGAAGTTGGCCTTCAAATTTGTATATATAATTTTAGGATTTATTCAGTAAAAACATTTAATGTCATAGGACCCTTCTTTTTTTTTTTTTTTTTTTTTTTTTTTTTTTTTAACCCACGAGTGGCCTTCTATCCACACAGGGTGAACGACTAGTAGTATTCAATTTGTAACTCTCGTAGGCCACTGGGTGATTGTGCTGTAGAAGTACCCCATCTTGAGCAAAATCCGAAGCATCTGTCTGAACTTCAAAGGGTTTCAGCATATCTGGTAGAGCCAATACCGAGTCACTCATAACCGCCCTTTTCAAGTCTTCAAAAGTAAATTGGCACTTCAAGGTCTAATCTCACTTGTTTTCCTTTTTCAGCAGTTCCGTAAGAAAGGCACATCTCCGAGAAAATCCTTTAATGAAGTGGCGATAGTAGTTAGTCAATCCTAAGAAAGAACGCACCTACTTTAGGTTGGAGGGTACCTTCCAATCTTGGATCACTTTGATCTTATCAGTATCCGTGCGGATTCTTCCTTTCTCAATTATGTGTCCTAGGAACTTGATATTGGTATGAGCAAAAGAGCACTTTTCTTCCTTAACATACAACACATTCTCCCGAAATTTTTGAAATACTAATCCCAAGTGTTCGATATGCTCCCCCATTGTAGAGTTGTAGACGACAATGTCATCCAGAGAGATGACCACGAACTTGTCAAGATAGTCACGAAACACTTGATTCATCAGCATGCAAAAGGTTGCAGGAGCATTCGTAGCCCGAAAGACATTACCAAAAACTCAAAAGAGCCATAATGCGTGACATGCCTCATTTTTTCGAAAGGAAAGGAATAATAAATAATAAATAATTTAAGGCGAGAGGAATATTAAAAACTCAAAAGAGCCATAATGCGTGACATGCCTCATTTTTTCGAAAGGAAAGGAATATTAAATAATAAATAATTTAAGGTGAGAGGGGTTTTTAAGGCGTCGATTTTCTCAAAAAATATACTTAGGCCGTTTTAAAAAATAAGGAGTCGCCACCTAACATTGGGTTTAGATGGTGTGCTAGGTCACCGAATTTTTAGAAAATAATTTAAAAGGCCTAAGTAAAAAATTGACTCCAAAAAATACGGTCAAACCAAAGATTCATTTAAAGGCTTGGGGGTCCGTTACGCTCGGTGAATGTGTTAGGCACCCCAAGACACTTATCCGAAAATGGTACTTTATATCCAATTAATTCCAATCAGTTTGGTCTGAGTGTTTTATTTTATTTTGAAATCATTCATTTCTTATAAAATCTTTTTGGTATTTTCACAAATATGGTGAGACAAGTTTTTGGATTTTTTGGAATATTCCCCTGGTATAACCTCTTATCGAATATTAAAGATTCGATAAGGATGGTCCCCAGGAATATTTATATATGTTTCCTAAAGATTTCTTTACTTTAAATAGGCAAATTCAAATAAGTGAATAAATATGAAAATATGAATACTAAAATTAAAATTATATGAATTTATTTTATATGCAAAAATTACCAAAAAAGAACTAAATGGTTTAATTTAAATATGTCAATGCAAACCGATATGAATACCACGTGAATTAATCTGATTATATGTGATAATAATTTAATTATAACAAAAAACGTAAGTGGTGCACGTGTCGTGACTCGATATGAAAAAGTAACATGGATTTATGAAATTAAAAGAAAAAATTGTGTAGAAAACAAATGTGTGAGTGCTGAAAGTGTACTAAATATGCCGTCTAAATAATGCGAGAAATAAATATGTTAAGTGGATACAAAAAAAAAGTCTACATTGAGTTTTCCCGATTAATTTAAAGAAGTCCTGATTTGAAATTCCCTCAAAATTCTATGGATATGAGAATCGAGGAGGGTTCGCGGAAAGAATTTAGTTGAAATTAATCTTTCCGAAACTTAAATGAAATCTCACGAAAAATCTACCGAGGGAAGAGATTTCCTAGAACCATTCGTTTCTAAATTCCACTAGGGTCAAGGAATGGAAATGAGGCCACGGAAAACTCTCCCACGATTTATCGAATCGTCGGATTCGACTTAAGGTTCGTAAGGATTAATTCCTACCAATAAAAGATTTTATTATTATTATTTTTTTGATTTTTTAATTTTTTTTAGGGTTTTGATAAGAAGAATAAAATTAAAATTAAAAAAATGCAGAAAAATACAAAATAAAAAATACAGTAAAATAAATAATAAAACATCCTTCACCTAACGCTCGAAGTTAGGTTTAAGCACGAGAAACCCACTCCGGCGTTTTCATCGGATTATTGGACGACTTATTTTTTTATCTTTTTCTCTTTATTATAATAAAATAAAAAATGTAGAAAATTAAAAAATTAAAAAAATAGCGAGATACGGATGTCCTGGTCTAAACGCTCAAAGATTCAGATCGAGAATGGGGAACCTTATCCTGATGTTTTTCATCGAGTCATCGGACAATAAAAAAAAAAAAGCTTGCAGGAATTTAAGTTGCGAAGAGAATAAAGTTAACTGAAAAAAGAATTAAAAATCAGAAAACATACCTATTCTAGGCCAAGAATCCCGATGCTCGGATTTTTCTCTCGCGCAGACAGCTTCCCAAAAGGGTTTACGATGAAAATCACTCTCTAAGGATTTTTTTTCTCTCAATTTATGAATAAATAAAGTGAGAAGATGAGGATCTTATTTATAGGAAAAGATAGGGCATGGAAAACATGTAGAAAATCCTAAAAAATAGGTCTGGCCGCCAAAATCCAGTCCAAATTCGATTGGGAAAGGGTAAAAATGGGGAAAAAACAAAGGAAACCATTTAGGGTTTCAGGCTCATGCATAACACGCGCCATCTCCGCCTCAGTCTGCGACACGTGTCATAATCTGAACCTCCTTTCTCCTTTCTCTTTCACGTGCACCCAAACACATGCAAAGGCCCCATCTTTTTTTTCCTCTCTCTATCTTTCTCTCAAGCACATACTTATATGGTGTAGACAAGGTGGGGTCCCCATCCCCTCTTTTCTCTTCTTTGTTGTGACAAAAACAAGTGGGCCACACCCTTTCTCCCTATCCCTCTCATTTCACAATTTTGACCCAAAAAAACAAACACACTTGTTTCGAAATTTCAATTTACTCCCCTCCCTTTTCTTACTTCTTTCATTTCCATCCCTTTTTTCTTCTTTCAATTTCCTTTTTCTCTTGTTCCTTTTTTTTTTTTTTTTTTTATATATATATTTCATATTTTGGAAAATAAATAAAATAAAAACAAAGTTAAACAATACAAAGTCAACTAAAATAATGTATAAAATTTTTGCGGGGCGGTCAAAATATCGTGTCTACAACGCGTGACGCATGCTGTTTTTGCCTTATCTCCCTTGGCAATATGGACTTGGTAATATCCAGACTGTAGGTCAAGTGTCGTGAAATACTTGGCCCTCGTTAGTTGGTCGAACAAGTCGGCAATCAATGGAATCGGATACTTGTTCTTGATTGTGAGTTTATTGAGGGCTCGGTAGTCAACACACATTCGTAAGTTGTTATCATGCTTCTTCTGGAATAGCATTGGAGAACTATAAGGAGATTTGGAGGGGCGTACCAAACCAGAGTCCAACATCTCCGTAAGTTGTTTTCGTAATTCAGCAAGTTCTGGAGGAGACATCTTGTAGGGTGAATGAGTGGGCGGTCGTGTACCTGGAATGAGTTCAATCTGATGATCCACACCTCGCTGAGGGGTAATTTTCTTGGGAGTTTGGCTGGCATCACATCCTTAAAGTGATTCAGTAACTCCTTCATTGTAGCAGGGGTCATCCCCTTAGAGGAATTATCTTTTTCAGCAAGTACGGCCACAAAAGTGGGCTCCCCTTAACGAACTCCTTTCTTGAATTGCATGGACGAAAGGAACTTATCTAAAATTGGTTGTTGAACAGAAGGGATCATACACGATTTATCCCCCATCACACAAATAGAAGCAGCAAATGGCATAGGGATTGATTTTGTCTCCCTAAAAAATTATATCCCTAGTATGACATGAAAATCATCCATAGGGACCACTGTGAAGTTGGTTGTTCCATCTGATGAATGAATCTTTACAGAGGGCCCTTTAGCTATCCCAACAACAGGGCACGCAACGAAATTCACGGCTTTCATACTACCAAATTCTTTCTCCAAGCGTAAGCCCAAGCGCGTTGCCTCAGTATCGGATAAGAAGTTGTGTGTAGCACCAGTATCTACCAGTGCTTGGGTATTCTTCCCATTGATTTTTAGGTCCACGAACATGAGACCTTTTGGTAAGTCTTTTCGAGCGGGAGAAGTCTATTGTCTAACTGCATTAAGCATATAAACAACACTCATTTGTGTCTTATCTTATTTTTCTTATTCTTCCTGATTATCTGAGTGGTCTGCTTGGATCGATATTTGTAGAGCCGTCAAGGCGTGTTTGTGAGGACACTCTGAAATCGGATGAAGACCTTTGCATAAAAGACACGGAGGAGAGGAACTTCTCTGGGTCTTGTTAACCCAAAATGGCGACCAATTGGTTGAATTGAAGGATTGATTGATATTACTATCGAGTACCGCGATTATCATAACCCGACTTTATCTAAGTGACAAAAATAGAATTTAATTAATTAATACTAATACTAAAATACTACTTTAACTATACTAATTACTAATATGAGATAGTTATATGATGAGTTATCTAGGGATTAACTCTATTTACTTAAATGCGTTTGATTTCGTTTAGTTTGCAATAATGGTGTTCGACCTATTTGACAATCTCGATATCTAAAACTCCTCCGCCACCTCTCTAGAGTGTAAGACGGGGAATATAACGCAACTTCATGTCAACGAAGAAGTCTCCTTCAATATCTTAATGACCTTAGTCTTTCCCTAACCTCATTGATTGCACACAAAATCTCAGTTCGTAAACTTCCTCGCCACCTCTCCCGAGTATAAGACGAGGGATATAACGTGACTTCTTGCCAACGAATAAATTCTCCCTCAATGTCTTAATGACTCTAGGTCACGTGAGTCTTGCCCCCAATGTCATTTATTTCATGTGTTGTGTTTACCCTATCGACAATCTCAGTTCTAAAACTCTACCGCCATCTCTCTCGAGTGTAAGATGGG
The DNA here is from genome assembly GCA_016647705.1 of Eucommia ulmoides. Lineage (NCBI taxonomy): Eukaryota > Viridiplantae > Streptophyta > Magnoliopsida > Garryales > Eucommiaceae > Eucommia > Eucommia ulmoides. Next base: position 7,523,894 of record CM028340.1, read on the forward strand.
GGAATACGTGACTTTGAGTCAATGAAGAAGTCCCCTTCAACGTCTTAACGACCCTAGGTCACATTAGTCTTGCTCCAACGTCATAGATTATCCACAATCCTAACCCCGACCGGGTTATTGGATTGTGGCGTTTGTTTATTCTAATCCGAATTCGGGATTTGTCAAACCTCGTATTCTCCATTTATCAATCTAAGCATAATAAACAAACAATATGATAAACACACTCAAACATTGAAGAACAATCATCAAAGAAACAAAACTCAACCAAAACTATGTTTTTATAAACGATATTAATCTCATACATAATCCATGTTTAACCTATGGCCATAGCCGTTTATACAATTGAAACTAAGCTAAACATGCTCAAACATACATAGAAGATAAGAAATAAAAGAAAAAACGGATGAACTTAGCCGATATCCGAAGATTAGCCATTTAAACCATCCACCGAACGATTCTCCTTCTCTGCGTGTTGATCTTCTCCTTCCGATATGTTGAGCACTCCCCATACTCTCTCTATATACTAACCTAAGCCTTAAGGGCTGTAATGGCCAAAGGAAGATCAAGGAGAGGGGTATAAATATACAAAATATCTAAAATAAATATCTAACACTGTGCATAGGCCACTGCCTAGGCGGTGGGGTATGTTAGTTAAGGTTCACCTAGGCGGTGGCTGTGGAAAACTTTCTGCAGAATTTTTGCCTAGGCAGTGGGCTATCAGTAGCCATTTGTGTTTTCTTTTCATCTTCACCGCCTAGGCGATGGGCCTTTTTTCAGAATCTTGCCGTCGTGCTCATTTTTCCACCATGCTCCGACCGTTCTCGATACGATTTGATCGTTTATGCTCCGATTTCATACCTTTTCACCCCACGCACCTGTTTTAATACAAAAAGAATAAAAACATATTAAAACATATAAAAATAACTATAAAACTACTCTAAAACTAACAAAACCAGTTTAAAAATACGTAGGTAGATCACACCTATCAGAGCTCTTCCATTCTTAAGCATCCCAAATTTCTGAAATGGTCCCCCATTCCGATCATTCTGATTTCCATTTATGTCCTTTCATCTCTCATTGTTGTTGGTAGACTCAACAGAGTAGTCGACCAAGTGTTCGGCAGCGGATATTATGGTATACAGATTCTGGGGGCGCTGTCTCTGGACCTCTTATCGTATCCAATTCTTGAGACCGTCAAGGAACCAAAACAATTTGTCCTCCTCTGATATTGTGCGAAGGTCTAACATGAGGCTTTGGAACTTTTTCACATAATCTCGTACATTTTCAGTTTGCTTTAGTTCCCTTAATTTTCGTCGGGCCAGGTACTTGACATTTTCAAGGAGGAATTGGGCTTTCAATTCATTCTTAAGACTTTCCCATGTTTCGATGGTTCATTCTCCTACTTGGATATTTTGGTATTTTGTTCACCATCACAACTTGGCATCTCTGCTTAGATACCTGGTGGTAGTCGTCACCTTTGTGTCTTCGGTCGTGGCCCGGGTAGCACGAAAATATTGTTCCATATCGAATAATTTTTTTTCCAACTCCTTGGCGTCTCTTGCGCCGCCATAGGATTGACATTCAGAAACGCGAACCCTCAAAGTTGGTTGATCGGGGTCTTTAGCAAGAGCCCAGTACACAATGTTCCTCAGTTCTTCTAGCTCACCCTGGAGCTCCAGGACTGATTTTTCCATCTCAGCATGATGGCCAGCAGATGTTGCAGCAACTAAGCGCATCCATTCAATCAGGTGATCGATTTGGGGATTATGAGACGTCCCTTTCCCATTAGCATTGGGGTTTTGAAGAAGAGCTACAACAACGTCGATGTGGGAAACGCTTTGTTCAAGGGTGTCGAGACGAACTTTAGTCGTTATGGGTTTTTAGCAATGTGGTCAGGCAACGGATCGCTCCGTTGCTCTGATACCAACCGTCACAATCCAAGCTTTTCGAGGCTGGAAAGCGGCCTATGCGGCGCTAACTAGGGGATCGTCTAGTAGCAAGCTTGAAGATCAGAGAATATCAAATAGCGGAAGTAGTTTCAATAGCAACGAGTTTCCTTACAACAATACATGCCGGCAATGTAGAGAAGAATACAATTACAATAACAATAACAATTGTATTAATATCAAATGCTATAAGGTGTGAAAGGCTTGAATAACTTCAAGAGCATGTCCTCCCACATAATACTTTAAGCAAAAAAATAGTAGTGATAGCAATAGATATCATTATGCTCGAGGAGACATAATGAGGTCTTTTACAAGAAATTAAAGAAATACACTAAACTAAACTAAACTACACTAAACTATTCTAGAAAACAAATTAAAAGTATCACGAGTAAGCGACCATGTGCGAGAACAAGCATTGGACAAGCTTAGACTGTGACACTTTGTCTTACATGGTTATTTTCTCCCCTCACAAGTAGGAATGACAAAAAAAACTGAATCGACGAGTAATTGAGAAAAACCAAATCGAATAGTCCAAGTAAAAATTGACTAAATAGTTTTGGTTTTGGTTTTAAATTTAGCAACCAAAACGGTTTTGGTTTTGAATTTAGTTTTGGGATAGTAACCGAACCGCGTAAATGAACCACGTGACCGAAACCATGAGCCGAACTGTGTAACCTATATATATATATATATATATATATATATATATATATATATATATATATTATTTTTTTATTTAGTATCTACAGTTTAATTCTTTTTCTTTTTTTTTTATTTACACTTTCAACCCTTTTACATTTTAACCCTATAATATTAAGGATGTCAACGGTTCGGGTTCGGCTCGACTTCATACAAAACCAAAACTATTTAACAAATATAAAACCAAAACTGCTGGTTTTTTTAAATGGTTTTAAAACTGGACCTTTTAATTTTAATTAAAACCAAAACCACGAAACTGTTTAAGATATTTTAAATTTTATGAAAACCAAAACCAAAACCCCTGACCACAAAAACTAATAATTCTAAATATTCTCCAAATCATATAGTCTTCACAAAACTAAAAACAAACAGGAAAACCAATAGCTTAAAAACTTTCTTCAAAATTATTCAAATCAACTGCATAAAAACAAGTCTTCAAAGTCATATAGTTTGCGAAACCAACTGCATAAAAGAAATCTTCAAAATAATACAGTCTCTACTCCAAATCAGTTTCCAAAACCCTAGCATCTGCTCGCATATAAGCATACATTCATATATATATATATATATATATATATTACCGATTACATGGTTTCGGTCACGTGGTTCGGTTACGAGGTTACTATCCCAAAACCAAAATAAAAATCGCTTCGGTTGCTAAATTTAAAGCCAAAACCAAAACCAAAATCAAAACTATTTAGTTGGTTTTAACCTTGACCATTTGGTTCGGTTTCTCTCGATTACCCGTCGGTTCAATTTTTTTTGTCATCCGTATACTGTATATATATATATAGGCAAGCGGATGCTAGGGTTTTGGAGTAGAGACTATATTATTTTAAAGACTATTTTTATGTAGTTGGTTTCACAGACTGTATGACTTTGAAGAATGTTTTCATGTAGTTGGTTTTATATTTGGTTTTAAGTTATTTTGAAAACTTGTTTTTATGAAGTTGATTTATATGATTTTAAAGAAAGTTTTTAAGTTGTTCGTTTTGCAGTTGGTTTTTAATTTTGTGAAGACTGTATGATTTGGAGAATGTTTAGAATTAATAGTTTGGTGGTCAACGATTTTAGTTTTGGTTTTTATAAAATTTAAAAAATCTTAAACGGTTTCGCAGTTTTGGTTAAAATTAAATGGTCCGGTTTTAAAACCGTTTTAAAAAAACCCAATGGTTTTGGTTTTATATATGTTAAATAGTTTTGGTTTTGTATGAAACTGAATCGAACCCAGACCATTGATATCCCTATTCTCAAGAAACATGAGGTTGTGGACCCAATTTTTTTGCTTTTCTATTTTTTTTTCCTTAAGAAAAATGTCAAATTGTGAAATAAAAATTTAATAAATTTTTAATTTAATTTAAATAGTTAACATAATTAATAACTAATTCGAATTCTAGACTAAGTTTTATTGTCTCACTTGTGAAGATTAGATATTTAAAAGAGGTATTTACGATTGTTCAACGATTTGTTTCTCAAGATACAACGATCATGGATCTTCTGTTACTCGAAATCAAAAGATTCAACGAATAAAATATGTGTTGTACTGTTTATCAAGAATAAAACAGACATAGACACAAAGTGTATCTATTGTAAGACCCTAATTTTCGCATACGTATAATTCTAGTTGCATTTTAGAATATTTAGAAAATAACGGAGTGTAATGTGTTATTTCTAATTTAATTAAAAAGTTTAGGGGTCAAATAGCAATTCGAGAAATATTCATTTTAGAATTTGGGATTTAAATAATAATCTAATGAAAATTGAGGGGAGATTAATGTAATTTGGAAAAAAGAGATTATATATATATATACACACACACATATATATTCATTCATACAATCGTGGGATCAAAAACCAAAAACAAAAAGAGGAGAATTGACGTGGCAACGCAAGGGGGGTCATGAAACACCACTATTTTCATGCGTATATATAGGGATTCATCCATGAAAATAGGGATTAGGAGCCTCAAAAGAAGAATAAATCAGAAAAGAAAAGAAAAAAAAAAAGAATGAGAAGTGGGTCGGCGGCGGTGGTGGGTTCTGTTTGTCATGGTTTCTCCGGCGTGGGAGTGTGTGTATGGGTGTGTCGTTGTCATTGATCATCCGATGATCAGGCGTATGGGTGTCACTGCTGTGTGTGGGTGTGTATGCGATCGTTGTGCATGTGTGTATATGCACTCTATTCCGTTTTGTCAACTGTGTGGGTGTGTGTAGATGGGTTCTGTTCACCGGCAGAGTGTGGAGGTGATCAGCGTGTGCATGTGTGTGCTTAGTCGTGTGTGTATTATGTTCTATTCCGTCGATTTTGTGGGTGTATGTGTGATCAATCGTCGTTCGTCCGGCTTGCATGTAGGTGTGTGATCGTCGTTGGTGGTCCAATGGTGTGTGTACGTGTGTGATCATCGTCGTTTGGTCGGTAATTATGGGTGTGTGTACGTGCTGTTCAGTGATCGTTCGGTGTTTTCTGTGTGGGTGTGTGAGCGTCGTTGTTCCTCTGGCGTGAGTGTGTATGGGTGTGTTGTTTCGTCGTCGACGGTGTGGGGGGGTCGTCGATTTCGTGGGTGTGTGCATTCAGGCGGTTGCATGTGTGTGTGTGTGTGTGTGTGTGTGTGTGCGCGCGCGCGGTTGATCGCTGTTGGTGTGTGGGTAATCGCCGGAGCTGGTAAGAAGAGAGAGAAATGAATGGTCGGTCTGAAGTGAAGCAGTAACAGAACCCCCTGTAGCATCCCTACGGCAATGGCGTTCGCCTCGGCAATAAGGTTCAGGCGTAGAAAATAGAAACCAGAAAATGAGGAAGAAAAGAAGTAACAAAAAAAAAAAATCAAATAAAAAAAAAAAATCCAAAATCCAATTTCTCGGCCTGCGAACGATTCGGAACAAGTAAAATTTTAATCGGGTATTATTATTGATTAAATTAAATTGTTAAGTATTAAATTTTTTACAATCGTAATAGTAATTTTCGTAATCGTAATAATATTTTTATAATCGTTAATCTTAAATAAATTGGTACAATAAATATTAACGTAGCAAGACAGACAAAATAATAATTCTTCATAAGGAAAATTTGGGGAATGTGAAATATGAAATTTAGGGCCTGCGTTGCATGTTAGGTTATTGTAAATAAAATATTAATTTAGGTCTATCGTTGTTAGGTTCACAGGTGCCAGCGTCCCGGTAGGTTTTGGAAGGTGATTTTTTTACAGTGGGGAGAACAAGATAAGTATACTGTCTTCTATGTAAATATACAAACTTTATTTTCGTATAAATTGTGGGAAAAAATGTGTTTAATTAAAAATTGGACGATTTTACAACTTACATGGATGAAGTAGATTTCTAAATATAGAGGGTGATTTTTGGTCCGACTATGCCATAGTTTTGATCTCGTCAGGAGCGTATGTCCTGTGAGATGGTTTTGATCTGTTAGGAGGGCATGTCCTGCAGGTGGTTGATTATATTATGACCTGTCCGGAGGATTAGTCCGGCAGGTGGTTGTGGATATTATGACCTGTTCGGAGGATTAGTTCGGTAGGTGGTTGTTGATATTATGACCTGTCAGGAGTGCCAGTCCTACAGGTGGTTGATTATATTATGACCTGTCTGGAGGGTTAGTCCGGTGGGTGGTTGTTGATATTATGACATGTCCGGTAGGTGGTTGTTGATATTATGACCTGTCAAGAATATTAGTCCTGCAAGTGGTTGATAAACCCGTCAGGAGTGCAAATCCTGAGGGTGGTACCCCTACCATTGGGGATAATAAATGGCCCTGACACTGGTAGTCACTTAGATGACACAATTTTACAGGTTACGGTACCGTTGTAACTCCCGATTGTAAGGTAAAAACGATCATATGGCTAGTAGGAAAGTGGTGTGGGATATTTTATTATACGATGAACTGTCTGGATTGATTTGCTTAGATTTGCTATTTGAAAATGGATTGGTGTCAATATTTTTTTTTTTATATTGGTTGACTTAAAATATTTAGATTAGGTGTTTTAAGTATATGAATTTATTTTAGTGGTGACAAGGAAACTGAATTTTTGTATGGTATGTGTTTATATAATTTTATATTTTGAAAATATGGTATTTAATTACTTATACTTGATCCATATAAAATGTTTTTATTATGAAGACAGTACACCGATAAAAAAAATTGGTTTCAAGTGCCGCGAATAAGAGTGGGTCCACTACTAGCACTAGGTAGGGTCCGGAAAGTAGTGTCATGTTGGAGGTGGGCCGGTCAGAGGCGAACCGTGAAAGGTTCAGCATTTTTGGTGATTTTTGTTGTGTATATATTTGGGACAGGTGTGTCCCATATCTATTTTTGGAAATAAGTATGAGGTATTGTTTTGGAAAAAAAAATATTGATAGTGGTACGCGTGCGTCTGAGTTTGTATGTATATATATATATGTTGTGTTTTGTTGGTTGGTTAGGAAGTGTCATGCCGACGTCACGCCCGGCCTCAGATAACGGGTGTCGGGGTGGGGTGTGACATCTATAGTGTAAAATATGTTAAATTTCATGCCTAAATGATAATGCAAAACTTCTCTACTAATAAATAAAACAAATAATTAACTTCAAGTTTTCAAAACACCAAATGTCTCACTTAAAGCTACTAAAAATTAACTACACGTAAATCCTCATTAAAAATGAGTTATAAATAAAAAAAAGGTAAGTCTTGTTTGATTATGAAAATTACTACAATAAATTTAAAGAAAATTCTAGAAAGAATTCTCTCTACTTGGATCAACTCTAATCTAAACTCAAATCCACGAGTAGGGCGGGCTGGGACGGTTTAGGCCAAAACCGCAGACCAAACTGATATTAAGCGGGTTAGACTAATTTGAACCGTTAACTACCCAGTAATGTACGGGTTGAGTAGTTTAAACTATGGACCGCCTAACAGAAGGTTCATGTTAATGAAACGAAAAGAAAAAGAAAAAAGAAAAAAAAAAAGATAGTTTTAGCATAGGAACTGATGAGGTGCTACAGAAACAAGAACACGAGAGTAGGAAACCTAGATATAGGGATGTCAATGGTTTGGTTTTGGTCCGGTTTCATATAAAATCAAAACCAAAACCATTAGAAATATATCTAATCAAAACTATCAATAAAATAATTTTAAAATCAAACCATTTAAATTTATACAAAATCAAAACCGCGAAACCATTTAAGATTTTTCAATTTTATAAAAACTAAAAACAAAATCAAAACCGCGAGATCGTGGACCGTTGTTTTTTTATATATAAACAAACATCAAACATAAATTCTAAAAAACAAAACCAAACCACAAAATAACCATAATTAAAGTTTCTAACCAGTAGTCATAATTAAAATTTCTAATCAGTAACCATAATTAAAATACAATAGTAGGTCACTACAATACAAATCAAATTCTCCAACGCACAAGCAACAACAATTTTAATCCTGTAAAAAGTAAGCAAAAATGTGAGAAATGCAATCCGATAACTGAGTAACATGCTCAGCTAAGATGTGAGAAAAGCAGCAATAATTGTTTCCATATTTTTGTTTCCGTTCTCGGTAACAGTGGAACATAAACATAAATACGAAAACAGAAATGTGAGAACAGAAACACTAACAAAATGCAACTGGCAGTAACATATACTTAGAATTATGAAAACAACAGAAATTGTGGTTTGAAACCTCCAAAGTGTCAACTAAATAGACACTAACATATTCTCAAAAAATATGTAACTTATACTGTAAAATGTTTCTCACATCAACACATGAATCTTCTATATCCGCCTCATCTTCAAGTATCATAGAGTAAGCAGAAGATGCAATACCTATTAATAACAAATATGAAATAATAAATAATATCTTACAAAAATAATATAAAAAAATAAGACAGTTAATTATTTATTGATCACCTTTCATTTCCTTAATCCTTGGCCAACTTTGTGTGCACATCAAAACTTCTGAAGTTTTTTTGATGAAGTCGATTCCAAAGTGGACTAACTAACTGACCACTAGTATGAAAAGCGAATTCTGAAGCAATAGTAGAAATGAGAATTGCTAATATATCTCTAGCAATCGCTTGAAGAGTCGGATACTTGATTCCATTTGATTTTCACCAAGCTACTATGTTAAAATCTGTTGCTCTTGGTAAAACACCATGTTCTAAGTATTGATCTAACTCGGATTTGACATTCATAGCACCATTTTATTTTTCATTCATAAACTTCTCATAATCTTAAAGATCATCTCCAAGTATCTTGATGACAATAAGGTGAGCCATATGAATTACAACCACCATCATCACCCTTACTTTGGTCCAACCTACACTTTTGTTGATATTCTTGAAGCAAATCACAAAAAAAAAAAAAAAAAAAAAAAATCGAATCTTCGCAATTTCAAAAAAGGCTTCCCTTCCATGAAATTTCAAAAAATAATACTCCAACAAAGTCATTTTAAATCTTGTATCCAACACCAAGGCAACCTCCATTATCACATGTATTCCTAGCCAATACTTGTCATATTTCACTAGCATACGTGTTGACATCATTCTTACCACATCTTTAGAACAATTGACCCAATCAGATAATTCTATCTTAAGCTTGCAAACTAAAGGGAAATATAAATTGGTAGTAGGATATTTTGTCCTAGAAAATAATTCGATAAAATCATAAAACAACTTCAACCTACGACAAATATTCCTTGCTAATTCCCATTATTTTTCAGTAGGCACCGACTTATATTGACTCTCCTGTTGTTTAAGACGAGGAAAAACGTCTTTTTACAACACCACAGTTTCAAGCATCAAATACGTTGAATTCCATCTAGTTACACAAGCAAATCTTAACTTTTTCGTACATGAAATACGTAATTGACGAATAACTTCTTCAAAATTTTCTAGCTTTTTTTGGTGTTGCTGCCCAATAAACTATACTATCTTGAATTTTCTCCACGCTCCCTTTTATGACATCTAATCCATCATTCACAATTACATTCAAGATGTGTGCACAATAATGTATATGCAATAAATTTCTTTCTAATGAAAGCGTATTGCAGTCCATCTTATCCAAAAGGATATCAATCATGGCATCATTAGTCGAGTAATTGTCAACATTAAGCGTAGATAATTTTATATCAAGATTCCACTCAAGCAATGCATCAAACAAAGTATCAGACAAGATTTCTTTCATATGTGGACGTGGCACATAAATAAACCTAACATTAATATAGAACATAATATATAATTATATAATCATAAAAAAATTAAATTACATAATTAAACAAATTAAGAAAGACAAATGTATGTACAACTATACCTCAAGATTCGACTTTACAAGTGCCAATTACTATTGATAAAATGCCCCGTAATAGCCATATATCCTCTCTTTTGATTGCTAGTCATCCACATATCTATTGTGAGTGCAATCCTACCTTGATTTCTCTCCACCCACCCCATTCTTTGTACACTTTCATAGTTATATATCTTTAATATGTCATTTATTATTGTAGTTTGACCAACCATTTTAAACATAGGTTGGAGTGGATCACAAAATCTTTTAAATCCAATATGTTCCACAATACTAATCATGCAATACCATCATTTAAACAAGTTCTCCCCTAACAGTTTCTTAATCAAAAGAATAAGTAGTAAGCATTGGTTGCACATCTTTCTTGAAATTACCCATCAATACTTTTTGCAATAAACTAGTTTTTCTATGCAAAGGACATCTACTATTGATATGCTCACGTAGAGTTGATGTGTTATTTTTAGTTGTATCACAAAGTGCCTTATTGCAATATTTACATATGACTTTTAACTCACCATTAATGGTTTTTCTCTCAAAGTGGTCCCAAACATCACTAGTCAATTTTATTTTATTTTTAAATATCAATAGATACTATATTTATATCATTATCTATTTTGTTTTCAGGGGGTGGTAATGGAAAGTGACGCTCCCGATTTTTCAAAAGAAAAATAATATTAAATAATAAGAAGCATAAAGAGAGGGTTTTTAAAAATGTCGATTTTCTAAAAAAAAAAAAAGTACTTAGGCCATTTTAAAATAAAGAGCCGTCACTTAGCATTGGGTTTAAATGGTGTGCTAGATCACCGAATTTTAAAAAAATAATTTAGAAGGCCCAAGAAAAAATTGACTCCAAAAGAACACGGTCAAACTAAATATTCGTTTAAGAGTTTGGGGGTCAGTTACGCTCGGAGAAGGTGTTAGGCATCTCAAGACGCCCGTCCAAAAATGGTACCTTATATTCAATTAAGTCAATTTAGTTTAGTTTGAATATTTTATTTTATTTTGAAATCTTTTCCATCTTATAAAAATCTTTTTGGTATTTTCAAAAATAAGATAGGACAAATTTTTGTATTTTTTAAAATGTTCCCCCGGTATGACCTCTTATTGAATATTAAGGATTCAATAAAGATGGTCTCCGGGGGGGGAGGGGGTTATGTATGTTTCCGAGATTTTTTTTTTTTATTTAAATGGGCAAATTAAAATATCTGAAAAAGTATAAGGTATGTATACAAATGCAAACAATGATATGAACCTTTATTTATGCAAAAATAATGCCCTAAAAAATTACTTGTATGATTTTTATGCACAATGGTCTTGATTTAGGCATGTCAATGCAAGTGATATAAATGCGGGAATGAATTAGGGAATATTACATGAATTAACGTGATTATACGTGGTAATAATTTAATTATTTAATAAATATAAAAAAAAAATAGTGTAGATATGTGTACGTGTCGTGACTAAATGAGAAGAGGTGACATGGATTTGTGAATTCTTAAAAAACTATATGTATGAAATATAAAATATATATAAGTGATAAAAGTGTTCTAAATATGTTATCTAAATGATACAAAAAATAAATATGGATTATGAAAAAAGCTAAAAGAAACTATATGTAATGGAATATATAAAAATTGTAAGTGGTGAAAGTGTCCTAAATATGTCGACTAAATGATACATGGAATAGCTATGCGAGATGGATGCAAATGATGTTTATTTTAAATTTTTCCAATTAATTCAAAGAAATCCTGATTTAAAACTCCGTCAAATTCTATGGAGATAAGAATTGAGGGAAGATCACGGAAACAAATCTATTAGAATTAATCTTTTCAAAACTCAAGCGGAATCCCACAAAAAAGTTTACTGAAGGAAGAAATTTCCTAAAACCAATCATTTCTAAATTCCACTCTAGTTAGGGAATGGAAACGAGGTCACGGAAAACTCATCTACGATTTATCAAATCGTCGTATTTATCCTAAGGTTCGTAAGAATTAATTCCCACAAACTAAGATTTTATTATTTTTTTTTTTAGATTTTTTATTTTTAGGGTTTTTTGATAACGAGAATAAAATTAAATGAACATAAAGAAAATACAAAAAAATAAATAATGAAAACATCATTCACCTAACGCTTGATGATTAAATTTAAGTACGAGAAACTCATCTCGACATTTTCATTGGATCATCAGAAGACTTAAATATATATCTTAGGGTCTTTTTTTTTATAACAAGGATAAAAATAAAATAATAGAAAAATAAATAATGAAAACATTTTTCATCTAACGCTTGAGGTTAAGCACGAGAAACCCATTGCGGCGCTTTCATCGGATCATCGGACGACTTACCTTTTTTTTTATGAACAGCGACAAATAAAAAATAATAATAATAAAAACAGCAAGATATGGGTGTCCTCATTTAAACGCTCAAAAATTCAGATTGAGAATGGAGAACCTCATCCTGGCGTTTTCATCGAGTGATCAGACAATTCAAAATAAATAACTTTGTAGGAATTTAAATTGTGAGAAAAAGAAATAAGCTGAAAAAAGAATCAAAGAAAAAAACATACATATTTTAGGCCAAAAATCCTGATTATCGAATTTTTTCTTTCTCGCAGACAGCTTTCTAAAAGGCCTTTCGATGAGAATCACTCTTCTAAAGGTTGTTTCTCTCAATTTTTGAATGAATAAATTAGGAGGGGGAGGGTCTTATTTATAGGCAATGTTTTAAAAACCGGACCGGACCGCCCGGTTCGACTGGTTAAACTGTCACCCGGGTTTGTTTTCGGTCTAGTTAACTGCTCAAACTCATTTTTCCCTCATAACAGTTGAACCGTCCAGTTCGGACCGGTTCAACCGCCAAACCGTTGAACCGTCTGAGTTCTACCACTTTAGCAAATTACATGATTTCTTCCCCCAAATCCTTCCATGTTTGGCTGTCTTTCATTTTCATCTTGCTTTTTATGAGTCTCTAATCTCTATGTCTTGCCATTTTGATTCAGCCATCCAGCCACAACCCACAAGTACAACTCTTCTCTCTCTTTTCCTATGTCCCGATCTCTTTCTATCGTTCTCAATTCTACTTTCCTATCGTCTGTGTATCTCTCTTATTGCAGATCCACTCCACCCTCCAACGGCGAAACCTGCAGTGGTTGCTTCCAACGATGATGCCTCCTCCCGCAACGGAAACCTCCACCGGCGATGTCTCCTCTCGTAGCAGCAGCCTTCACCGACGGCGATTTGGTAATTGGAATATTGACACCGGAAGTAGCGAGGCATTGTTTGGCATAAAAAGAGGAAGATACAGCCTCTGATTTCAATTTAATTTGACTTTTAATTTAATTTTTCTGTTATTTTATTTATTTCTTATTTCTTATTCTACAGATTTCACTTCTTTTTCTCCTTTTTTGGCGAATATTCTTATTCTACATATTTAGGTTCATCTTCTTGAAATGTCTGTGTGCGTATGTGTATATATATATATTAATAACGTAATTGCGATGTCACGGTTCGCCTACTGGTTGAACCGGTGACTTTTTCGGTTCGATGTCCGGTCTGGATTTTAAAACATTGTTTATAAGGAAAAATGAGACATAAAAATCATTTAGAAATCTCTAAAAATTAGGTCTGGCCGCCTAAACCCAGTCCAGGTTGCATTGGAAAAGGGTAAAATAAAAAAATAAAAAAAAATAAAAGGCAAAAATAGGGTCCCAGGATTGCGGGCGAATGAAAACATGCGCTCAATCACAACCTCCACTCTTGGCCTGCCACCTGGAAAAGGCCCAGGCCCCCCATTTCCTTGTTTTTCCTTTGTTTTAGGTGGCTGACATAGCAAAGTGGGGCCACCACAATTTCTCTCTCTTACACTTGGTAGACTAGTCAGCGAGCCCCCACACCCTTCGGTGGCGTTTGGTTAGTGTTTCCACTTTTCTGAACCCAACTGGAATGGGTTGGGTTGGGTTGAGAATTTTGAGAACAGAATTATGTTTAGTAACGACAATTTTTATTTTATGCTGAGAACAGAATGTGTTTGGTAACGATTTTATCTTAAAACTAAATTTTTTTTTTTTTGTTTGGTGGCGGCCAGACGGCGGTGGCGGTGGTCGGACAACCGGCGGCGGCGGCGAGGTGGCCGGACGGCCGCGCGGCAGCGGCGGAGGTGGACGCCGGCGGCGCGGACGATCGCCGGAGGTGGCCACCAGCAGCGGGAAGGCCGCCGGAGGTGGCCGGAGACAGCGGTCAGTCGTCGGACGGCGGCGGCGGCGGTTGGCGATGGTCGCTGGACGGTGGCCGGCAGCGGGTGGTGGTGGTCGGCCGGCAGATGAAGTCGGAAGTTGAGAACTTTGGGTTGAGTTTTTTGGGCACAAAAAGAAACAACTTTTTTTTGTTTCTGGATTCTTTAGGATTTTGAGAATCAATTCTTATTTTTTGGGTTGGGTTGGGTTGAGTTTTATGTTTGCCAAACGCGTTCCCAAAAATCAAACCCAAAATTTTTGGGTTGAGTTGGGTTGGGTTTGGTTGGGAACACTAACTAAACAGGGCCTTACTCTCTTTCTCTCTTCTTGCGGCTGACATGGCAAATGGACCATCTCTTTTCTTCTCTCTCTCTCTCATCTCTCTCGGCTTCCTCTTATTATCTCTTTCCCTCACAACCGAAAAAAAAAAAAAGGGGGCCACTGTTGGTTCTCTTTCTCTCTCTTCCTCTCTCTCTCTGTTTGGACAAAAGGGGAGGGCCCACTTCCCCTTCTCCCCCTCTCTTTCTCTTTCCTCTCTCTCTTTCATTTTTTACTCTCATTTTCCCTTTCTTTCAATTTTACCCATTTTCTTTTATTTTGATTTTTCTTTCTTTTTCTTTTACACATCTTTTTAATTTTTTTTATTTCGTATTTTCTAAAAAATAAAATAAAACATAAAATTTTTGGGAGACGGTCAAAATGTCTTGTCTACAGCTGTCCGCTTTATCATGCAAGTTTCACTTGTTTGATAAAAATAAGAGATATCTCCATTTTGATCATCATATTTTTCGATGACATAACAAATAAAACATAAAAATGACTCATGATGATATTCATAATGAACAAGTCTCCGTTTAGAGGATCACTGAGAATAATGAAAAAAAGAATGACCTATAACGATACTCATGACGAACACGTGCCCGTTTAGAGGATCATTTAAAGTAATTAAAAAATGACTTATGACGATACTTATGACGAACGTGTGTCTGTTTAAAGGGTCGTTTAGAGTAATGAAAAACGACTCATGATGATACTCGTGACGAATAGATGTCCGTTTAGATGATCGTTTAGAGTAATGAAAAAAATTACTCATGGCGATAGTCATGACGAAACGTGTCCGTTTAGAGGATCGTTTAGAGTAATGAAAAAATGACTCATGATGATACTTATGACGAACATGTTCTGTTTAGAGGGTCGTTTTGAGTAATGAAAAACGACCCATGATGATACTCGTAACGAATAGATGTCCATTTAGAGGATTGTTTAGAGTAATAAAAAAATTACTCATAACGATAGTCATGACGAACGTGTGTTTGTTTAGAGGATTGTTTAGAGGAATGAAAAGTAACTCATGACGATACTCATGACGAACACGTGTACGTTTAGAGGATCATTTAGAGTAATGAAAAAAATGACTTATGATGACACTCATGACGAACGTGTATCCGTTTAGAGGATCGCTTAGAGTAATAAAAAACGACTCATGACGATACTCATAACGAATGCGTGTTTGTTTAAAGAATTGTTTAGAGTAATGAAAATGACACTCATGTCATAGCCCTATTGGCTGGGGGGACAAAATAAAGTCCATAGGTATAAAATATGCCTCAGGCAGGGCGAGGAATGAATACAAAATAAAGTGGAACTCATGGAGAAGTAATGTAAAATATAAAAAAGTCATCACGGAAAGGTAAATGCAAAAATAGAAAAGCTATCATAGAGAGGCAAAATGCAACATGAAATTCCATCTATTGATCCTAAGATTTTGATGGACTAATATGTTGATATTTTTTGTGGAACTAACAATTTGGTTAAGTGTTTCAGTTTATTAGTTCCAAATGATGAAGATATGATGACAAAAATGATGAAGGATTAAAAGGTTGAAAAATTTAAAGAACCTAGAGAAAATAACTCAAGTTAAATTTTAACTCTTAATATCCCAATTAAGATCACACACGACACAATTTTTTTTTTTTTTTTTATAAATATCACTACAAGAAAAAAAGGTTTTTATCACGGTTTTTGGTCCCAAACCAAACCGTGATAGTATGCAGTGTGATTAAAAGATAGACTTTTTATCACGGTTAAAAACAATGATAAAAAAAATAAAATTATCACATTTAAAAACCGAGATTTAAACATCATTTTACCACAATTACACACCGAGATGGTATATCTTTTATCGCGATAAAAAACCGAGATAAAAAAAGCATTTTATCACGTTTAAAAACCGAGATTAAAAAAATATTTTATCACAGCTAAAAACCATGATAGTTTCTCATATCTATATTAAAAAAAATTACAAAAACAACTACATCACTACTATATAAAAAAAAATACCAAAAATTAGCCAAAAATAATGAATTTCATATTTCTAAAACAACTAAAATATTGATAACGTACGAATTTTACATCAACATAAAAAACACAAGTAACATTGTTTTTCAATACAAAAATCATAACCTTCAATTTCTACGATGACAAATATCTAAAATTTAAAATTTCTATCAAGTTTAAAACCAATAAAAAACCAAACCAGTGCAATCCCTTGTCTTGCTGCAAAACCAGAGCAAAATAAAATTTAGCATCTGCCAAACCAGTTCAATTCTTTACCTTATTGCAAAACCAGTGCAATAATCCCTTGCTTTGCTGCAAAACCAGTGCAAAACAATACCATCCAATTTGTGAAAAATACATCTTTTCAGCTAAACCAACCCCATGAAGTACTAGTGAACAACAAAAATGAGGGTTTGATCTTGATAACAAAAATATGCTTATAGCCTTCTTCCTCTTCTACCACCCTTTCTGCGAGTGCTGTCAGTGGGAATTGGAGTTACGTCCTCTGAATTATAAAACAAATAAATCAGAATTAATATGGCTGCATCAACAAAGTAAAAATCTGAGAACAAAATCATTAAACGGGGCAGTAACGAACTAGCATGTTCTATTCCCAGAAATTTGTTCTAAGATTTTGGAGCAGAGCTGTAACAAATTTATTTTGTTCCCATACTTCAGTTTTTGTTACCTGTTTTGTGTTAACAGAAATAGAAATGCAGGAACAATGACACAAAACAGACAGGGCCTTAGGGAGAGCCACAATTTTCTAAGAAACATCAAAGTATCTTCCAAAAAGAGGAGAGCAATACCTATGCGACCGATTTTCATTCCTGAACGTGCAAGGGCACGGAGTGCAAATTGAGCACCGGGGCCTGGTGTTTTTGTCTTATTTCCACCTGTTGCACGAAGCTTAATATGAAGAGCAGTGATCCCAAGTTCCTGTTAGTAATACCACATACAATAAAATATAAACAAATCATCCACAAGAGTATAACAACCACTCAAAAACATCAAAATATATAGATTTACCTTGCATCGTTGTGAAACATCCTGCGCTGCAAGCATAGCTGCATATGGGGAAGACTCATCCCTGTCAACTTTTACCTTCATCCCAAGATTTATCTTTAATATAAGAAACAAACATATGCAGCCATTTTGCGTAATTATGTCACTACATAATTCATTCAAGATTAATCTTTAATACAACCAAGCTGTTTTTGCAGCAAAACAACCAAAATGTTATATACAATTGTAATTGAAAACCAATTTCATCTACTGGCAACTAATTTGTGTTATATACAATTGTAATTGAAATTGAAAACCCATTTCATCTACTGGTAGCCGTAAATGTTATATACAATTGTAATTGAAAACCAATTTCATCTACTAGCAACTAAAAGCATCAAGCTCAAACTCAGTGTTCATAAGCAAATTGAAGAAGGAATGTCCATAGATTCTTGATGTTCATGGATAACATTACAAATCAAATCAACAAGTAATCATAAATCAAGGAAGCCGAAAGTTACCGCAACGGAGAGAGAGAGAAACTCTGAGATTTCCTAGCTGTCGCCTTCGTCATTGTGATTAGGGCTTCCTCCGCTACCGATTCAATTTCTAGGTTGGCTAGGTAGTGGATTTCTGTAGCATTGGATGATTACCGGTTGAAGGTTTCGTCGGGGCTCAGATCTGAGATTTTGAGTGTTTGGTTATTGTCCTTCTCGATCTAAACATCAGATTTGATAAACCTGCAGTGGCAATTTGGTTCCAGGTGGTCGATTAGGCAGTGGTTGCAGGTCGTTGATTAGGGGG
The DNA here is from genome assembly GCA_016647705.1 of Eucommia ulmoides. NCBI lineage: Eukaryota > Viridiplantae > Streptophyta > Magnoliopsida > Garryales > Eucommiaceae > Eucommia > Eucommia ulmoides. The sequence continues at coordinate 7,542,195 of CM028340.1, forward strand.
TTGGTTCCAGGTTGTCGATTAGGGGGTTTGTTTTTGGTTTGCTTGTTTTGGTTTTTGGTTTGCTACTGGTTGGTTCTAGTGAGAGAGAGAGACAGAGAGAGGGGAGCGCAAACAAACTAGCTGCTAGGTGATGGAGAAGCCCTAAAATCTTCAGCATGGAGGGCAAACACAAAATTCGAGCGCGAACCCAAAATTGGATCCAGAGCTTCTTCTTTTTTTGGTTTTGTTTTAAGTTCAGCAACGCTAGTCTCTCTTAAAGACAAATTAATCACAGTTATTATTTATAATTGTGATAAAATCTATAACTTATTATCACGGTTTATTAAAATAGTGAGATAAAAAATATTTTTTATCACATAATAAATTTCAAGCGAGATTACATCTCATTCATATTGTTAATCACGGTTAATTCAAAAAACGAGATGAATTATATTTACTAAGCGTGATAAAAAGCATTTTTTCTTATAATGTATGTGTGTTTTTAATAGGATTCTAATTAGCTGAATTATTTGCTCCTATGTGTAATTGAAAAAGAAATATTAGTAATTGATTAAAATTGAATTTAAGTATTTAGTGGAGCTAACCGAGAAAAGAAATTGGTTAAAGAGGAGAAAACGTCAATAAAAATGGATTAAAAACGAATTGAGATAAGTGCTCCAACATCTATAAGTCGACAGGTAAGTCGACCGAAGCATAGAAGAAAAAATATCTATATCTCTCGGTCGACAGGTAAGTCGACCTGTGCTTAAATATGAACTATTTATATCTATAAGTCGACAGAGCGGTCGACCTGTGATAAAAAAATTGAACTCTCTAAATCTCTAAGTCGAAAGATAGGTCGACTGATGGGTACAAAATGTTTGGCTTGGCTACATCCTGAATCGATAGGTCGACAGGTGATTTTGGTCGGTCAACTTATGGGATTGTTTCAAGATATTATAGAATTCCGGATTTTATTTTAAAAGTAGCCGTTACTAGCCATTTTTTGGGTAGGATTCACGAGATATATTAGGGATTTAATGTTATTTGAGATACAACACATATTATGATATCCCTATAAATTTGGTTCATTAAGTTTGAATATTTCTCAATTTCGTACATGTAATTCTTTCTATCCTATTTAATTGTTGATATTGTGAGTAAGTAACTTGATTTTAATTTAGGCATTTATTTTATTTATAATTTTTTGTTTGTAGTTTTGTTTTTCTTGCGAGGTACTTGAAGATATTAGATCAACAGATACTTTTGCAATTCTTTCAATGAGATTCTGAACTGTTTTATTGTGCTTGGGATCATTACAATGAGTTGCTATTTCAATTTCGTAATTATCATTTTCCAAGGGAGTGTCAATTACTGAATTTCCTCGATGGGTTACAAGCCGAAACTAGAACGTGGGTGGAAGGAGAAAACGGTACCACCTCTTTCTACAACCTAACCGCGGATGAAGTCTTTTGGTCATTGGAGGAATTGGCAGGTTTTGATTATCAAAGTTGGAATTATCCAACAAGCCACCAAAGCTTGGGGGACAGTTCCAACACTTCGGCGCCATGGATTGACATCCCAGACTTATATGTGGAGTCTTCCCCTACCCTAGAAGAAGTGTTTTCCATAGTTATGGAGGAAACTCAGATTTTCTTGAGGAAAATGAATGACCGACCCAACGAGCACAAGGATCGTCTTGACAATATTGAGATGGTCTGCGCTGAAATCGATGTGACTGTAACGTCTCTTCAGACGCAAATTGGTCAGTGGTGGCACTGAGAGACTCATAAGCTATATAATATGAAATCCACCGTGAGAAACTGAATGAAAGCGGGAGGAATTTGGACGAGATCAAAGGCGATCATGCTTATTCTGAGATAACCCAAGTATGGATTGGTGATGAAGAATCACATGTTGATAGTTGTGATTTTTTACCATTTGAATTCCAATTGGTGATGTTGCCCCCAATCCAAAACGATCACATCTACGAGGATCTGATGTGGCTCACCCATCCTACCCCGTTTCCAGCTCAGTACAATCAAGCTTCCCGAGCACAAGAGATAGATCCGAATCAAGTTAGGAGTATGAGCCGATTAATACCAAATCTCACCAATCTCGAGGGCGTTCAGAATCAAGACCCATATGTGGTGTTGTACTATACTTACTATGGGCAGAAATCGCTCTGTGACGAGCCCTTCTCTGTGTCAGGCCGAGGACGTTAAACCAAACACTTTTGGGAGGCAACCCAAGTGTCAAATAAATTAGATCCATCACTGCCGACTTCATTCGGAGGCAAGATTGTCTTGCCTCCCAGGTACGTGTTCTAAACCTTCTTCATTGGCATGCTTTATTTCAAATATTGAGATTGATAATTGGGTCATTTAGGACACTATCCGTTTTAAGTTTGGGGGTGATGTGTAGTATGTTAGTATGTTTAAATGTTGTTTAGTTTATTGTATGCATGTTTGTTAGTGTAGAATGTGTTTTTTGTTTGTTCTTCTTGCTGTTGTGTGCTACGGTTTGCGTTCATCTGGGCCATTACCCGATGATGAAATTATCCCCTGGTTGTTTTTCAAGCTCAAGGGTAATACTCATTCATGTGTGTTCTATGTGCTTGGCATGTCGTTTTGGTAAAAGTTATTGTGGATCCTAATTTGCACGAGCACGTAGACTCAATGTATTTTTATTCAATTGACTTGAGGTTGATTATCTATTAGCCAAACTCATGACAATTTAAGGATTCTAGAATCTGATTGAGGTGAAACTTGAGGCGAAATCCTAGGCGAGGTAGTTCAGGAGATATGATTTAGGCATTCATTTTGTCACTTGAGCCTTTGAAACTTACCTTGTAAAATATTTTTCCCTTATTACCCTGTCGAAGCCAATTAATTGTTTCAATTTTGAACACATAACAAATACCTTGGCCAATTGAATTCTTTCCAAATCTATATCGCTGAACTGAAGACACAATTTGTGTGAATCAAGTTAGCATTCATGTTTGCTATTTGAAACGAATGGTTAGGTTTAGAGCGAACTTTTTATTGGTTCGGTATTCGAGTACTCACTTGTCATATTTCTTTCGTTTAAACCACACTAGTGAAATTGTAATAATCAAATAAGTTTGGAGGTGTAGTTCATGCAAAAAAAAAACATATGTAAATATAGTTAAATTCCGTTTATTTTGACAAATGAGTATGTCGGTCTTAAATGATTGTTCGAGGTTGTTTCCAATTTATCTATAGGGGTTCGAGAGTGATTTTGTGCCAAGTGTTGTGCCTTGGGTATCGTTAAGTTAACAAAGTTAACCTATTTTATATTCCCGATATACCCTTGGCCATTTTCCAAAAACCGAATCAAGTCCTATTGATCTTTTTGAACTTCCAATCCTATATTAGTGGAGAGTGAAACCCAATCAGGTGTATAGATATCCTAATCCTTTATGATTTAAGTCGTGAGTTTCGTTGGTGAATAATCTAATCCAGTCTTGGAAAGTTATATTATTGAGTTTAGCACGCACACATTGAAAGGATCTAGAATGGCGTTTACCATTATTGAATATCGAAATTTTAGATTATCACATGGTGCGTTTTACCACCTGAACTCGATATGATTAGGGGTTGTTGAGGGAAAAATATTTTGGTCAATAGAAGAATTCAAAACTCGCATATTGTTATGTTTAGATTGTTTGTGTTTAGGTTGTTCATGTTATTTAATTTAGTTGTGTTTTTCATTTTAGTGTAAGTGTTTTGCTCGATAACTAGCAAAATTCCAAGTTTGGGGTTATTTAATAGGTGTAATTTATCTATTTATTCCCAAGTCGATTTTATTAGTTTTCGAGTATTTTTATAGCATTTTTATATGTTTTAATATGTTTTTATTCTTTTTGTTATAAATCTGGTGTTTGAAATGAAAATGGTCTTTAAACGATCATATCAGAGCAAAAACAGTGGAAGAACGGTGGGAAAACAAGCTAAATCGTGAAGTTCAACACCTGCAGCCCACCGCTGTATCTGTGAAAATACAGAGAGTTGTCTGTGAGCGCCACCGCTACAGCAGTGATCCCACCGCCGTAGCGGTCAAATTACAGAGAGTTACCTAAACTCTCTGCATTTTTATCGCCGCAGCGGTTAATAAAATAGGAAAACCCTTTGTTCACTCACTGCTGAAGCGATCATCCCACCACCGCAGCGGTGAAACTGCCAACATACCCACCACTGCAGCTGTGACTCTGCAGATAGTTTAGATATTTTAGGATATTTTGTTGATATTTTGGAATCCAATAAATATCCACCATTCGTTCCCAACACCTAAAAACATTTTGGGAGTGGTTTGAGAGCTCCAAACCCTATCAACCAAGAGAAGATCACCACGCCAATAAGGAGAAAGCGTTCTCGGAATGGTTTTAGCGACGGATCTTCAGATAAACGGCTAGTCTCCTCGTTTCTCTCTTTTATTCTTATTTGATTGATAGTTTGTATATGTTTAGTTTATGTTTCATTGTATATTGGTCCATGGCCAAGTGTAACTAAACATATATTGTCTAGGGAGCGATTGATTCCACGAAAACGTGTTTGAATAAAATTGATGTTTTGCTAACGGTTGTTTATCTTTATCTAATTGTGTTTACCGTTTTGTCATGTTTATATGTTTGTTTAGATATATTGAGAATTCGGGGTTTGACACTCGGGAGAGGTAACTCCGAATTTTGACTAGGGTTAAACATAACGCGACGATCTAATTACCCATGAGAGAGTTAGAAAGTGTGCAATCCGAGAGGTTGGGGCGAGACTCAATTGACCAAGTGTTATATAGATGTTCAAGGAGGATTTCGGCGTTGACACAAAATCACATATTCACTCACTTTACACTCGGGAGAGGTAGTGAGTAAGATTTCGATACCGAGATTGTCAGATAGGATGAATGCCGTTAATGTAAATTAGATTGAAACGAACACGTTTAAGTGGACGAAATTAATCCCTAGGCAGTTTACTCCCATAAACTTCTATATTAGTAATATTAGTTTAATTAGGTTAATATAGATTAGTATATAATTATTATATAAACTATATTTTTATCGCCTAAATAAAGTCAGGTTATGATAATTACAATACTCAACGATAATCTCAACCAATCCCTATGGATATGACAACTCTTACTATTTCCACTTTACTAAAACTTGACCCGTACACTTGCGGTGAAAGTAGCGACGTATCTACGTGCTACCACTAGCTCAGCTCAACTAAAAACTACCTAGTTTAGCTCAACCGAACTTCTTAACCCAGTTCGTTCAAAAATTGAACTGCCTAGCCCAGTTCACAGCCAGAGCTACCTAGCCCAACTCAACTAAAATCTGCCTAGTTCAGCTCAACCTAAATGCATAGCTCAGTTCATTCAATGAATTGCCTAGCCCAATTCACAGCCAGAGTTGCCTAGATCGGCTCAACTAAAAGTTGCCTAGTTCCTCTCAATCGAACTACCTCGCTCAGTCCGTTCATAAGCTGAACTGCTTAGCCCAGTTCACAGCTAGATGCCTAGCCTAATTTACAGTTAGAGCTGCCTAACTCGGCTCAACTAAAAGCTACATAGTTTAGCTCAATCGAACTGCCTAGCTTAGTTCGTTCACTAAACCAGAGCTGCCTAGCCCACTTTATAGCCAGAGTTGCCTAGCTTAGCTCAACCAAACTGTCTAACTCAGTTCGTTCACTGAACTGCCCATCCTAGTTCACAGCTAGAGCTGCCTAACTCAGCTCAACTAAAAGCTGCCTAGTTCAGCTCAACTGAACTGTCTAAATCAGTTCGTTTATAAATCGAACTGCCCAGCCCAGTTCTCAACTAGAGCCGTTTAGCTCAACTTACTAAAATTGACCTAGCTTCACTTAACTGAATTGCCTAGATCATTTCATTTGTAAATCAAGCTACCCAGGGTAATTTGTCAATCAAGATGCTAAGATTGATTCGACCATAAATCTAAAGACCCATGCAATCCATAACATGTTAACTACTTAAGTTTGTTATAGAGGAGGGCATGGGGAGCATTATGGAGTACTAATGGAGTACTAATACGCCTAAAACATCCAATTTTTTATACATTTGTGAAGTTAAATGCACGATTCAATACTCGATATGCGATAGCCCAGGCCCCATATCCATCCTTTATCATTTACAACACAACATATGATGCCCCCAACCACTTTTCATATGCAACAAACGCATCGATACAATCCAAAAAAATGAAAAGTCTTTAAATCAGAAGGTACATTACATCTTTCTTCCAACATAAGTCAAATTTTACCATCACAGAAATCCTACCAATATTTGATTGAGCCATTACAAGGGCATTGAAGAAGCTTATTTGGTGACTAATAAGCCTATATTGTTCAAAAAACATACTCTTGAGGCTTTTTCACAAAAAACAAAAACACAAAAAAAAAAAAAAAAAAAAAGGATAAAAGAAAGGGCTTGAGGCTAATCCGATCCTGGAGAAGACACAGGACCTAAGCCCTTAGAATCTGAGTTTGAATGGTAGAAGTCATGTTCTTCATACCGATTCAACGCTCTGACCAAACAACGTATCTTCTCTTACTTCTCGTCATTCTTCTCCTAAAGTTTGTCCATCTTCATCTTCAACACGCCGTTGTAGGATTTGTGAATATCGACTTAGGACCACAGATCGTTGATTTCTTTTTTTGCCAGCTTCAGGCGATCATGAAATTTGAGGATTTGAGACACCGCACAAAAATGAGTTATATCAAGGGAGATGAAGGCAACACCTGCCCCTTTGAGGGCGTGAAGTCGTGGATGCTCTTCATCGAGAAACTTAGCCATCATCATAACCTCTCGAAATTGCTGCATTTGTTCGACCTCCTTCTTCCTGTTAGCGTGGACAACATCGAAGATGTCTGATGTGGAGGATGATGAGGCCATGGCTAATACAAGATAGAAAAAACTAAAAGAAAGAAAAAGATATGACACTTGAAGAAAACGTAAAGAAACCTCAAGAGGGTTTGACTTTAAATAGTCAAACCAACACCCACTAAATGACAGAAAAAGCGAAACCAAATCGTCGAAGCATTTAAGACGTCAGATATGAAACGGTGGCAACCAATACTGTCATACTCCACCCCGGACTCTCGTCACCATGGGGCTGGCGTGACGTCGACATGACATCACCTAACTGACTAGATAACCACAATATGACAAATATGCAACCAAATGATCTATACCACATATACATAATTCCAACTGATAGGAACACGCCGTCCCAAATATAAGAACAACCAAACGAATCCCATGAATCTCACTTAGATTCATCTTTTACACCTCGTCTCAAAATTTTCTCTCAAATGACTCAATCGCATGACCCGCATAACTCTATTTAGCGCCAGTAGGGGACCGACCGACTCCTAACTATTTCACCTGCGAGTGTACTGCCTTCTTAGTAAAAATATTTTTAAAATAATAAATCATTCTACAACATCTAAATGGATCAAGTATAAGTATATATAAACAGCATGTAACTAGTAAAATTCTCCATAATATAAGCAGTGAAAATAAACCAATAAGTATAAGTTTCATTCCAACCTATCTAGTAAAATAATACCAATCACCATAATAAATAATAAATCACCCAATATAAGTAAAACATCACATCTCAAACACACATCTTAAACTACCACTCCACCACAACACACACTGGCTAGCCATAGTGATCGTTTTAACCTCACGATCAGGAGTTTGCAACGGTATCGTACCATCCGTAGGATATGCCTTCCTACGAGCACCCATCACTCCGCCGAAGCAGATAATCACTGTGCAGTATAAACGTCTAACATCACTCTGCCGAAGCAGATAAATATCACTCCGCCGAAGCGGATAACATCACTCCGCCGAAGCGGATAACCTCACTCTACCGAAACAGATAAATACTATGGTATCGTCAAATCAAATGCAGCAGCATCGAATCACAACTCAATAAATATCGTCTACTCAATATCGTCAAATCACCACGTCTATCTCCTTTCCTCAAAACCAACTTTTAAATCCAAAAATCATATTTTACATTTTTTTTTTAAAGAAAACGTCTGATTTGATCAAAACCACTTTTCTACCCTTTATTTTTAGAAAACCAGACATTTTTAGAAAAACACAGATGTTTTCTATTTTCTTTTAAAAACACCGTCTGATTTCACCAAATCCAACCAAAAATTCATTTTCAATTTCATTTCGAAAACCATCGAAATCTTCTGAAAAATTCAATTTACCAACTCACCCAAATCTTGCTTGATCCATATCATTTATAATTCACACAGTTTAAGTAAACACATATATATACATAGAAAAATAGTTTGGCAAGAAGACAGTACACTCACCGGATGCTCCGCTCCCAAAAGCCTTTACCGACTATTCTCTACCGCGCTCCGATATCTGCGAACCTATTAGTGACATGGCCTAAATTAATATTTTACATCAACTATACCATATTACACTATGCAGGTCTCTTATCTACCAAAAAAAAAAATCTATGAGGAAATTGATAAAATCAATAGGAAATTTTTGTGGGGAAAGGAAATAGGAAAAGAAAATACCATCTTACGAAATGGGAAAAAAATATGTAAGCCTAAAGAAGTAAGGGGGTAAGGCATTAGAGAAATTTGAAAAAGTAACGAAGCAGTCATGTCAGAACGACTTGAAAAATCATAAATAGTGATAATAGTCTTTGGACAAAAAAATTGTATGAAAAATATAACATTGACAGAAGTCCAAATACTTGGAAAGCTAAAATGCATAATTCTTACATTTGAAAAAGTATAATTAAAACCAAGGATATCCTGAATATAGGAGTAAAATAGAAAGTTGGGGATGGTACGAGCATTAATTTATAAAATGATTGGTGATGTGGCCAGGGGCCTCTTGGGTCAAATGAACTACAAAATGAATTTCACTTAAAGTGTCTAACATCATGGATGAAAATGGTGACTGGTTTTTATTTCCAATCCTCCATCTCATTCATGATACACAGGAAGAGTGGATTGTGGAAAGTGCATCTCCTATTCTAAGAGAAGAAGACAGACCCATATGGTATATGGTTGATGAAAACTTTGGTAATTCTCTATTAAATCTGCTTATGAAATCATTAGTCACAAATGAATTAATAAAGAAGGTGAGAAATGGACTTGGACTTGGAAATTAAAACTTCCACAAAAACTCGAATATTTTATTTAGCTAACGATACACGAGAAACTGGTTACTAATTTATTCAGATCCAAAAGAAATGATAATGTCTCCAGTTTTTGTCAAAAATGTTAGGTTTACCCAGAATCTATTGACTACACTTTAAGGAAATGCTCTAAAACGGGTAGGATCTGGGAAAATTTTCAAGATTTGTTTTGGGGGCTCTCGGTTGATGAGACTTGCACTCAATCAATGGATAAAGGAGAACTTAAATGAGAGATCCTCTAACCCTTCAAACTATTTTCTTTTTATAGCAATCATTTGAGAGGTTTAGAAAAATAAAAATAAAGAAGTTGTTGTGGGTATTGAGACAGATACCTCTATAGTTCTTACTCAAATAGCTTGTTACAAAAAGAAGCTATTGGAGGCTTTTTACTCTTGATTTCTCCTAAATGATAGGGTTGTATCGAAATTATCTCATTGTATGTTTTCAAATGCAGGATTTTACAAGTTAAACAAGGATGGGAGCGTAATTGGAAATCCTGATAAAGGAGGAGTTGGGGGTCTGATCCGAGACAAGCTAGGAGTCTGGATCGTAGGATATTTCAGGAAAATATCGAAGTGCACGGGCCTTGAAACAAAATTGCAGAGCTAGCTCATGAGTATCTGCATTGCGTTAAAGGGAAATATCCTGATACTCATAATTCAAAGATTGGATAGAGAATTGCAAAAAAATTCTAAAAATTTACACCTACAGCCTCTAGTATGCCCCTAGAGAAGGCAATAGATGTGCTAACTTCCTTGTGAATTGAGGTTTTGACAAAAAAATTATAGAGTCTCCGTCGGAGGATATGACGAATCTAGAGTCAGACGAAATGAATGTAGGCGCCTTAATTTATTTTTATTTTTATTTTTTAACTCAATTTTTTTTGGAGTTAAATTTCGAATATTTGATCCAAAAATTTTAGTTGAAGTTATCAAATATTAAAAATTGGGCTCACACAAATTGAGTTGAAATTTCTAATTAGGCCCATTTTACTTCTTGTTATTTCCATTTTGATCCATAGGCAATTAGGCATTTAGCCCATGGGCTTTTTATTCGAGGGTGTTTACGTACTTTCCTTTCAGGAGTCTCGTCCTCCTCCTCAAGCTCAGGTTTCAGAAATCAATCTTTTCGCAATTTTCTCCTCGTTCTTATACTCAAAACCCTAATTTGTTTTTCATCTTCAATTTTGAACTGTTTTATGTGAAATTTCATTCAAATGTCTTCGGCAAAGAAAAATTACAAGGAGAAGATCATTCGTCGCAAGTATGGATTTCTTTTTCTCCATTTTTTCTTCATTTTTGGTGGAAATTCATGAATTGGAGCTATCAATCTGGTAATGGGTTGAGCTCGTTCTATTCTGATTCTTAATTGAATTGCTCGTGAACTGGAAATTGAGAGAAGTATTTCAATCTGTTATAGTTGAACTCTTTTGTTTGAATTGTATTCGTTGAGATGATTAGCACACGGGTACTTAGTTTTCTGAGATGTTGTGTAGAGAAGAAAAGGCTGAAGAACCGGAACATCCCAAGTACAGGGACCGAGCTAAGGAGCGAAGAGAAGATCAAAATCCAGATTATGAAGCCAATGAATTGGGTTCTTTTCATGCTGTGGCTCCACCAGGGACGGTGGATATCCGGTGAGCCATTTGAGGGTTCTTTTTTTTTTTTTTTTTTCTTTTTTTTTTTTAGTTTATTCATAGCTATGAGTTTGTACTTGTAGTGTGGCTTGACTAATCTGTGTTTAATTTTACAGCGCTGCCGATGCGCACAAGTTATCAATTGAGAAGAGCAAGTATCTTGGAGGTTTGTGTTCTTATAATTTGAAGCATCCTGTTGTTATCGTATAAATATACTGCCTTTTTTTTTTTCCTTTTACGTCAAAAAAAATCTATTTGTTTGTAATTTTTTGGTTGAAATTTGAAGTGAATTATCGATCTTTAGGTGAACAGGTGAAATTTAAGCATTTGACATTCCAGTAAGTGCTTTCTAATGTCGGATTGATTTCTGTTTTTAGGTGACGTTGAACACACACATTTGGTTAAAGGTTTGGATTATGCTTTGCTTCACAAGATCAGAAGTGAAATAGACAAGACGCCCGATGTTGAAGATGACACCGATGGAAAGTCTAGGTAAATTAGTTTTTATTGAAATTTTATTTTTGTGAAACCTTGTGTATATTAATATTTTTTTGTGTGTGTGTGTATAGGTGTATGGGTGTGTGTTTTTATTGAATTGTAATACAATGCTAGTATTAGAATGTCAAATCCAGGGATCAGATTGTAATTATCAATTTTGTCTTATATTTCTTATGAAAAATGGTTGATTTGGGAATTCTGTTCCTAAATTAACGGGCAGAAAATCAAATAAAGTAAAATCAAATAGAGATGGGAATTGGGTCAAGGCTTGTTTTTTGTGTAATCTTGTTATTTTTCAACAATTTAATCCGGATCCGTGTGTATTCTTTTTAATTAGCTGGCCCTTTTTCAATTAAATTTGATTTCACCGACGTATATGTTAGCTGGCCCTTTTTTCAACTAAATTTGATTTCACCTACGTATATGTTATCTTGTCTAGTTATATATGCTATTGCATTTTCTTTTCATTTTTTTTTTCTGACAGACTACCCAAGGAAGATGAACAGGTGTCATTTCGTACCGCAACAGCAAAGGTGAATTTTCTTCTTAAGTAATGTTGATAACTATCATGGATCGTTGGCTTTTAGGTAGCAATTGATCTGTTATTTATTTTTGTAATTTAATTTTCATGTTGCAGTCAGTTTATCAGTGGATAGTCAAGCCTCAAACTGCAGTTAAAACAAACGAAATGTTTCTTCCTGGGCGGATGGCTTTCATTTTTAACATGGTACGATATCCGAGCTTCATAATCAATTATTGCCCCTTTCTATGGGATTCAGTTTATTCGATTCTGTAATAGCAGTCTTTACAAAATTGAAGCCTTTTAGATGACATCAGAACAGAATAGTAGGACTAAATATTGGATAAATGCATTAGTGTGTGTGTGCGCGCAGGGCTGGCAAAACGGGTATTTACGCGATAGCACGACACGAAACCAGAACGAAATTATTGGGTATTGGTTTAACTTATTGGATAACAGGTAGTTGTCGAGTCGGACACGATAAACACGATTAGAAACAGGTCTAATTTTGGGCTTACCTGATAGCCCGATAATCGACACGAATAACATAATAATAATTAATCAGTTTTTTAAGGTTCCATTGTATTGGTGGATTTTTTTTTTTATTTTGTTTTGTTTTTCTTGAAGTTGTATAATTTTATTTTAATTATTTCATTTTTTTATGTTTTGTTTTTGTATAAATTGTGTTAACAAGTCTCTAGTGTGTAAATGAAGTCTTTATTGTGACATGATATCTTATCGTGTTGTGTCAATATTTTGTGTTATTGTGTAACATCATAAATTATCATGTTGTGTTGTATCAACCCAGTATAAATTATCGTGTCGTGTCATGTCGTGTTAACCCAATAAATTTCATGTCGTGTTTGTGTTTAGGTTTCATGACTCGATAACTTATCGTGTCATGTTCGTGTTACGTGTTATCATGTTTGTGTCAGACCATGACATGACACGAAATACGACCGATAACACGATTTGCCAGCCTTTGCTTTCAGATGGATAAACTTTGTTCTGCATATAATTTAACCTAATATTTTTCAAATTTCCTTTTCTTTTGGATCTAATCATATGCTCTTTTTTTTTTTTGGCCAAATTGGTATCCTAAATGCTTATTTATGGATGCCAGGAGAGTGGGTTTTCCCATGATATTCCAACTACAGTTCACAGAAGCAAAGCTGACTGCCCTGTCCCAGAGGTGGCTTTTTTTCTTCTTTTTTTTCAAAAAAAAATAAAAATAAAAAATGGTCCTAGATTTCGATTACTAAATTAAATTTGATATTTATTGGCAGGAAATGGTCACTGTTAGTGTTGATGGTTCTGTTCTAGATCGTATTGCTAAAATTATGTCGTATCTTCGTCTTGGTTCATCTGGGAAGGTTCTGAAGAAGAAGAAGAAAGAAAAAGAAGGGAAAGGTAATTGCACAGTTCATTCTTTTATGCAATTTATCTGTTTTCATCACACCTTTTGTCTTATTATTTATTAACTTATCCGGAATCACTGAAAGAAAAAAATAGGATTTTACACTTTGCACCCCTGAAGTTTCAAAACAGTCTCACTTTGGCTCCTGTACTTTTAACTTGAACACATCAAACCTTGAAGTTTCCAAATCGTGTCAAGTCAGTTTAAATTGGTAATTTCACAAAATTCGGATATGTCAGGGTTTAATGTGTTCAAATTGAAAAGACAAGGGCAAAAGTGGGATTTCTTTGAAACTTTAGGGGTGCAAAGTACAAAAAGCTCAAAAAGAAAACTAGTTTTTACTTTTGAATCCTGAAACACATCTGTACAGCCGGTGGAGAATTCAACAATAACAACAACAACAACAAAACCTTTGTCCCGTCCAAGTAGGGTCAACTACATGAATCCTCTGTACTATACAGATCATTCAAAAGCTATCCCCTCAGTTAACTTTAAACCAATCAGATCGTTCCTAATTGTTTCATTCTTTGTTTTCTTAGGTTTACCTTTCTCTCTTGGAGCACCTTCCACTTGAATTAAATCATATCTACACATCCGTGCGTCCTCAAGTCTTTTATACGTTTCCAAACCACCGTAAACGATTTTATATCAACTTATCTTCGATGGATGCTATTTCTAATTACTCTCTAATAATTTCATTCTTAACTTTATCCATCATTTTCTTTCCACTCATCCACCGGGCGTGTTTTATGCTTTATTATTTATATAGTTGGTCTCAAGGTCGGGTAAAGGAGGAGGGTTGTCGTAGGAGTTGACATCCAACGTAATACTTTGTCAAAACTTGTATGACATGAATCCTACCAGTAGAGAATTGAGTTTGATTAGTTATTAAAATTGTAATTTAAAAATTGATTTTTTATTTTTATTTTTATCAATACTTACAATTTATTTAGATAAATTAAATAAAACTGATTGGTACTAGCATTTACTGAATTACTGTTATGAGTGCTATGAAGTCGTATTACCAAAAAAAAAAGTCATCTGAATATTTTCTGAAGCCCCCCACCCCCCCCCCCCCCCCCCACCCCCCCAAAAAAAAAAAGAAAAGAAAAAAAACTTATTTTCTGAATTCGCCGCTGTTAACTGCCGTATAGGACAACCCTTCTACTCAGCAAAACATATTGTTTCCCCTTTAGTGCCTAAACAAGTTATTTAGGAAAGTTTTTGAATTAGTAAAAGAAGTCTTTGTGTAGTCTTACATGGTTTCCTTAATCTTCTCCCTCTTGATTATAGACAACTTTTTTCAAATTGTTTTCTATTTGTACTTCTTACCATAGATATCTATATACCTATCTTCTTACACAGGGAAGTTATCTTTCATTTCAAATGTTTATGATGAAGATGAGAAGGCATCGAAACCTGATGTATCAAAGAACCAAATTGATAAAGTGGCCCTCCCACCACCACCCCCGCTGCCCCCGAAGAATCATTATGATGAGAAACCGGGACCTAGAGTTGAAGAGGAAGATATTTTTGTTGGAGATGGCATTGATTACTCTATTCCAAGCAAAGACATGAGCCAAAGCCCTCTTTCTGAAGACATGGAAGAATCCCCTCGAAATAAGGAAAAGCCTTCCTATTTCAGTGAACCCGCTTATGGTCCTGTCCCACCCTCTGAGCCTTCTCATGATTGGCAGCAGACAGTAAGCGTTTTTTTTTTTTTGAGTGCATTTATAATTTTATTTTTCACCAGTGATTCACCATTGATGAAAGCACTGTCTTGATTTTTTAATTTGATTAGTTTCATTTTTAAAAATATTTTATGCTTGTATGAGGAAGAAACAGAATTAGAAAAAAATAAAAATAATAAAAGTGGTAAAAAATTACCGTTGATAAAAATAGGTGCAGGAGGTAGTAAATGTTTGAAAAATAATGGAAAATCAATAGTCAATCAAATTTAGGATTGACCAAACCTTTTTTTTTTAAAAAAAACAATCCTAACCATTTAGTGAATAAATTTTCAATATTGTGATGAAAATCCGATATAGAAATTGACTGAACCCGGTTAAGAGGACCAATTGGACACAAATATGAAACTCTAGGGAGCAAATTGAAGAAATTAAAACATGAAGTGTAAAATTTAACAAACTTTATATACTTCACGTAGTAGAGTGTAATTTAGTCATAGTTAGGTGGGGGTTTGGGTGGGAATTTTCTCAAAAATAAAAGAAAATGATAAATTAATCTTAATCAACCCTCTATTTTTGTCAGAACAATCCCAACCCTTAATGTTCCGATATTTTAGAAAACCGATTATGACTTATTATATAGATTTATTTTTATTTTATTTTATTTTTTTATTTTTTTTTGGACAATGCTTGATTTTGCATTTACTCAATACTATTATTCAGAATGGATATGATGCTATGCAAGCACAAGCAATGGCTGGAGGCTACCAGGGGGAATGGCAGGACTATCAATATGCCGAGCAACTGGCTTACTCTGAACAGTATCTCCATCAAAACATTCAAGGTTACGACGTCCAAACAGATACAAATATTCAACAAGATCCCCGTTTCATGACTCAAGAAGAGAAAGATCGGGGTTTAGGGTCTGTTTTCAAGAGAGATGATCATAGACTTCAACAACTAAGGGAAAGAGATGCTAGGGAGAAAGATCCCAATTTCATATCAGAAAGCTATTCTGAATGCTACCCTGGTTATCAGGAGTATAACCGCGAGATTGTGGATAGCGATGATGAAGATGATTTGTCGAAAATGGATATGGGTGGCCGGGTAAGTTTTTCCTTTTTCCCTTCTCCCATATTAACCCGATCTACATGTCCCCCCACCCTTCAAATTTTAGGCCTATTTTAGGAAATATTGGTACAAATCTCCTCAAAACCTCTCTTTGTGAACTCCTTTGCATAAAATGTTTAATAGGAATGGACAAAATTACCCCTACATTGAGTATTTCATGTTGCACTGAATATTTAATGTTGTAAATATAGGTGATATTGCTTAACGCTAGTAGAACTATTGAATTCTACATTGCTTGTGTTACTTGATCCTGAGCTACATATAATTCTGGGGGTAATCTTCCTCTTCCAAGGCGTCTTTTGAGAGTGAGTGAGGCCTTTGGGCTCATAGATGGTATCAGAGACATGCCTTTTGAGAATGAGGGTGCGTGTTGAATCCCACATCGCTTGTGTTACTTGATTCTGAGCTATATATAAGTCTAGGGATAATCCTCCTCTTCCAAGGCGCCTTTTGAGAATGACTTAGGCCCGTTGGCTCCTACAAAAACAAATAAATTGATTACTGTTAAACGTTCAATGGGAATGTTTCATATATATGTATTAAATTTAAAACAAAGGTAACATTGAATATTTCGTATTTAAAGGGTATATTTGTCAAACTTATATAGCTGGTGAGGGGTTTCGGGTGAACAAATATAAGGTGGGGTTTGTTTAGGGTTTCTGTTCCCAGATATCTGTTTCTATTCCCAGAAAGCTGGAAGCACAGATTTGGATAGAAATGAAGAAAAATGGCGTGAACAGACGAAGTTATCCTTACAAAACTTTAGTCTTTATTAGGACAAACTTCTGGGATTTGAATAAAAATAGATTACTTTTTTGTTTCTGTTTTTCTGTTTCTGTTTCAAGTTTGTTTATGTACAACAGGCGAAAGGTCGGCTTCACCGGTGGGACTTTGAGACAGAAGAAGAATGGGCAACATACAATGAACAGAAAGAAGCAATGCCGAAAGCAGCCTTCCAATTTGGAGTGAAAATGCAAGATGGAAGGAAAACCCGAAAACAGAACAGAGATCAAAAGCTTAATAATGATCTCCACAAGATCAACAAGATACTGGCCAGGAAGAAGTCGGAGAAGGAGGGTGGCGGTGATGATGGTGGTGGCGATGGTGATGTTCATGACGAGGAATTGCATCCTGGAAAGAAGATCCGAGTGTGAGATAACTTGGAATGGAAATAGAAATATAATCTGTATTTCTGTTACTAGAACCGGGAAAAAAAGCAGAAAAATTGTAACGAAAATGTTAAAAAAAAAAAAAATCTGTTTATTGATTGATTGGAGGTTTTTGAAATTGTAAGATATGAAGGTGGGTTATGGCATATATACATTTTTCGACATGAAAATGTATTATTGTAACCTAAGGGTTTAGTGGTTATTTATTATGCCTCTCTAGTGAAAAGTCTAATGTTTAAAATTTCCTCTTCCAACGTTTGTACCAAAAAATAAATATTGAGTGAAGTCCTGTTTGGCTGAGCATTTGGAGGGCAAGGAGAACTAGTGGAAAACCCGAAATCGAGTTGTACTTTGCACTCTTGACGTGTGGATGGAGTTGCATGTTATCCTTTGATGTTTTAATTTTTAGTTTAATTTTTACTCCTATGAGGTTTACTTTTTTGTATTGATTTATTTCAATTGATTGGTTTTGGTTAATTTTTTGTTCCAACAAGGTGCAGATGTAATAAAATTTGAATTTTTAAGTGTTTATGTTCATGTTTGGTTTGTTTTTTAAACTAATTTTTGAAAATTGAGGAAAGTGTTTTTTTCATTTTTTAGAAAGAGAATATTTATTAATTATGTGTTTAAAAAAGGTAAAAATAATGTGACTTAGTGAAATATGATGGAAAAAATGATGATGTTTTTTTTGAGTGAAATGTTTGCTAAATTTTTTTTAGAGAAATAAAAAATAAAAATATAAAGAAAAAAATAAATTAAATTATAAAATAGTAAAAATATAATGTTAGAAATAGGTAATGTGATAAGTACTGTGAAAATTATTTTGTAAAAAGATTTTTAAATTGTGTTAAAAAAAAAAAAAAAAAAAAACACAGTTATAATTCGAGTTTTTGAAACTTGAAACCCATCACGATATCCACGAATTTGAATCAATTGAACTTTTAAAAAAAAATCAAAGAAACTATAGATTTAAAACCAAAAACAAATTTTGATTAGTTTTTTTTTTTGGCATATTACTTCTCAGACTCAGGGAACTAAGGACATTTGAATGGATAGTCGACCCCCCGTTTCTCTCTCCCCTCTTCTATTTGCTTTCTCTTTCTCTCTCTTCATTTTGTTGCCGCCATAGAGAAATGATGAACAATGTTCTCTCTGTGGAACTCGAGGTTAAATTGGGGAATGGAATTATAAAATAAGAGTGAACTAATGATATTGAATACTTAACTTATTGAGCTTCCAACAGAAGAAAGAATATTTGAACGAAAATTTTATCCCAAATATTTCTATTTTTATATAAGCTATTTAGATGGTTTGGAATATTATAGAGAAATTTAAAATTAGTAGGTTGAGAGGTTGCACAAATTCAATATTGGTCATTCATCTTTTAAAATTAAATATAAACTGTTAAAATACATTTTCATCCTAATTTACTATCACACACATATATAAAATATAATTGTTAATTGACTGCGTATCTCCAATATAGTCATATCTTGTTTTTTAAAGATTTACTGTATTATCGTATGGTTACCTTGTCAACCACGACAAACGTGTTAAGTGATATAATTTTTGTTATTTCATTACTTTTTGTCCAAAATTAGTCAGCTGGATCAATTAAATTGATCCGAAAAACAAACTTTTTAAGGAAAATTGTAAAAAATTAAAACATAATTTTATAAATGGGACTACACCGACTATCATAAATTAAAAAGTAAAGGACCGATCTAGATTTAACTCTCAACTTTGAGGGCAAATAGTGTATATTATCCAAATATTTCGTGCCGATATATAGATAAACAAGAGAAGCAAGACGCCAGAATTTTAATTTAACATTTTTTTTTTCTAAGCTTCTTCTGTTTTCGTCTTCTGCAAAACCTGAATAACTTCTCGGCTGAGAACTCGAAACCCTGTTCTTCAATCGAACGAAGGTAAGCCCTACTGAGATCTATTCGAATCTTTCTCATATTACTTTTGCATGTTTGGATTGCTGGTTTTGTTATTTCAATTTTTTTGCTATTTTGGTTTTGATTGGAGTTAACCCTAGAGAGAATCCATCTCGTAGAAACCCTAAGATGAGAGGCAATAGGATTTGAATTGCGTAAACCTTACTAATTTTATGGTAGTTTAGCTCTGACATGACGCCGGGAATCAGTGTTTCGTTGTATACAAGAAAGGGGAGGGGGGCAGGTCGATCTTGTGAATTGATACGTTCAGTATTTCAGTGGAAGCTCTTAGTTGGTTTTAATGAGAAAAATTTGTAAGTTTCTATTTATGTATTGGGCGGATATGTAGGATCGTTATCAGTTTGTTTTCGCTTGTTCTTCATCCATTTTACAAACTTGCTGCTTGCCACCTCATTTCTCTGTAGCTAACCAAATGGTTTTATTTCTTGAAAATCATAAGACCTAAATTTAAACAGCTTTGGATCGAAAAATCTGTTTAAGCTTGTGAAACAGTGGAAACTCTTTGGCTAGCCAACTTGATTTTTCTGTACGGACCTTGAATTCTATAGATGAGATGTGATTGTATAAAAAGACAGCTTCAATTCAACTCAAAATTGGATGTTAAAGAACCGAGCTCAAACAGTCAACACTCGGTTTTGTTTTCTCCTTCCCCTGCAACTGTAAACTAATTTATACGAGTCCCTTTCTTAAATCCACTATTATAATACATGTCCCTTGTAACAAATTGAATAGCACAATAAAATCACTACAGCGAATATCAACAACTGAATTGCAATAGAATGAACATTCATAACACTACCAGAATTTTGAAATGGAAGATAAATATAACCTACTAATAATTGTCTTGAATAGGATAACGGTGGTTCTGATTGATTTTATTGTGTATCAAATGCTGCAAATGATAATAATTGTAAGTGGAATAGAAAAATGGCAGACAAGAGGCTCTGCCAGTCATGGTCTTGTTATTATAAGCTGTATGTATAAGTCACGGCTTTTTAAATTGTGTAAATATGGTGTGCCAAGGATGAAAGGGACATCTTATACTAGTGGCGATGCATTTATACTGAAGAAAGGTTCTATATGACAGGTAGTCTTTGGTTTTGCATGTGGCATAATTCATGGATGCATCCAAAGGAAGAGTCTCTTATTCGTCAATTTCCAATCTAGACAAGGAGAGCCAAAAATTTCATTACGTAGACGATTACAATGATCATGTCTGGGACGTGCCAACTGGCCATAGTGCCAATGTCTCAGGCCCCAGATCACTGGTAGATTACCCGCACCAGTATCCCCTAGATTCGGAAGATTTTATTGATGGAGGATATGATTCGAGCGAAGATCAGAGTAGCCATGTTAATCAAGCTGTTCCTGAAGTGAATTTGAAAAATGTCCTGAGTGGGATATGTGCAATTTTAACTGGACGTAACAAAGATTCTATTGCCAGTGGAATTCAGCAATTAACTAGTTCAAATGTGTCATTTCTGGGTTCTGCAAAGAATGGGGATACTTTTCTTCATTCTTCAGTTTATACACCGAGTGCTCCACCGCTTCTTGAGCCAGCTGGAATTAACTATACAGCCTACAAAGATGTGCTGGAAGCTGAACCCCCAGAATGGCTTCGAGACAGTTCTACTACAGTTTGCATGCAATGCACTGCCCCCTTCACAGCGCTTACCCGTGGAAGACACCATTGTAGGTTCTGCGGAGGCATTTTTTGTAGAACGTGCTCAAAAGGAAGATGCTTATTACCTGTTAAGTTCCGGGAGAGGAATCCACAGAGGGTGTGTGACACCTGCTATGATAGGCTTGATCCATTGCAGGGTGTACTGATCAACACCATCAGCAATGCAATGCAGGTGGCAAAGCATGATGTCATAGATTGGACTTGCACAAGAGGTTGGCTGAATCTTCCTGTGGGTCTGTCCATGGAGCATGAGATATATAAAGCAGCTAACACATTGAGGACATTCTGCCAGGTGCTGTTTCAATATTTATAACAAGTCTATGTTCTTTGATTTACCAATCTTATATAAGCTTCGGCATTTGCAGTAAAATTGGTCTTGTAGAAACGAGCTATTTCTGTAGTCTATAAGCTGCAGATCATTTTGTGATGAGCTTTTGTAGCCAGTTCATTACAAAACTTGCTTTTATGTTCAATTTTGAAGTTACATATTGTTCATTGCAAATGCATTTGCTTTTGTCCGGAAGACGGGTTGATTTATGGAGCTTTTTTCTTACTTCTTGAATTCAAATGGATTGAAGCAGGTTGCCAGGTTGAACCCTGAGATGTCCATACCTTCAGCAGTTCTAAAAGGAGCCAGAGGTCTGGCAATATTAACGGTTGCTAAAGTTGGGGTTGTAGTTGCTTATAAACTTGGCTCTGGTTTGGTTGTTGCTCGAAGGTCAGATGGTTCGTGGTCTGCACCATCAGCTATTGTTTCTGCTGGTTTGGGATGGGGTGCTCAGGTACATTCAAAATTGTTGCAAGGGCCAATTTTGATAAATTTGAAATTTAAGCGTTGAATTTGTTAAGAAAAGAAAATTACTTAATCATTCCAACACTTAACAATTTATCTTTATGTATTCTTTCCCGGTAGTAGTTTCTCTGTCTACAGTTCTCTCTCTCTCTCTCTCTCTATATATATATATATATATATATATATATATATATAACTTTCTCTAGATTTTCTATTAGTGGGAATTTATAATTCTGAATGTGTACATTCTTAAAATGTTGGCCCATTTTAAAGTCATACTTGATATTTCAAGTGGTTGCTTTTTTTTTGGGTCAAACACACTTGACTGAATGTGAGTACTTATTCAGTTTTAAGTGTTGACTTGTGTTTTGCCCTAATCTTAATTAACCAATTGTTTCCATTGGTATTGTGTGTGTGTTTGTGTGTGGGTTCAGTAATTGGTCCAAACCTCAAGTTGATAGTCAATTTTCTTCAAGTTACATATTTTTATATTTAGTACTGATCTTTATATTTCCTTACGTTTTCAATAGATTGGTGGTGAGCTCATGGACTTCATAATTGTGCTCCATGATTCCAAAGCTGTGAAAACATTTTGTAGTCGCATGCATTTTTCTCTTGGGGCTGGTTGCAGTGCTGCAGCTGGACCTGTTGGGAGAGTGCTTGAAGCAGATCTTCGAGCTGGAGACAGAGGTTCTGGCATGTGCTATACTTACAGTTGTAGCAAAGGTACTCTCTCTCTCTCTCTCTCCCCACAATGTTTTGAACTAGTCACTAATTGTGATTGAATGAATCACGGGACAGGGCTATTCACGGTTAGTGATTTCTGTGTTTCCTTAATTTGAAATTTCGAACTAAATTTCTGTGTCTACGCCTAAGTTGCTATTAAATTAATCATCGGTCAGTCTATTCACGGTTTTGCAATTCGAGCTTCTCACTAATTCACTCTGAATGTTTAAGGGCCCATTTGGTTGTTTAGATCTCCAACAATGTTTTTGTCTGCTCATGGGTTGAGATTAAATGAATCATGGGTCAGTCTGTTCACAGTTTGTGATTTGAGCTTCTCCCTATTTCGGATTGAATATTTAAGGGCTTGTTTGGTTGTTTAAATTATTCTCTCCCCCAACAATGTTTTCGTCTGCCTGAGTTTTTATTAAATGAATCATGGGATGATCTATTCAGTCTGTGATTTGATTGTCTCCCTATTTTGAATTGAATCGTTTAAGGGCCTGTTTGGTCTTCTAAATCATCGTATTTTAGAAATTATATTATTTGTGAAATGTGGTCCATTTCATGATTTGAAGAACAGCCAAACAGGACGTAAAATTTGACCTTTTTATGTCGAATGCAAGCTGTGAGGCCTTACTTAAAACCGTTCTCTTCAAATAGAATTTCCGGATAGGGGTGGCAAATCGTGTAAATAGGTTGTGTTTCGTGTCGTGTCATAGTCTGACACGAACACGATAACACGAAACACGAACATGACACGATAAGGTATCGTGTCAGGTTGCCTAAACACGAACATGACACGAAAATAATCGTGTCGACACGACACGACACAATAATTTTTCATGTCACACGATAATACGAAACCTATTAGGTAAACACGACACGATAACAAGTTACAATAAACACTTGTTCTACCTATTACACATTAAACACCTATTAACACATTTAAAAAAATAAAAATAAAAATAATTATACAAGATCAACAAAAACAAACCAAACAATACAAAAAAAATAAAAAAAATCCATCATTTCAATAGATCAAAAGAAAACAAAAATATTCGCTAATACAAACATCTTTCGCATGAACACAAACAAATATAAACTGTCAACAAATCTATAATTCAAATCATAAACGGCTTTCCAAGTACTTTACTCCTGTACATCAAAAAATAAAATAAAATTAGAAAGACAATTTATAATATCATTATTCAATTATACATAACAAAATGCAAAAATAAATAAATAATGAACCTGAATAATGGTAGAGCATTAAGTGGACGCTTCTCCTTTATTAATATCTAAATTCAAGATATCTTCAGTAAGTTCCTCCAATCGAACCCTTGCAGTTTCTGCATTTAAATTCTCATATAAAAGACATTAGTAACAAATTTATAACCACAAGGCAAGCATAAACTCAATTTAAATATAATGAAAAAAATACAAAAGATTACCGATAGCCCCAAATAATCAATCTTTTGAGCAAAGTAAAGCTTCGACTGTTTCAAGTTTGAGTGCACTTCTATATTGGTCAATTACTCTTCCACTTATACTAAATGCATATTCGGAAGCAACAGTAGGCACAGGTATGCTCAACACATCACGAGCCATGGAAGAAAGTTCTGGATAACGAAATTTATTTGCTTTCCAAAAGGCCAAAATATCCAGTTTCACATTTTTTTCCATTCTACGCTCATCCAAGTACAATTCTAATTGATTTTTTTGGGAACCCAAACCGAACTCATTACTTTCGAATGAATCAAACTCCTATAATTAAAATTCAACAAAACAATCATGTCAAAATAAAACTAATTGATAATTTACTTTTCAAACATAAATCTAATCAACCTAAAATAATATATCAATACAAATTAAAAATAGTTAAAAATAAATGGGTTACCTTCAATACATCTCGATTTTCTATGCTAAGAAGATTTTCATCGAGGCTGACTTGACTACTAGACTTGTTGGGACCGCGTGATGTGATAGAAGATTTCATGTATTCATTAAAAAGAACATTAAAACCATCCCGAACACAAGAGAACTCAACCGAACCGCTCCCGTATAGCTTTTGGTAGCTAAAATCAACAAATTGGATCTTATTCCGAGGATCCAAAATCACAGCAATAGCCAATATCACACTAAACTCTGACCAATATTTCTCAAATTTCTCAAGCATCTGCTTAGCCATATTCTCCATATATTCATCCTCAGAATTTCTATATCGTTTAAACGTCAAATATGCCATAAAAATTGAAAGAAAATACAAATGGCCATAAGATACTTGGTTCCAGAAAATTAATAGGTTATATCATAAAACATGACCAAGAACTTCATAATTTTTTTCCCTTTTTCCTAATAACTAACAGAAGGGCAATGCTTATAATTGGAATCACTTAATTCCAAATGACGAAATGCATTACGAAAATATATTGCACTGTAAAGCATTAAATAGGTCAAATTCCACCGAGTAGGAACATCTTGCCGTAATCCTTTATTAGGATCTAAAGAGAAAAAGTTCACACATTCCAAGAATTTTTGTTTTCTTACTTGTGATCCCTTGATATATTTCACACTATCACTGATCTTTTCAATGCATGAAGTAATGTGGACACAACACCTTAAATGAAAGAATTCTCCTTTACACAAAAGAGAATTTCTCACATTCAATTGGCTAGTTAACATTTTCACAAACAAATCATTGGACGAAGTATAAGCCTTCTCACTTAAACAAACACTATTATGTGGAGGTAGCATGAAGCAAAAATTTATTACTCTTTTGTTTAAAATCCAATGACTATCAATAAAATGAGCCGTAACACATATATAGCCATCAGTAGTAAGGGATGACCACAAATCAGAGGTTAAACAAATTCTACCGGGAGCTGTTTGAAGTATGTATTTTGTTTTTTCCTTCTCTTTCTTATACATTTTCAAAAGATCGGCCTTGGCAGTGTTTCTGGAGATGTGAACTATATCCTCATTCAAATACGATAACAAATCTCTTATTCCCTGATACTCAACAAATGATAAAGGCAAATCATGCATGACAATGGCACAAATTAACAACTCACGAAATTTCTCAGGATCAATTACTCGACTTCTCATTGATAATGAGTTTTGTCCTTGGCCTAATATCATTTGTTGAATATCGTAAGTTCTAATTTTAGGATAAGCTTTAATGTGACGATTCATATTTCCCGTCCTATGTCTACTAGTCCCGACCATTTTTTTTCCCACATTTGGTACATTTGCATAATTCCTTACCATCACCATTCTTCTCATTGATTGATTCAAAATATTTCCAAACCTTACTTCGCTTTACTCTTTTATGCTTTCCTTTAATGTCATTTTTGGCATTGTCATCCTCTTGAGACTCATCTTCATTTTCAATTTCCACATCAACAATCGGTACATCATTTGAATCCATCTATATGTAAACAAGACATAATTAGAAACAAATTAAAAAAAGTTAATGAAGGTATTAAAAAAATAGTCAAACCATTGATTCCATTTCCATATTTTTGGAGCAAAATGGGCTAGCCAACCACCATTGATTGATTGATTCCATTTCCATATTTTTTGAGCAAAATGGACTAACAAACCAGCTTCAATCCCTCTGCTGTTGTTACACTGCCTTTTTTCCTCAATATTTTATTCAAAAAATTCAGGTCATTAAATTAAAGGAATAATTTATAAGTGAAAAAGTATTGAAATTGGTTAACTAACTACATTTTGTTGTGTCCGTGTACAAAAATATTGAAATAGTTTCTAGATGCTCATGTTGTAAGCAATCGATAAGTAGATTCCAAATAAATAAACTTTATCAAATCGGGTTGCTGACCAAAACTTGTGACCTAAACAAGGTAGTTTTGAAATTTTATGAGATCAACAATTTTGATAATTGGGCATTGAATGTGTTGCTATCTAAAAATGAGAGTATACTGGTCCAAAAATGAAAAGGATTTTTGTCTACGAAATTTTTGGGACAATTCGGTACTCGATTTCTATATATAGGAGCAGAGGGTAAATACCTGTTACTATTAATTGCATCGTAGGAGGCTAACTACCCCTTTTATTAATTGCATCATACCACCATTCTAGTATTCCTATATTTTACGAAGCTTCCTCATACTGATTTTCAAGCTTCCCCATCCGAAGAAGACGACAAAAGAGAAGGGTAGAAACTCACTAACCTCTGCAATGGAATGAATCTGCGATGGACTTCATCACTGACAAACAGACGGCGATGCTGCGGCCTGCGATGGACTTCGTCGCTGACAAACAGACGCCACAACAGCCTTGGATTGGATGGGCTTTGTCGCTGACCCTCTTTGCTTGAGATTAGAGAAGAGTTAAGGTTAGAAGATGCGGCGGCAATGCGGCGGCCCGGCCGCCGAATGGGTTTGAGATTAGGGTCGGCGGCCAAATGGGTTTGACCGTTTGAGATTAGGGTTTGAGGAGTGAGAATGTGAGCTCTAACTTGAGAGTTGAGAAGGGGCGGCCAATGAGTTTGAGAAGTGAATTAGGTTTAGGGTTAGGAACTATATATATATCATGAATTAAATTATAATATTAAATAAATTTAGGGTGATATGTGTAAATATTTTTATAATAATTTATTAAATTATCGTGTAACTTATTAGATCTCAGGTTATCGTATAACCTGGACATCCGATAATTATTATTATGTGACCTATCGGGTTATCAGGTAAATCCGATAACCTGATCTGTTTTTTATCGTGCTTATCAGGTAAGACCCGATAACGACCTGTTACCAAATAAGCTATAAACCCATACCCAATAATTTCTTGTCGGTCTCGTGTCGTGTTATCGTGTAAATATCCGTTTTGCTAGCCCTATTTCCGGTTATAGTGAAAAAACTTATTTAGAGTCTGTTGAAACCGTAAAACAGTTATACATTTGTACAAAGAGGATTTTTACTTTCTGAAACAAAGCTATTAGATATAGTTTTCTAGAGGAAATGCATTTGGAGCCAAAAAACGATTTTTTATTTATTTATTATGTTTTGTAGTTGCAAAACGATGCACGCTCTCGTCTCTTTCCCTACATTGTGTTGTGTTTGACTTAATTACTGTTCATATCACTAATCTGTGTAAGATTTCATGTTTTTGGGTGTTGTTTGGTTAGTGTTTTTTGTTTCTGTTCTGAAAAAACTGGGAACACAAATGGAAGAAACCCTAAAAAATAAATCTGTTCATATTCCGTTTCCTAATTTTTAAAACAATTTTTTTCCCTGGAACCAAAAAAAAAAAAACAGTTGAAATATAACCAAACGCCACCTTGTTTACTCTTTCAGTAGATCTCACACTTCCTTTTTTTTTTTTAAAATAAAATGGATTAGGTGCGTTTGTGGGAGTCTCGCTAGAAGGGAACGTTGTGGGAACAAGAATGGACACAAATCTACGCTTTTACGGAGACCCTTATCTCACCCCAACTGATATCCTTCTTGGAAGTGTGGACAGACCCAAGGCTGCTGAACCATTATACGCTGCTCTCAATGACCTTCACTCCAGATTTCGGCAGTAAAACCCTAGCTGCCTTTCGGTTAGTGTTTCTATTTCTGTTTTTTTTTCTTTTCCCGTTTCTGTTCCCAAAAAATCTGGAATAGAGAACTTGTTGGGGGATTTTTTTTTTTTTGTGTGTGTGTGTGTGTGTGTTTTTCTGTTTCAAGATTTTTTGGGAATATAAATGAAAGAAACAGAAACATTAACACTAACCTCAATGGTCTTCACTCCAGACCTCTTCATTAATCCTAGGCTGCTTGGTTAGTGTTTATATTTCTGTTCTTGTTTCTGTTCCCAACAAACATGGAATAGACTGCGATTGTTCTTTCTTTTTTTTTGGGTCATTTTTGGGTATAGAAATGAAAAACAGAAATAGGAACACTAACCTCAATGATCTTTCACTCAATCTCAGGTGCCATTTGGTTAGTGTTTCTGTTTCTGTTCTCTGAAAATTTGGATCGTGTTTGGTGTTTGTTCTTGTTTTCTTGTTTCTGTTTCAAGTTATTCTGGGAGCACAAATAGAGAACAGAAGCTGAAAAGACTAAACAGAAGGGCACCTGAAGATTGAGTTGTATATATTCTGTGTACATATTTTATCTTGTGGGATTTGTAGTATATACACTTGTTTATATAATTTCATTTTTATATGTCAAAAGTGTGAATAATTTATGGTGGCTATCTCTTTATGCTCATGAGTTGTTATTAGGTGATGTTTGTTTCCAATTTTTTGTTTTTATTTCAAAGAAACTAGGATAAAAACTGAAATCTGGAAATAATTCTATTTTGTTTTCAAAACTTTGTTCCATTTTCTTTTTTTGGTTTCAAATATTTGGCAATTAGAAAAAATGTGGTGGTGTTTGTTTAGTAATTTTTAGTTCTTTGTGGTTCTCAAAATTCTTGGAAAAAACGAAAGAAAATTGGAAATAATTAAGTTATGTTCGTGGATATTTGTTACAAAGCTTTGAGAGCGAAATAGCAGTAATAATTTTTTTCTTAATATTTCTGTTCTTGTTTTTAATTATTTTCAATAAAGAGAAGTAAACAAATGTGGTTTAAACAAATGACAATAGTATATCCGCAAGCTTTAAGGCACAATTGTTAAAAAAATTGAACCTGATATAATCTCTTCTATTTATATATTAATCTCTTCTATTTATATATTATTTTATGCATTGATGAGGAAAAATTTGTTCGTCCGATTGTCTGCTATGAGACCATACATGTGTAGGGGTGCCACCGACTTGGCAATGGAAACCATGTGATTTAAGTATGTCAAGACGCCCAGGCGGGCCACATTCACCCTCTGCACGGTATTTCCTCATTTGGTGAAACAGAACCACCAAAGGATTCCCCAAGACCAAGCACCCGGCTTTGTTCACCCTATACTCGACATTTCTTTATTTGGCGAGGTAAAACCGCCAAAGGGTCTTCCCAAGGTCGAGCACTGGGCTCCTTTCACCCTCTGCTCCATATTTCCTCATTTGGCGAGATGGAACCGCTAAAAGGTTCCCCAAGGCCGAGCATCGGGCTCCGTTCGTCCTCTGCTCGGTATTTTCTCATGTGTCAAAGTAGAACCGCCAAAGGGCCCTCCCAAGGTCGAGCACGAGTCTCCGGGCATCTGATGCTCGGTATTCTCTCAATTGTGGGGTCAAAATCGCTAAGTGCCTTCTCATGGCCGTGCACCAGGCTCTGAGCACCCGTTACTCAATTTCATCAGTTTGTGGAGCTCCTCGCCGCATAGAACCCCATTCTGCTCTCTACCCGGTCAAAAGAGCTACAGTCAGGCCCTTTCTACTTGTTTTGGGCCGGCCCATGGACTTCAACAAATGGGCCTGGAGGTTAGGTCCAAAAGCTTAATCATTTTATCTGTCAGCTTATTAGACACGCGCTGGATTAGGCTAATTACCGAGCTCAAGTCCCTAATCCAGCGACACTAATTGAGCCATTCACCTATAAATACTCTAAGATAATTCAATGCTCCAGGTATTACCTCTTATTCATTTGAAAACATTTTTAGCTTTCTCTCCCGAATACTGACTCTCACGCCGGAGGGACTTTAACGAGTACAACTCTGGTGGGTTTTTGTGCCAGTATAAGCTTGGAGTTCGAACTGTGATCTCAACTTGGGTTGCATGCATTAACTCAGGACCTCAAAGCATGAGAAGTTTACCGATCTCAGATTCTCAGAGCCCGGTTTCTAAAGTGTATCACCTTCACCTCAGCGAGAAATTCACACGTGTCTTCCGACCGAACCAACTGAGGTGTCAATCAATTTCTGACACCAACAATTTGGCGTCATCTGTGGGAAGAAAACTAAAAGCCTTCCTCTGATCATCACTCTCTGGTTGGCTAAGACTTAAATGATCACAAGGTCTGGTCAGATCATCAGGCGAGTAGATCAAGCACCCGCTGTGAACAACAACCCCACCACCCAACCTACCAGAACAATGTCAAAGGCCCCGAGGTCAGATGCCTGAGCTCTAGCAGCCGAGGGCAATCCTCCACCTACTGGACATACGAACCCTTCCACCTTGCCATCGGGCTTGTTTGTTGGGCAGACCTCAAGAACAGCCGAGGCTTCATGCATCAATACCTTGGAGCCCCGACTTGGAGAATTCCAGACCTACTTTTAGGTCCTCGCTCGCCTGTCGCCACCTCCCGCCCCCAGGGGGACCGACCCTCCAACTCGCAGGGAGAAAGGAGCGGACCCTAGAATCTGAAGACCGCGTGATCTATTCTAATGGGTACGCACTTAGGGATTGGCCCTAACCTAATTACTAGGGGCAAAGGTAGTTGGATATGGCACCCCCCGCTGCTTCAGGATCTCCTTCGCCACCACCGCAAAGGCGTGAAGGAGACCACCGCTTAGAGTCTCCTCTAGGCATAGCTCCTAGTCACGTTGCAAGGTCATAGCAAAAAGCCAGACATGCTCGGGAGTTGAACTCCTACTCTCCGCTCTCTTGACACCATGGTGCTCGCCCCGTAACAAGTCACGTCCGAGAATCTCCCAGAAAGGAAGCCGTAGTGGAATGCCGACTTGCCAATATGAAGATGAACCTGTATCAGATGCAGGGGGTTAGGGGAGCGGCTAGGCCTCCCTTCGAGGTGAGATCCCCTTTGTGGAGGAAATCTTAGATGAAGTAGTGCCCAGACGGTTCACCCACCCTCAAATGACCCCCTACGGTGGAACATTCGACCCCTTGTGGACCCTTTGTCCATCTTTATGTTGTATATGGATATGCACATGGCCTCAACATCATTGAGGTGTAAGTTTTTCCCTCTCACTCTCTCCAGAGCCGCTAGGAAATGGTTCAGAAACTTAACCCTGGCTTCCATGTCCATATTCCACAAGCTCGAGCAACTCTTTCTTACTTGGTTCGGTTGCTCGCACCACAGGTAAAAAACCATGGCACATATCTTTGCCCTCCAGCAATTGCCTAACAATATCTTGTGCGATTATGTGGAGCATTTCAATCGCGAGGCCATAGATTGTAACGAGCTCTTGGATATGGTGGCAATAAACGCCTTCATCGATGGCCTCAAGCATCGGAGATTGTCTTATGACCTCTACTCCAGCCCTGCGTCGAACCTCGACGCGACACTAGACAAAGGCACCCGGTTCCATAACGCCGACCTGAGGGAGGCCGCCAAGAAGGATCGGGACGTGAATCAGAGTAAAAAGGAAAAGGCTAGGGAAGGATCGGGTAGAGCTCAAAGGGCAAAATAACTGCAGGCTAAAGGTAGGCTAGGGCCTCTGCTCGGGGATCGAAGGCCAATTCCACCCCCCGAGCACCATTAACAAGGTTTCCACCTCTCACGACCTTGGTCACCACCATCTATGCGGAAAACTCTGGGAGTGAATTATTTCCCCTCCTCTTGCTCTAAGGGGCAAACCAATGGGGAAGTCCTTGAATAAATATTGTGAATTCCACTGGGATCGGGGCCACTCTACAAAGGACTGCTTCTAGCTTAAGGAGGAGATAAAAGCCCTCATTCGGAGAGGTTACCTCGGTAACTATGTCCGAAGATATAACAGGGAACCAAGGTTCAAGGAAAACAACCAGCGTGAAGAGCATAAGGGTCAAAGAAGAAAAATAAGGAACTGCGGCTGGCCGCCACCCAGAGATGAAAGAATAGAGGACGAGGACGACCAGTGAGTGGATGGAGAGATCAACGTTATCCATGGAGGATTCGACTTGGGAGGTGAGACATTTTTCTCCAAGAAAAGACAAGAACAAAAGGCCAAGAGGAAAAGCTGAGGAGGATGTGTATGAGGTTAGCAAGGTCGATGTTGCCTCACACAACATCATCTATTTTAGCGAGGCTAACCTCAGGGGGTTTCACGTGCCCAAGATGATGCTTTGGTCATCACAACCTTGATTAACCATTTTAGGATAAGGCGGGATCTGGTTGACGTAGGGAACTCCGCCGACATCATCTTCAAGTGGGCTTTTAACAAAATAAAGGTAGAACCAAACGTAGTGCAACCCTCGAAATCCCCCCCCTGGTCGATTTTGGAGGGGATGTGGTTAATGCTTCGGGGTGTATGTCCCTGCCCGTCACAGTGGGAAGCAAGCTAAAGTCTTCAATGGTGTGGACCAAGTTCTTGATAGTGGACAAGCCTTCTTCCTATAACGTGATCATGGGTCAGCCTACGTTATTCGACCTCAAGGCGGCATACTCCCCGTATCACCAAGCGATGAAATTCCCCACTGAGCAAGGTGTAAGAGAAGTAAAAGAGGACCAAAAATCCTCGAGAGCTTGCACCTAGAGGGCGTTAGAGAAGAAAAAATAGTAGTTAACGGTAGAGCCTGAGCTCAGTGGATCGAAGCTTATGGCTTTGGACGGGAGACCCAGGTCAGTGCCCATCGACGATCCCCAAGACGAAGAACTTAGTCCCCGACCACATAAAAGGTTGGTGGAGGTGTTCATTCACCCCACAATAAAAGAGAAGACAGTGAGAATAGGCGTAAAGTTCAACCCGAAATAGCGGGCCGAACTCACCATTCTCCTCCGAAAAAAATACTTCTTCACATGGTCACATGATGAGTTGCCATTAATTTACCCCAAAGTGGCAATGCACTGACTACACGCTGACCCGCACCACCTGTCCATAAGACAAAAGTGAAAAAAGCTCCACCCTAACCAACAAATGATCATTAAAGAAGAAATGGACAAGTTGGTAAAATCAGACGTGGTAGAAAAGGTTAAATTCCCGGACTTTCTTTCCAACGTGGTCCTCACTCCTAAAGCAGGGAACAAGTGGCGGTTGTGCATCGACTTCAAAGATCTGAACAAGGCGTGTCCCAAGGATTTTTTTTTCCCTCTTCCTAGGATCGACATAGTTAGTGATGCCACGACGGGGTATGAGCTCTTGAGCTTCCTTGACGCATATATTGGCTACAATCAGATCCCTATGCTCTCCCTAGATAAGAGCAAAACTTCTTTTATCACGGACAGAGCAACATACTGCTACAAAGTCATGCCATTTGGACCGTGCGATGCTGGGGCCACGTACCAATGCCTTGTGAACAAGATGTTCAAGGACGAGATCGGACAAACCATAGAGGTGTACATCGACGACATGCTGGTCAAGAGCTCTTAGGCCCCTGACCACATTATTCACATCCAGGGCTGTTTTGTTAAGCTTAGAGCCCACCACATGAAACTTAACCCTAACAAGTGCATCTTCAGAGTTTCTGCAAGCAAGTTCCTCAGGTTTATGGTCTCTCAGTATGGAATCGATGCAAACCCTGACCAGATAAGTGTTGTGCATGGAATGACCTCTCTACAAAACAAGAATGAAGAGTAGATGCTCACGGGAAGGCTTGCAGCCTTGAATCGGTTCATTTCTCGATCCTCGGAAAAGTTCCGCCCTATTTTCAAAGTGCTCTGAGGAAACAAAAACTTTGAATAGACAAAGGAATATGAGGCAGTGTTCCATGAGCTCAAAGGTTACCTCTCTTCTACACCCTTTCTCAGCACTCCGAAGGGGGGAGATGAGTTATACCTATATATATCAGCGTCAACAACGGCGGTCAGCACGGCTCTCGTGAGAGAAGAGGCCGACGTCCAGAACCAGGTATACTACTCCAGCAGAGTCCTTACGAATGTTGAGACAAGGTACTCAAGGTTCGAAAAACTTTCCTATGCTTTGTTGGTGGCCTCGAGTAAACTAAGACAATACTTCCAAGCGCACACGATTATCATGCTAACCGACCAACTTCTGACGCAGATCTTACACTCCCTTGACATCTCAGGACGGCTCATGAAATATAGTCTGGAGCTCGGGCAATTCCACATGAGTACCAACCTAGGACGACCATTAAAGGCCAAGTCATGGTCAACTTCATAGCGGAGCTCACCTTTCCTGAAAATTAGGAGACCCCCACCAATGACCACTGAACCCAGGCTCTCGGGACCTGGAAACCTCACCAACTCTGACACAGGACTTGGGGCCCATCACATGGAAACGTTTCATCGGTGGATCTTCCAATGTGAACGGTTTCGGGCCGGAATGGTCCTTGTGGCCCTAGATAAAGAAGAGGCCAAATATGCCCTCAAGTTGGGATTCTGAGCAACCAACAACAAGGCTGAGTACGAGGTTTTACTTGTAGAGCTCCACCTAGCCAGGGATTTTAATGTGAAAACCCTCCTCATCTCCTGTGATTCCCAACTGGTGGTTAATCAAGTGAACGGGGAGTATATGGCCAAGGATCCGAGCATGACGGCCTATTTAAAAAGAGTAAGAACTCTTATGGGAGGGTTCGAAAAGATACAAGTGACCCAAATACCCCGTGAAGAGAACAGGCACGCAGATGCCTTGGCTAACCTCGCATCAGTGGTAGAATGAACCCTGAAAAAGAGCGTGATCGTGAACTATTTGGACTCACCAAGTATAGCTACGTCGGACCAAGTGGCCACCATCTGCGAGCTCAACAACGAACCAACTTGGATGGATCCGATACGGGAGTACTTAGAAAGAGAAACTCTACCGAATGACCAAGCCGAGGCCAGAAAGATGCGCCACTAAGCAACAAGATACTCCATCATCCATGGGGTCCTATATAGAAAATATTTATTGGGTCCTTACCCTAGGCACCTTTGACTAGATTAGGTCGAGTATGTCTTAAGGAAATTCATGAGGGGATCTATGGCAACCACTTGGGGGGCAGGTCTTTGGCCCACAAGTTGCTCCGGTAAGAGTATTATTGCCCGAAGATGCGATGGAATTCGTAAAGAAATGCTACAAGTGCCCAAGATTTGCTCCACACTCTCATGTCTCTCCATCTACTCTGGTACCAATGACCAACCCGTATCCATTCGCTCAATGGGGCATCAGCCTACTCGGCCTTTTCCCTTAAGGCACTAGGCAAAAGAAGCTCTTAGTCGTCACCATAGATTACTTCACTAAATGGGTCGAGGCCGATCCCTTAGCATGTATAACGAAGGAAAAGACTCGAGACTTCATTTGGAAGAGTATGATCAGTAGATTCGGTATTCCAAAAGTTATAGTGTTCAATAACGGCACCCAATTCAACAATGACCTCTTTACTGAATTTTGCCCTGGCCTCGGAATACGAGCACATCTCGCTTCCTCAGGTCATCCTCAGACAAACAGGCAAGCCCAAGTCACCAATCAAATTATCCTGCATGGTTTAAAAATGAGAGTTGACAAATTAAAAGGTAAGTGGGTTTAGGATCTGTACCTAGTTCTCTAGGCGTATCATACTACCTCACAGACCCCAACAAGGGAGACTCCATTTGCAATAACCTTCGGGTCTAAATCCGTCATCCCCGCAGAATCAGCATGCCAACCCTGAGAATGGCGGCGATAGAGTTTGACTAAGTAGAAAATGACGCCTTGTTATCTCTGAACTTAGACCTCTTGGATGAAATAAGAGAGCAAGCTTGTGTTCGCCAAGCAACCTACCAGTAGCGGGTGGCACGTTATTATGACAGTCGGGTCTACCCCCACTCTTTTAACATAAGCAACCTTATCCTCAAAAAGGTCACTTTGGCCACCAAGGACCTGAACATCGGAAATCTCGCTTCCACTTGGGAAGGCCCATATTGAGTAACAAGGATCATGAGTCTGGGCACCTATGAGCTCAAAACTGAAGAGGGGGTGCCGCCAAGGACCCGTGGAATCTAGATCAACTTAAGTGATATTTCTATGGAGAGGAACCTATTTTGTAAACACTCCAATTATTTTACGAAGTGTAACGATTTTCACATCAATGAAAGGGGTGTTCAAGTACAACATATCCTTAACTCGCACATGTATCTACAAAAGTGGCATCCAGGCACTAATTGTCGAAGGTGATAGTCGAGCCTGTTGCACAGGTCGGAAATCCATACCCGGGGATAGACCAAGGTTATCCACCAGGGGTAGGATGCCGATCGGGCCCGAGGACCCACAAAAAGTCTCCTCCTCCTCATCAATCGACCACAGGTCAAGATTCTTAAAGGCGGAAAGGACTCCTATGTGGGCTAATTTGGGATAACCTAAAAAGACTCTAAATGAGGCCGACTATAAAGAACCCACCAACGACTGGGCACAAAGAACCAATGTTCACACGGTACCCTGTGGACCGTGATGACCAGGGACCATTTATAAACTTTTGCCACTCAAGCCTACAATACGAGCATGTTCCAAAACTTCGTTCATGCTCCAGTATGGGAGGGAAGGAAGGCTATGGCCTTGGGAATGCAACAATTCCAAAACGTTATGGAAAAGGCATACGACCAAGTTTCTCCACAAAATTCACAAAAATTTACAAGTTAGGGATATTAGCGGGGCACTGTTCTCCAAACACCCCCTGTTCAGATTTTATCAAAAGGGTAAACCCTGGCCGACCACCGTTCTCCGAACACTCCCTGTTTAGATTTTATCAAAAGTAGTAGCCTTGGTCGAGCACCGTTCTCTGAGCACTCGCTACTTGGTGTTCTCCAAGGGAATGGGGTGTTGATTGGACTCCGTCCTCCCAAGGGGCCGTGCACATGCTATCCTCCGCCCACCGATCACCCATCGATTCTCAACATGTGAACTATTGAAAAAATGCCACCTATGGCTCTCATCCGCCCTCCAACCCAGACTCATATACCAAACAATGAGGAAGGAACTTTGGAGAAAAACTCAAACATACAATGAAAGACAAAGAATACCAAAAAATATGATATGTGTTTTGTATTATATTAAAAAAGACGTTACATTATGTGGGGTTCTTTCCCAAATACACAAATCAAGAACAAAAGTGCAAAGAAGGAAAATAGAAAATAGAAAAATAAAATAAAAGAAAAATCCTAACTCTAAGAAATATACCGAGCAGGATCCCTACTGGCTGGGCCCCTAGCGTCTCGGATAGTCTATCCCGGGAGAACCTTCCAAGATCTTCTCAATGTCAACCGCGTCGGTCTGAGTTCCCTCATCTTCTTCGTCTTCATCGCCACTGCTCTCATGGTCATCTTCCACCATCTCTCTCTCCTCTCCAACCTCCGTCTCTTCGGGAAATTCCATCTTAATCATCTAGTAGGGAAAGCCTGGGAACTGATGGCAGAGGGATTGTATCGTGGCTTCAAAGCCATCCTCGATCACGTCATCAATTAAGTTAGCCTTAAGATCTTTATAATCCCGGTTGGCCTTATAATCTTCGACTACCGCTTTCTCGGCACAATGCACGGTGTGGCCTTTACCAGTTTTGCCTTCTCCAATCACTTCTTTAGGGTCTCCACCTCGATAGATTTAGCCTTGAGCTCGGCAGAGAGATCGTCCCTCTCTGATGTTACCAGGTGGAAGCTGGACTAAAAGTTGAATTGTGCCTCGATAGTGTTCTCCAATTGACCTTTCAGATCTCCAACCTTCCCTAGGAGGAAGTCCCTCTTCGTCCTTATGGTGACATCCCCCATGACCTCCTTAGACAACCTCTCACAAAGCATTGACAGGTAGATAAAGCTTTACACGAAAGCGGTTGAATCAGTACACTTGGGAATTGTTATGTGTTAAACATTTCAATCAATGCAGTTTAACAAGAAAGAACACCAAACACTTAACCCAATGTAATCCCGAGATATACAACGCAAGAGTTTTTCGGTCTCTATCTCCTCTAGCCTACTCTTGTCCCCTGGAGGGGTGATTCACCTCAGGAAGTTGGGAATCACCTCAGGTAATTCCAGCAGGTTCCGGTTGATGGGGAGCCCTGTGTTCGGAACCAGGAAAAAACGTCCATTGACCTCAGCTCGAATGGGGCTCCATTTGCCACCCTCGACGCTTCGAAGACTTCTTCTTATGGTGACCATTTTCTGGCGAGGTCCTTAAGAGAGAGCTCGCCGCTCTGGGCGAGCGTAGAGTAGTGAGGTCTGATGAGGAGTAGGATGTGTCTCAAATCACGACTCGGGGAGGGTAGGCGGCATAGCTCTAGCTGGTGTGGGTTGTCATTATTGTTGAGGTTGTGGTAGTGATTGCTGCTGGAATTGAGGCTTGGTTTGACCGACCTCGGGCAGAGGAGTTCCAGCTGCTTGGGTTGCCTCAGCGGCCTCCTTGGCCTTGCGCTCCTTCAGTCGTTGAATAGCGTATGCCTTGTCCAT
Organism: Eucommia ulmoides; assembly: GCA_016647705.1. Lineage (NCBI taxonomy): Eukaryota > Viridiplantae > Streptophyta > Magnoliopsida > Garryales > Eucommiaceae > Eucommia > Eucommia ulmoides. The sequence goes on from CM028340.1 coordinate 7,580,732, forward strand.
TGCTGCACAAATAAGAGAAACGAGAGGTAAGACGTTAAACCAAGAAAATATTATAAGTGTAGAAAACATTCTGAATAAAAACTACTTACAATTTGTGGAGACGACCAAGATGATGGTTGGAGTGAGAGATGGGGCTCGGTAGAAGAATGTGTCGTAAAAGGCCAAGGAGATGAGCTTTTTCACCTCTTTGTATACCATCCTGACCACCCTGTCTCTTTGCTTGATTATCACTGGGCTTAAGGCGGCTCTTTTCTTCATCGGCTTCTTGGCACTGCACAAGAAAAACAATGTTGAGAAAATGTTGGAAAATGTTGAAGTTTTTAAAAATCCTAGACCAAAAACTCTTTCCCCAGGGGACGATACCATTACCAACTTTCCCCCATTCCATCTGAACAAGGTAGTTCTTGTCGTCATCTAGGCCGAACTCCCAACCGTCTCTCCCAAGAAAGAAGTTGGACAAGTCCAGGTCAATCAAGAAGGTTGACCTAGATGAATATAACACTATCCATCTCCTCGGGGTAGCGACTTGGAAAAGAAGATGACCTTGAAGAGCTCAATGCTCAGGTCCATCCCCTTTGCCCGAAAGACAGTGTACGAGGCTACTACAGCCCTCATACTGTTCGGAGCGAGCTATGACGGACACAACCCCTATTCCATGAGGACAGAACAAATCCACCAATGAATGAAGAACCGTAAACCGACCTCCAACTAATGTTTGAAGACAATTAGGTAGCCTGTTGGAGGCATACAGGATCAGTGCTGAGGCTCAAGGATAAATGTCTTCATCCTGGTCGGGATGGTGTATTTACTACTGCACTCCAAGATGTTGTCCTTGTCCATAACGGACTCAATGTCCTAAATGGGGCTTAAGATCGAGACTTTGACATGAAGGATTTTCGGGCCTACATTGGTGACCATAGTATCTTGGATTACCTTGGGCAGGGGGACTGCCTCAAGTATTCTAGTCACCATAACATCCATAGACCTGGGCTCAGTCGTCAAATCGTGCAAAAAGGTAGCACCCCCGTTCTCATTAGGATGGCTTGCAATACTTATCGCCACAGCCAAGGTGGATTGGATTGCATCGCTGGACACATGGAACCTATTTGTCAAGGAGGAAAAATAGACTCTTCTTTGAGCCAGACGATGCTCAACCCTGAAGGATAGGGAGATGGAAGAAGTCCAATCAGAAGAACCAGACTTTGTGTCCAAACTCAAGCCAGAAGACGAAGAACTGGAAATGGATGAGGAAGATAGCAACATTGCAAGAATACGAGCAAAGGAGAAAAAAAAATACCAATTACCGGACAGAAAGAAGCCTCTCAGAAATTTTACAAGTGTAAAATGAATTTGAGGGAAGCCCCTATTTATAGGATAAAGGGTGTCTATACGAAAGGACATGGATCTAGCGGCTACCAATGCATCAATTCATATGCTCTGTGACACGTGTCACTCATCCTACGGTCTCTTATGAAGCTTCTTCAGTAAGCCAAAACCATATCCCACGAGTTAGGCACGCTCTCGGACAACGCATCCGAGCCGGGAAGAGAGCTCCAGAAAAAAAAAATTGGTAGTGCGGAGTCCCAAACATTTTGCGCTGCAGCCTAATGCTTGGGACTGAGAGGGTAACTGATGAGGGAAAATTTGGTTGTCCTACTGTTTGCTATGAGGCCTTGCACATACAAGGGTGCTGCCGACTTGGAAGTCGAAACCACGTGGTTTAAGTATAGCAAGATGCCTGAGCACGGGGCTTCGTTCACCCTTTACTCCTTATTTTCTCATTTGGCGAGGCAGAATCGCCAAAGGGTTTTCTAAGGCCGAGCACCAGGCTTCGTTTACCCTCTACTCAATATTTCTTCATTTGATAAGGTAAAACCACTAAAGGATCTTCCCAAGGCTGAGCACGGGCCCCCGTTCACCCTCTATTCAGTATTTTCTCATTTCGTGGGATTGAACCGCCAAAAGGTTCCCCAAGGCCAAGCACCAGGCTCCGTTCACTCTACTCGGTATTTTCTTATGTGTCAAGGTAGAACCGCCAAAGGGCCTTCCCAAGGGCGAGCACCTGCTGTTTGGTATTCTCTCAATTGGGGGGTCAGAATCTCTAAGCGCCTTCTCATGGCCATGCACCAGGCTTTGAGCACCTGCTGCTCGATTTCATCAGTTTGTGGAGCTCTTCGCTGGACAAAACCCCGTTCCACTCTTTGCCCGGTCAAAATAACTACGGTCAGGCCCTTTCTACTTACTTGTTTTGGGGTAACCCATGGACTTCAACTAATGGACCTAGAGGTTAGGTCCAGAAGCTTAATCACTTCATTTGTCAGCTCATTGATCACGCACTGGATTAGGCTAATTAACTGAGCTTAAGTCCCTAATCAGCTGGCGCCAATTGAGCCCTTCGCCTATAAACACTCTCAAACATTCAATGCCCCAAGTATTGCCTTTTATACCTTTGAAAGCATTTTTAGCCTTCTCCCCCAAACGATTACTCTGACGTTGGAGGGACTTCATATGGCATAACCCCGGTAGGTATTTGTACAAGTACAAGCTCGTAGTTCGGACCGAGATCTCAGCTCGGGTTATACAGATTAACTCAGAACCTCAAAGCAAGATAAGTTTTCTGATCTCATAGCTCGATTTCTTGAGTGCATCAACTCCACCTCAGTGAGAAATTTATATATGTCTTCTGACCTAACCAGCTCGAGGTGTTAGCCAATTTTCAACACCAACACACATGCTTTGTTAAAAACAATTAACATGAATTAATATCTAAATGTCATCACCAACTAATATAAATATAGCGAAATCGATATCCAAAGATATTATAGATATTCAGTTATTAAAATAATACTAGAATTAAACATGAGTTAAATGAAAACAAAATAAAATCGAAAAATGTTTGCTGCCTATCCAAATCTCAGTATTTCAATGCCTCATTTTGCACATCCCACAAAATAATTATTCATTCAAAAATCAAAATATAGTTCCATGGGAAAGGATTAAAATTAAAAACAAAATAAAAAAATTGAAAAGAAAAAAAAACTTTGCAATTTAAATTGGGGAAAGATAATAGTACTTTGTTTACAACTCCAAGTTTGTTCTTCACAAAAAAAGTCTACTTTTAACTTTTTCTCTGATTTAACTATATTGACACAATGAAAATGAAGTAAGACTATGTTAACATATAAAAACAAAAAATATAAAAAACTTAGTGGGTAAATAAAAAATAAAATAAAATTATACTGCATAGAAAATACGCAATCGAAGAACAAAAGAATTATAAAGTAAAAAAAATAATTAAATATGTAACTGGCAATCCAAAAAAAAAAAAAAAAAACCCAAAAAATACGGGATTAAGTAGATAATGATCACCATTTCACATCTAAAACAAAAATGGTTGACTCTTAGAGCCTAACCAAATTAACTCTAAACTTCTATTTTCGATTCTTATTCAATTTACTAAAAAGAATTGGAAAATGTACAAATTAGTTTATGGACTGAACAACAGATAAAATGTTTCTTAATGAAATATGTCAAATCTAATGAATTTAACCCTAAACATGATGTTGGATAACACACAAATAAATTAAAAACAAAACTCAAATTTGAAATATAATTAAAAATAGACATACACTCTCCATTTTAATCAAATAAACATAAAAATAACATAAATTCAAAATCGAAAATTAGAAAATAGATCTTTATCTTCATTGTTAGAACGGCAAGGGACGAAGAACAGTGATATTCAAAACCTAAAAAATATAACAGAAAATAGAAAATAGAAACATAAAGAAAGAAAATATAAAACAAAAACATAGCTTAGAATGGAAAAAAATATTACGGAACAATTAAATAAATTTGAAAAAAGATATCCTAATTAATTTAGACCATGCTGCCAGCACAGGCGTGCCATGGTTAGGAGTCTAGTTCTTGTCCACTTTATTCATGGGTTCACCGAATTCATTATAGTAATCATACTTCAATCAAACCCTTTAAAGCAAAAATTAAAATCTAATCCGAAGTAAAAATGAAATAAATATGAACTTAAAACAAAAATAGGTACGAATGTTAGTGGATCTAAAACTTACCTCAAATATTGAGGCTAAAATTACAATCGAACTCCAAATTTCTCAACAACAAAATAAGAAAATAAAAGGAAACCAAAGTGTTTATGTTCTTAGAATATTTGGAATAGAAATAGAAATCAGGGAACAGTTTTGCTCTGTTCAAAACAAGGCCTAAGAACAAACATATTTAAAGTATAAAAATCATGGTTTGATGACTTTAAACAGTATGTCAAACAAATACTTTAGCAGTATAATTGCAATGAAAATAGTATGCTGCAGATTTTCTGGATAGAACTGTGAACAAAACTAATTCATGATCGCCATTAACCAGTTCACAAACACAATGTGAATATATATATATATAAAGAAATTTCATCTTAATAATGAAATAGGTAAAAACAAAACAAATCTAGAATGAAACAAAAATTGCACCAACGCCACCTTAGTGCTTCAATCAGCATAACGCCAGAAATTTGGAAGGGAAACAAAAATTTGGAACACAAAAAATCTATTTTTGTTCTGTCCCCAAATTATTTTACAACAAATTTCAGATATGGAAAAATCAAATGTGTAGGGTTGTAAATGTAACGAAGAGAGAGAGAGAGAGAGAGAGAGAGAGAGAGAGAGATAGATCTATAGCAAGAGAAGGATAACGAAATCGAGCCTCGAGTTCTCTTCGATTTGATAGCTACTAGAATGGGATGAGAGAGACAACTGAAATGGAGCAGAGATAGTGCGATGATGGTGGTGGTGTGAGATTTAGAGAGTAGCTAAGTGGAAATTATTTCGAACAGATTTGGAGAATTTCGACAAACAAAAACACAAGATTTGGTAAAATCAAACCTCGATCCTGCCAGATCTGGCCAATCAAAAGCGAGCAACAGTGAGGGAAGGAGATGGATGATTGTGACAATGGTGGTTGGCAGTGACAAATCAACAATCGTAGTTATGGTCGGTGACAACCAGATAGAAGATGCGCATTACATATAGAGAGACTCAAAACTACCTAGAGAAATAAAGTAAAATTGGTAGAAGGGCTATTTGAAGCTGATTGTGAGATGAGATGAATGTTGAACGTGGGAGGTGGGTGCTGAAAGTAAGAGGTAGGAGAGTCAAATGCCGAAAGTGGGAAGAGTTAATGAACGGCGCAAGAGGTGGCCGAATGTTGGATTGCAGGATTGCGGAAGGGACAACTGTGAAAGGAACTTTTGTGAATTGATAAAGATGATAGGTCTACAACTGAAAGATTTTGGGATCCAAAAAAAAAAAAAAGTTACTAAGGAGGATTAAACCTCGAACCTTTTGTAAATTTAACAAATGGAGTACCAAGTCACCCACACTCAACCCCTTAAGGATTAAGGCAACAATTATATCAAATATCCGAATTAATCTCATCCATCCATTCCTTAAAATTGATCCAGATTGTCGAAATGCGTATCTATCCTTATTTATATATAACTTTAAATCGTATATATTATAGTTGTTAAAACTATTTTTAAATTTGTTTATTTTGAGTGTGAATTGAGATTTATGATTGTTATTCTTTAGTTCTCAAAAGTAGTAGATTTTATAGAACAAATCATCAACGGTTCGATATAAATTTTGAACCATTGATGATCGTGGGACAGTGGGAGGGAGAGTTGTGAAATGAGCTTTTATGAATTTATGAAGAGGATAGGTTTGCAACTGAAAGGTTTTCGAAGCAAAAACAAAAGTTACTAGGGAGGATTAAAACCCTAACCATTTGCAAATTTGACAAATGGAGTACCAGCTCACCCGCACTCAACACTTTAAGCATTAAGGCAACAATTATATCAAATATTCGCGTTAATCTCATCCATCCATTCCTTGAAATTGATCCAAATTGTCGAGAAGCGTATCTATCCTAATTTATATATAGATTTAAATTGTATATATGGTGGTAGTTAAAATTATTTTTAATTTTTTTTTATTCTAAATGTGAATTGAGATTTGGGGTTATTATTCTTTAGTTCTCAAAAGTAATAGATTTATAGAACAAATCATCAATGGTTCAATATAAATTTTCAGTCTTCAAAGAACATTTATTAAATAGTCCTCGTATTTTTTTTTAAAAAACGATTGTCCCAATAAATCATCTAATTTACAATTGTTGTAGACAGAAATTGTGTTCTGTCTTATTTTAAAAATACTCAAAAGCGTAGAATCAATTGTAGCACAGATTGACGAAAGTAAGGTTGATCCCACGAGAATTATTTATAGAAAAATTTAATCTATCCAATTTAATTTAATTATAATTTAGTTCAAGATGATGTTGATTTTGTGATTAAGAAATGGAAAATTAGATAAATGGTGAAATAACCAATTTAATTTGATTAAAGATGGAAAAATACTAAGATTTCATAATCCACCGATATATAATTAATTAGTTCTTATTTTTGTGTTGACTCCAAGTTTTTAATGATAGTTTTAGATCCAGATCTTACTATCTTCTTAAAATTTTAGAAATTAAGTTCGATGTAAATCTTAAGTTGATTTTTATTTGTATTGAAAATATAATTCTTAAGTATTATATGTACACAAATTAATGAAAAATATATAATCAAAAGATATTATTTATTTTACAATACAAATCAAATCATTTAAATAATTCATAACAATCAATAATATATAATATTAAAGATTAAATCATTTTTTTAATTGAAACAAAAACTATAAACATTAATTACAAATTATTTAAAATCAACACAATATAACAATTTAATTAATTACATATGATTTCATCCTTCATCTTAGTAAAAGAAAATTAGAAACTCATAATAAAATCAAACAAACCCTTAATATTGAAGATTGGCATCTTTCCAAGATGAAATGTTTCTAAGAAAATGTATGTGAATTTGTTCCCAACCTCAAATCATATTTATAGGCAAAACAAATAAGTCGTGGGGGGTAAAATGGATAAAAACCGAAGGCAGGTGGGATGCAAATGATATTTAAAACAGTTGTCGAAAGGCTGGGGGCAAAAACATAAAAGGATCAAAATATCAGGGGTCCAAGTGGAAGGCTTAGTGGGGCGGTTACTGTAACTGCCCGATCGGTACTATAGCAGTCCCATTTGTTCGTCTTTTGTTCGACTTGCTGCGGTTCGCTTGTTTTTTATCCGATTTACTCCAACTAAACTCCATTTTATTTGTTTTTCAAAAACCTACAAAACCATATAAAATAAATCAATTTTTGATGTCGTTAAGAGATTAAATGATTCATTCCAGTATCTTTGGTTTTTGTTTGATTTTCATTGGCTTGCTGTGATTTATTCGTTTTTAATTCGATTTGTCCCATGTTAACGCCATTTTGATCCATTATCATAAACGTACAAAAATAATCAAAATAACTCTATTTATAATTATTTACACCATTCAAACGATTAACAAACTTATGTTTAAAGGTATAAAATCGCACAAAATGAGGTGTGATCAACAATTGATGCAACTCTCTACAAAAGATGATCAAATGTCATTAATTACTAACAAAAAATAAACACCAACAAAAAACTGATTTTGTGACCATTCATAATTGATTAAATTCATGAAAAATAACCATTTTAATTTATATTTCATCATTTTCATGTTGATATCCATATTTGATTATTTTTTAGTGGAAAAAAAAAATCAAAAGTGAACACTCACTAAAAATTGTAAACGTTACTTCCTTAATAACTCACCAATTATGAAAATAAACACCAACAAATAAACTTATTTTGTGAAAGTTCAAAATGAATTAAATTTATAAAAATTATGCCATTTTAATATGCATTTCATCATATTAATTTTGATATTCATATTGATTATTTTTAGTGGAAAAAAAAATTCAAGAGTGAACGTTCATTAAAATTTGTTTACAAATGGTTGGAAGGTTTTTTCCAAATTCAAAACTATAATTGATACTTCCTAAATAAAATGAACATTTGTTAATGAAATTGTCTAAGTAAACATTCACTAAGTAATAATTTATTTTGTTGGTCGATTGATTTACTGAATGTTCACTAAAATATATCACAATTTGTTAAGATTAATTGAATCAGTGAACATTTACTAATTGAATTCTTATACCTTTTATAGTTATTTTTAGTGAACAACTGAACATTTATCAATCTAAGTTAAATATGTGCTGGGTTAATTGTCCTTGCGAACATTCAATAAGATAAAAATATGATTACGACATGGAGTTGATTTAGTGAATATTCACTGAATTAACTCACATTATGTGTTGGGATAACAAATGTGGTGAACATACACGAAATTAAGTAATAAATATTGTTTGGGTAATTATTTTAATGGACATTCAATAAACAAATAAAGTGCTTACTAATGAGATTGTCTAAGTGAACATTCACTAAATAATTTTTTCACTAAAAAATATGCAATATAGATATTAAAATGAAGAGGATGAAATATAGATTAAAATGGTATAATTTTCATAAATTTACTCCATTGTGAACGTTCACAAAATTAGTTTTTTTATTAGTATTTGTTTTCATAATTGGTGAGTTATTAAGGACAGTAAAGAGAAAGAGAGAGAGATAATTAATGACCTTGAAATCACAGAAGGGTATTAAGGTCTAGGGTTGATGGACATTAATTGATAGAAGGATTAAAAATAAAGATTAATTATGAAAAATTAATATAATAATAAATCATTAGAGAAGGTTAATAATTCTCTTGATTTTTCTTTCACTTTCTCCCTCTATTGTTTTCAACCTAAATTCTTTCTTTTTTTCTATTAAATTGCTTTTCAATTGCATATTAAGCTTATAAAAAACCAAAACCAAATATTATTTATTTATTTTAAAATTCATGAGATGTCCCCCTATCTTAGGTATCACTGGGTTAATTTCGAGCATGAAATTTTGCACCTGTAGTTCCCTGACTACCCACCAATCAGTCAGTCTAGCTACTGTTTCAAGACAATATTGATGTCAAGGTAACCCAAAACACTCAAACACACAAGAAAACAATATGACACATAAAATTACAGTCAAAATCAATCTCATTTTATTACGTAGTCAAAACAAGGAAAACACAATATTCTGGTTAAGGGTTGTAGGAACAATATTCCATGTTGAGTCCTAGTACATAATTCCAAAATATGTAGAGGAAAAAGGCATGTTACACCCCCAACTGCTAGGAACATGGTCTGAAACCGTAGAACACGCGTCATACCAAGAGTACAGGGAAGTTACTTAGGTAAATATATGGCAAGAATATGTAACTTCCCTCACATGCTAGGCACATATCCCAATTACCCATACTTAGTCAACTTTTGCACACACTAGTTAAGCATCAACAACACCAGCTATCTAGGTAACTCTGTCCGTCCCGTTGCATCTTCGTTGCGTTATTGCACCCCAACATCCCACCAAGGCATATACGTGTTTCTAACCAAAATGCACAGTTGTGACCTAACGGTTTATCATGTCGTTTGCATGACTCTGATCAGAAAGTGGCATTGCATCCACATTTTGCCCACTTTGCCTTGATCCCGCACCAAGGTCTTTAAGTAAAAAAACTCAAGTGGCACCAACAAACGTAAGAATGTCCAACGAGTAATAATGGAATCAATAGTGGACCCCAGCCCATGGTTGACTCCTTAACTTAGTCGAATACCTATATTTTGTGCCAAGTTACCCCAATATAGCACCATCGTGTGGAAAATTTTGCAAACCAACATTTGTACTCGCTTAATATTTGTCTCATTAGTTAACCTTCATGTCTTTTTCATACCAACACCTTTGTATGGTATTGACTACATCACGTCAACTTAAAAAGCACACTAAGTCTGTTCCAAATCTTTTGACAACATCGTTAGGGGCTAACAAACCACATCTACTAAAAGAATTTGACGCCCTCGTCGGATCGACCTTTGCTTCAACCCTATGATTTTTGCAATCTCATGTGCCAAAGTTTCCACCACAATCTACTTCATTATGTCCACATTCTATCTTCAACAAGTGTAGTTCGTTGCAACGTCTTTGTGACAAAATATTTTTGTGATCAGGTTGAGGATATTTCAGCCCATTTGTTTCCACAACATATTCATATAAGAACCTCTCAATCACTAGGAACCTAAGGTTATTTTCTTTCCACTGAATGTAAGATAGTTCCCAGAGCCCCACGTCCTTAATTAGTTTTTTTACTTAGTTGATTTCGGACCCTTTCAATCTGATTGTTGTCTACCGGCACCATTTTATTGATGTGTACCTCCTTAAATTCGCAGCCTTCATCATTTGATTTCTCCTAAACCAGCCCTATCAATTTGTCTTTCTTCGAATAGCCTTTCATCCGGTAAGGACTGTCGTACAACCATCTTGAATTGAAACTTTGATGAGGAACCCTCCGAAATAGGGACTTTTGTGCCTTTAATCTTTTATTCATTTATTCTCCATCATTCACCTTTTCATTACCTTTTCGTCCATCTTCGAATCTCCGTTCAGAACTGGTGCTATCCTTCGTCAAATTATAGTCGGTAAGGTCATTTGTTGCAGACACAATAGTCTACAAGTCATGCATAACCTACCATCTCAATTCTTCCTTTGTTAACGTTTGCATGCCAGAAGTAAAACTGAAGAGCTTATATTCATTCGACATGCTCTTCATGCCTAGCATCAAGGAAGTAAATTACTTGACATACTCGTACATAAAATCAATGTGCTTGTGTTTGCACAACCGATCTCGAGCCACCCAACTTGAGTTTGTTTGCAGAAATTTCTCCCTCAATTCTTTCTTTAAGTTTGCCCACGTCTCAATTTCTAGGTGCACCACGTTCTCTACACGTGTTGGCCACCATAGTTTGGCATCCCCGATTATAAACATGCTTGGCATGGACACTTGTTCATCTTTGGGAACATGAGCAATTAAAAATATATTGCTCCATGTCTCACAAAAAATTCTCCAATTCCTTGGCACTTGGCATGCTTGAAAATGGATTTGAATCAAGTATTTTCACCCGTGTTGTACAGTCCCTTGATGTGCCATGCCCAACAACAAATTTCTTCACCAATGCAAGGTCCTCCTCAACATATCTAAGGTTCATCTTCCATAAGTCGTCTATCACAATCATGTCCTGAGACATGGTTTTAATTTTGGCAGTATTGTCAATGCAGAATTATTCAAATAAGATTCTAACGTTGGTAATCTATGCCCGGATCTTAGCACACTGGATAGACAGACTCCGCTTGGCACTGTTCGTAGGCTCACCCACTTAGTCTTCCAACACTTCCAGACATTCATTTTCACTTGATACATAGGCTATTTTGTAGCCCTGCTCTGATACTTACTGTCACAAGGTAAATTTCAAGCCTAAACTTTTACACATGTGATGGCCTGACTGCGCACCAATTAGTAGTTGTGCTAGTGTTCCAAGACAACATTGATTCCAAGACAGCCTGACACACTTACAAGTACTAGAAAATCTATGAAACACGTATAATTACAACTAAAGCCAACCTCATTTTATTACTCAATTGAAAGAAAAAAAAAAACACTCTATTCTTGTTAAGGTTAGAAGAACAATATTCTGTGATGAACCTGGTGCATAATTCTGAAATGTATAGAGGAATAAGGCCATTGTCATCCCTAGGGCTCGCCACTCCTCAATCTGGAGATTGAGGGAAACAATCTCTGCAATCTGACCATCTCTTACTGCTACATTGTTGTTCAACACTTCATTAATAGTTTCACGTCTTGACCTCAATGTGACATTGTGAACTTTTTGTTGTCTTCCCACATATGGTGCCAAATAATACTGTTAGAATTTGTCAATGATCCCAACTTTAACATCCCTGATTAATACCTGCAAAATATAAGAGTAGTACTTGGGATGCTAGTGTGGTATCAGCTAAATACCTTCCGACGTAAGAATAAATTAATCAGATCTTTAATGATATCAAAATAGAATAGCCATTATGGCTTGTAGATTGTTATATTCATATAATAAAGCATACATGGCCTTCTTAATTTTCACAATAATCTTAACTGATCAACGTTCTTTTTGGATATTCTCAATCCTCAATGTCATGATCAGTTACTTGTATATTCTGGGCCTTATTGATCATTCTTGATCTCCTATAGGCTGCTCCGACACATGCCCACGAGCTAATATTCTAATAATTAAAGATGAGTTTGCTCATTTAAGTCTATTACCTTTATATCCATATGATAATTATGGGCCTTGAGCCCATAATCGTTTATCTATTAAGTATTAGGCGTGGTTTGTGGGAAAACTACCCACATCAATTTGTTCAAACCAACTTTTTAAAATGCTAAATCCAACTAGGGGAAAAGGTATATGATTGTGGAGAATGAAAATAGCATTTCAAAATCATGGTTATGAATTACAAAAGCATGCTCGCGATTTCGAAGAAATCCAAGAAGTAATATTGTTAAGGAGATATGCATAACTCAAATAGAAAGTTTGAGTTAGATAAATATTATTAAGAATTTATACCACTTACCTCCCTTGTCATTTTATTCTAAACCAGATACATCTTTTGTCATTTGGTCCTAAACCAGTAAACCCCTTTGATCATATTTTTCTTGTAAAAAGACATAAATGCCATTTATTTTTAATTCTATTATATATGTTATTTTTTAAAAATCACTAAAATTTCTATTTTCAAAAATATACTTTTGACCCCCTATTTTTTAAGTAATTTAATTATTCCATCCCTACCCTACCCTAACCAGTGCACCCTACTCCATCTGTTGCTGCCTCCAGAATCTTTTTCTCTCTTTCTCTCTCTCACTCACAGATTTGCCGACGATGGATCTAGTGCACTAGATCAGCTGCCGGTGATGGATTTGGTGCAAACATTTGTCATCGAAGAATTTACGAGCAAGAGAGGGAGGGAAAGAGATAGAGAGAAATTCCAATGGCGACAGAGGCAAGTTGCAGTGGTGGATGGAGTGGAGAAGGAGAGAGAGAGAAGAGGAAAGATGAGGAAAGGGAGAAGATGGGAGGCTTTGAAGGAGAAGAAATTTATACTCATCAGGGTTAGATAGGGTTAGATTTTATGGATGTAATAATAGGGGTGTTATTGTAAAAAATAAAAGAGAATATATATATATATATATATATATATATATATATATATATATATATAAATTTAAAGGGTTATTTATGTATTTTAATTTTTAATTATTTAATTATTTTTAAATAATTAAGGGTATAATTGTCATTACAATAATTTTTTTATTATTTTTTCATTTATAATGGAGGTAAGTAGTCTTTGACCAAAATGATATAGAGGTTGACTAGTATTTGTAAAATGACATGAGATGTATCTGATTTAGAGTAAAGTGATAGGAGAAGTAAGTGGTATAAACCCATATTATTAATTACTATTGGTTATTGATAATCGCCATACTAGCGAAGTTCCGCCAATGTCATCACCTACTTTGAACGCATATCCAAAAACTATAGTGTAAAAATTTATATGATCTATGATGAGTGTAAAAATGGTCATCCCCAAACACCTAATAGAAGACTGCCACGTGTACATGAATTCCCAGTGGGACCCAGTTCTACTGACGACGAAGCACAAAGATTCTACCGACTAAAGGCACGACTTAGCCCTGACCGGCCACTCCCAGGAGATCATCCTTACTTATGTTTGGAAAAATCTACCATCGGACGGGGGACACCTCTCCCCGTCTTGGTAATATTCCCAAACCGGCACTCCCCATCTCAGATCATTTTTATATTTCCCCATGAGCTTTTTGAATACTCAGATCATTTTTATATTTCCCCCTAAACTCTTATTCTCACGCCGGAGAAGACACGTTGGGCCTACCCAGCTAGTCTTTTGTGCAGGTTACAGCTCGGAGCATACCCCAGGATGGACTAAGACTATTATTGGACATTAAGACTTCTCAAATTACTTATTATTCAGGACCCTTCTTGGATGTTTTCATCTCTATCTCAGCACGAAAAAAGACCGAGATGCCCTGACCAGACCATGCTGTTGTAACAGACCAAGATTTGACATCAATAATTTGGCACCGTCTGTGGGAAGCGCACAAAAAGCCTTCCTCCAATCATCAAATCCTAGCTTGGCTAAGGCTTGATGATCACAAGGTCTAGTCAGATTATTCGACAAAGAAACCAGAACGCAACAGTGAATGGCAACCCAACTAGAGAAATGTCAAGAGCTCCGAGGCCGGATGCTAGGGCTCCAGTCCCCATCCTGATCAAAGAAAAAAACCTACCTCCCACGGGCCAGGTAAGCCCATCATCTCCATCCTCAGGCGTCTTTGTTGGACAGACATCTGGAGCCGTAGAGGCGTTGTGAATTGATAATCTGGAGCACCGATTAGGTGAGTTCCAGTCCTACTTCTAAGTCATTCTCTCTCACCTACCACCGGCCCCTGCTTAGAGGGGACCGATTCTCCATAATGCAGGGGGAGAGGATTGCCCCAAGAGTCAGGAAATCGCATAATCTATTCAAAAAAACATGTACCAATGATCAACCTCGTCCCCATGATCGTCCTGTAAGGGAACGGGGACTTAGCTCCTCTAGCTATCTCGAGTTCCTTGTTACCGCCCTTACAGGGTCACCAGACAGAGGATCATCATGAACCACTGTTGGAAGGGCCTTGAGTCATGTCACCCATTCTGAGCACAGGGTCTTCCGCGTTCAGGAGGTAGACTCTCAATTCCCTTCAGCCAGAAGGTAAGGACCCAGAGCAACGGCTAGCCGGGTTGCAACGCCGCCCAGAATAGACGCAGCCATGGAGCGTTGTCTTGCTGAGATGGAAGTAGTGCTCTATCAAATTCAGGGCTCTGGGGGAGGGGGCAATTGAGCTCCCTTCCGGGGTGAGATCCCCCTTCATTGATGACATTGTGGAGGAGGTTATACCGTATAGGTTTCATAGTCCCTCGATGTCCCCATACGACGGGACCATCGATCTCGTGGATTACCTCTCCATTTTTATATCTTACATGGATATACACGCAAACTCTCTGGCTGTAACTTGCAAATCCTTTCCTCTCAGTCTAGCTGGTATAGCTCGCACTTGGTTCCAAGATTTGGCCCCAACCTCAATATCCACCTTTACTCAGCTCGAGCAGCTCTTCTTAGCCCGGTTCAGTTGTTCCCAGCGTAGGTCAAAGACCATCACCTAATTTTTACCCTCCAATAGGAGATTAGGGAGAATTTGGGCAACTACATAGACAAATTCTGGATAAAGACTCTCTTTTGTGAGGACCTCCCAGATATCGTAACCGTGAACACTTTCATTGACCAGCTGAGACACCGAAGGTTATCCGATGAATTGTGTTCGCTACCCGCGGCAAACCTATGTGTCGCCCTGGATAGGGGCACAAGTTTTTATGAAGCCAATTGAGAGACAATGTGAAAAATGATTGAGAATGGGTCCAAAATAAGAAGGACCAAGCAGAGGAAGTGCAAAGTAGAGCTTAGGGTTTGTACAGACTTCAGGCAGAAGGGCGGTTATGACCCCTTCCCGATGATCAGAGGCCTCCTCTACCCCCAGGGATTCAACAAGGGTTTACCCCCTTGACAGCATCTATAGTGACTATTTTTGCTGAGAATTAGGAAGGGGATTCTTCCCTCCTGGTCCTTCTCTAAGGGGAAAACCCATGGAAAAATCTGTCAACAAGTACTGTGAGTTCCATCGGGACCAAGACCACTTGACAGAAGATTGTTTCTAGCTCAAGGAAAAAATTGAGGCCCTTATAAAAAGAAAATATATTAGCCATTACGTCCGTAGAGATAACGGAAGGCCTGAGGAGAGTGATCGACGAGATGAGCACAAGGGCCCAGTGGAGAAGAAAAAACTGTAGCTGACCCACGCTCAGGAGAAAAAGAGCAGAGCACGATGATGATCAGCGTGTAGATAGCGAGATAAACATTATCCATGGTGGACTCGACCTCGGAGGGAAGACATCCTCTTCCCAAAAGAGGTACGAGTACAAAGTAAAAAGAAAAGTCGACCAGGATGTGTACAAGGTGAGCGCGGTCGATGCTGTCACGCACAATGTTATCTCCTTTAGTGAGGTCGACCTCAAATGGGTGCATACTCCCTACGCCGATGCACTAATGATATCAGCCCTGATCAACCATTACAAGGTGGGAATGATTTTAGTCGACGGGCGCAGTTTTGTGGATATAATCTTCAAGTGGGCTTTCAATAAGATGAAGGTGGATCTAAGCATTATACAACCCACCAGCTCTCTCCTTGTCGGCTTCGGCAGGGACATTATCAACTTGTTGGAATGGGCCTCATTGCCCGTTATGGTAGGGGTGAAGCCTAGGTCAACCACGGTGTGGACCTAGTTCCTCATCATGGACAGACCTTCCCCCTACAACGCAATTATGGGGCATTCAACCGTCGTCACCTTGAGGGCCGTATGTTCCCCTTACCACCAGACGATGAAATTCTCCACTGACGAAGAGGTGAGGGAAGTAAGAGAAGATCAAGAAGTGGCTAGGGCATACACTAGGAGGGCGCTTGAGAAGAGAAAATATCAATTAATGGCTAGGCCCGGGAGCAGAAAGGTTGAGCTCATAGCCTTGTCTGAGCCGAGAACCGTGCCCATTGACGACCTGCTTGATGAAGAGCCATATCCACGGCCCTACGAGGAGTTGCTAGAGATGACCATCTACCCAACAATTTTGGAAAGAATAGTCAAAATCGGCGCTAAGCTCAGCTCGGCGCAATAAGCGGAGCTCACGGACCTTCTTCGAAAAAATTACGACGTGTTCGCTTGGCCTCATGACGAACTTCCTGGGATTGACCCGAGCATGGCCATGTACTGTCTTCACGCCGACCCTCATCCCTCTATACGACAGAAGATAAGGAAATTCCACCCAAAATGCCAAAAGATTATTGAGCAAAAAATGGATAAGTTGGTGAAGTCAGCCATGGTAGAGGAAGTCAAGTTTCCTGATTGGCATTCCAATGTCGTCCTCAACCCCAAGGTTGGGAACAAATGGCATTTCTTTGTGGACTTCAAGGATCTCAACAAGGTTTGTCCCAAAGATTTCTTTCCCCTACCGAGAATAGATCTCGTCATATGAGCTCCTAAGTTTCTTGGATGCTTACGCCGGTTACAATCAAATATCGATATTCTCCCCAGACAAGAGCAAGACCTCATTCATCATGGATAGAGATATATATTGTTATAAGGTCATGCCCTTTGGCCTTCTCAACACTAGGGAGACCTATCAGAGGTTGGTGAACAAAATGTTCAAGAAAGAGATCAACTCGACAATGGAAGTATACATAGACGATATGCTTATGAAGAGCACTAAAGCATCCGACCATATCGCCCATCTCCAAAACTACTTTGACAAGCTCCAAGCTCATCAGATGAAATTGCATCCCACCGAGTGTATTTTTGGAGTCTCAGCGAAGAAATTCCTGGGCTACATGGTGTCCCAGCTTGGCATTGATGTCAATCCCAACCAAATAAGAGTTGTTCTCGGAATGGACTCTCCCCAGAAAAAGAAAGAGGTCCAGATGTTAATCGGAAGGCTAGTTGCCCTGAACCACTTCATCTCACGCTCCTCAAATAAGTGTCTCCCCTTCTTTAAGGTCTTTAGGGGCAACAAAACCTTTGAGTAGATGTCCGAGTGTAAGGCATCTCTTCAAGAGCTTGAGACATACCTCTCATGGGCACTACTATTGAGCACTCCAAAGGATAGAGAAGAATTGTTCCTATACATCGCCACCTCGGACACGGAGGTGAACGTTGCCTTCATCCGGGAAGAGGATAATATTCATAGATCGATACATTACTCGAGCAGGGTACTTATTGATGCCAAGATGAGATATCTATAATTTGAGAAACTGGCTTATGCCCTCTTTATCGTGTCAAGAAAGCTAAGGCAATACTTTCAAGCGCACACAATTGTGGTCCTGACCGACCAATCTTTAAGACGAGTCCTTCACTCCCCTGACATCTTAGGTCAGCTCATGAAATACAGTCTCGAGCTCGGTGAGTCCCACATCGAATATCGGCTAAGGACAACCATCAAGGGACAAGTCTTGGCCGACTTCATAGTTAAGCTAACCTTCCCAGAGGAGCCTAGCCCGAATAGTAAAGACCTTGCCTGGCAAGAGGCCCAGTTCAGTTCAACTATTGTGACACCCCGAGGAAACTTCGTCCCAGCCCGGACCAAGCACCGATCTCCACCCGGATAAATGGAAACTCTTCACGGATGGTTCTTCCAACATGGACGAATGTGTGTAGACACGGCATTTTGACCACCTCGCAAAAAATTATACTTTATTTTATAGTTACCTTTATTTTATTTTTCTATTTATTTTGTTTTGATTGTACCGTATTAATGCGGTTTAATACTGCTAAATTAAGTTTTATTAATCTCTTAAGTAATTAAATATTAGTAATTGATTTTTATTTTTTTGGTTTTGTAGATTTTTCGAAGTAGAATAAAAACGCGTTAATTCGGAACAAAATGGACAAGAAACAGACGAGAACGAGAGAAGTCTGGACCGAACGGGGGTGGGGGGTGCACAAAGGTCGCACGTGCGACCAGCTGGCCGCACCAGCGACCAGATACACTGGTCGCTGGTGCGGCCAGCAGGGTGGGCAGAGAGCCCCTTTTGGGTGCACCCAAAAGGGGGTGGGTGCACCAAATTTCGGTGCACCCACCCCCTTTTCCTTACCTTTTCGCGCGTTTTTTGTTCGGAGGAGTTTCAGAAAATTTTCTATAAATAAAAGAAGGCTCAGACAACTCAAGGGAGAAAGAATTTTTTTGCCAGAGGAAAAAAAAATTTGAGAGGAATTTTTTTTGGGAAGGGAGAAGTGAAATCTGGAGAGAAATTTTGAAGGAAATAATATTATTTTTATTTTTATTGTAATTTTGAAGAAGAAAAAATCTCCAAGAAGGTGGTAAATTTTCATCTGTTGTAAATCTTACTCTTATTTTTAAATAAGTTGTTATTATACTAATCTCTTTTCTTTTCTTTTTTTTCTTTTTTTTTGTAAATTAGATTTTTTTTTCTTCTTCCTTTATTATTTATTTATTTCTTTTTATTTTCTTTTTTATTTTTTTTATTTTTTTGAGTAAATAAAACGAGGTGGAAAATTCCCAACCTTCCATTTGAACGGTTTAAATTTAGAAGGGAATTACTCCCCTCGATGCGTGTGTGCGTGTGTTTTATTTAATTTGTATTAAATATAATAGGCTAACAATACGAGGTGGAAAACTTCTGACCTTCCATTGGAACAGTTTAAGTTTAGAATAAAATTACTCCCCTTGAGAAGTGTGTGTGTGCGTGTGTACGGGTGTTTTATTTAATTTATATTAAATATAATGTGCTAACAAGATAAGGTGGAAAATTCCCAACCTTCTATTTGAACGGTTTAAATTTAGAAGGGAATTACTCCCCTCGATGCGTGTGTGCGTGTGTTTTATTTAATTTGTATTGAATATAATGTGCTAACAAGATAAGGTAGAAAATTCCCAACCTTCCATTTGAACGGTTTAAATTTAGAAGGGAATTACTCCCCTCGATGCATGTGTGCGTGTGTTTTATTTAATTTATATTAAATATAATGTGCTAACAAGATAAGGTGGAAAATTCTCAACCTTCCATTTGAACGGTTTAAATTTAGAAGGGAATTACTCCCCTCGATGCGTGTGTGCGTGTGTTTTATTTAATTTGTATTGAATATAATGTGCTAACAAGATAAGGTAGAAAATTCCCAACCTTCCATTTGAACGGTTTAAATTTAGAAGGGAATTACTCCCCTCGATGCGTGTGTGCGTGTGTTTTATTTAATTTGTATTGAATATAATGTGCTAACAAGATAAGGTAGAAAATTCCCAACCTTCCATTTGAACGGTTTAAATTTAGAAGGGAATTACTCCCCTCGATGCATGTGTGCGTGTGTTTTATTTAATTTATATTAAATATAATGTGCTAACAAGATAAGGTGGAAAATTCTCAACCTTCCATTTGAACGGTTTAAATTTAGAAGGGAATTACTCCCCTCGATGCGTGTGTGCGTGTGTTTTATTTAATTTGTATTGAATATAATGTGTCAACAAGATAAGGTAGAAAATTCCCAACCTTCCATTTGAACGGTTTAAATTTAGAAGGGAATTACTCCCCTCGATGCGTGTGTGCGTGTGTTTTATTTAATTTGTATTAAATATAATGTGCTAACAGGATAAGGTGGAAAATTCCCAACCTTCCATTTGAACGGTTTAAATTTAGAAGGGAATTACTCCCCTCGATGTGTGCATGCTTGTGTGGGCGTATGTTTTCTTTAACTCGTATTAAATATAATGTGCTGACAAGATAAAGTGGAAAATTCCCAACCTTCAATTTGAATGGTTTAAATTTAGAAGGGAATTACTCCCCTCGATGTGTGCGTGCGTGTGTTTCTTTAACTCGTATTAAATATAATATGCTAACAAGATGAGGTGGAAAATTCCCAACCTTCCATCAGAACGGTCTAGGTTTAAAAGGGAGATCACTTCCCTCAAATGTGTGTGTATGTGTATGTGTGTATATGAGGAGGATTTCAAAATAAAATAAAAATATTCGGATTTAAATTTTAATTGGACTTAATCGGATAAGGTACCGTCTTTGGACGGGCGTCTTGGGGTGCTTGACACCTTCCCCGAGTGTAACTGACCCCCGAACTCTTTAAACGAATCTCTGATCAGACCATGTTATTTTAGGAGTCAAATTTTTACTTAAGCTATTTTTTTAAAATTATTTTCAAAAAAGAAAATATGGTGACCTAGCACATCATTTAAAACTAATGCTAGGTGGCGACTGTTTTTTTCTAAAACAGGCTTAAGTATATGTTAATGAGAAAATCGACGTTTTTAAAACCCTTCTCATTTTACCAGCGCCAAGCATATATCTATATTTTTTTGATTTTCTCTGAAAAATCGGGGCGCGTTCAGCTGGCGACTCCACTGGGGACTCACAGAGGGTCGAGCCCAATATGTCTGAATAAGTCCAACAAATCTAAAGTCCGAATGTTAAATTTTATTTTATTTTTTTCCCTCAATTCAGTAAATAAGTTGTGATTTTTTTTTTATATATCATTTATTTTTTATTTTTTATTTTTTATATATATATTTTTTTTCCTTATTTCCTCTCAGGCTCTTATATCGTTGTAAATCCTCTGACAAAAGTAAAACTGTCTTGTATCCATATTATCCCCTCAAGATTCTATGATACAAGACGAGAAAGGGATTTTTTGTACTTGATGGATTTATGACGTCTTGGGAACTCCTAAAAAAAAAAAAAAAAAAAAAAAGCACACCAAACAAGTTCAAAGTTTTCAATATCGGTAGGGAACGACAAAAAAAAAAAAAAAAAGTGAGATTTTTCATGTACCATCATTTGTTTTAATTAGTCGTTATCGAAATTGAAATCTTCGAATTAGAATGGGCTTTAAGGCCACCTAAGACCCACGTGAACTAAAAAAAGGATTTTTTTTGTAGGTGAAAAAGAAAAGGACAAGACAAAGAAAATTGGTCCTAGAAAAGCAAATCCAGTTCCCCCCTTTCGAAGTCCGATCTTTACACGCAGTCGAGCACAGACTCATTCCAGGATGACATCATAAAGCAATCTCGAATCTCCCCGAACGACCCAGATAGCTCAGATGCAGGAAACTATTGACAGGTTGATGGAAAGGATCAACGAACTTAGCCGACCTCAAGAGGTGCCTATTCCTCCGTCCAACGGGACTCCTGTGACTGAATCCCCAAATGGAAACCCTGCAAGTATTGGGATGGAGAACTCAGGGCCGAATCCGAACCATGTCGGCCCAAACTTTGCAGTACCGGTCTACTATGGACCTCAGATGGGCCCTCATCCTTTCGCCTATGGAGCTCCGATATATCCCATCCAGGGGCATGTCTATCAGGTCTCGCCAGAGGGCTCGGCCCCCGCCGCCCCGCAGATCCTCATTCACCCGGAGAGGGTCGTTGCTCCACCAAACAATTCAAATGATAGCCAACCGGCCCCGGCCATTGAAACTGAAAACAAAGAAGAGAATGGCCCTCCACCGGCTTGGCTTCTGAAAATGGAGAAATTGGAGAAAACTATGGAAGAATGGCAAAAGGAGAAGCCGTCTAGGAAAGCGACGTACAAGGAGTTGTCAGCACCACCCGAGGTTGTGTACCCGCAAATCTCGATGCTCTCACTACTCCTATCCTCAAAAGTACATAGACAGGCACTGCTGAAAGTCCTAAATGAAGCCCACTTGCCTAGCACGATCTCTCCGGAGAAGTTTGTCACTCTGGTCGAGCAGGTCCTAGGATCTAACACCATCACTTTCACAGATGACGAGATGGACGATGATGGAACATGTCACAACAAGCCTTTGAATATCACGGTCGAAAGCCATGGAATATTCATAGCTCGGGTGCTGATTGACAATGGATCGGCAGTAAATATCTATCCTTTGTCGACCCTGGAAGAAATGGGGATAGATCTATCACAAGTTCGATCGTCTAAGACGGTTATCCGAGCATTCGATGGGGCTAGGAGAGATAGCGTTGGAGAGATTGACCTGCCAATTGAAATTGGTCCAATACAGTTCAATGCGAAGTTCCAAGTGCTCGACATACCTGCTTCGTACAACCTGTTGTTGGGAAGACCGTGGATCCATAACACTGGGGCAGTGCCTTCATCTCTATATCAAAAGATCAAGTTTATCATTGATGACACACTGTACGTGATCAGGGCTGATTCAGATATCATACCTTTCCATCAAGCGATAAGTCGGCATGTCCCGTTAACAGATGACGAAAAGGAGAAGGAGAAGATTGAAGCCTCCTATCACGTGTTCGACGTCGCGAATGCTACCTTTGTGAAGGAAGGAGGACACAAGATGACACCATCACTGTCTAACACTGTGGCCTTCGTTGCTAAAGAAATGAAGTCTCGGGGTTGCATTCCCGGGAAAGGTTTGGGCAAGAATCTAGACGGAATTACAGAACCGATAAAAGTCAAGGAAAAGAGGGGGAGATTCGGATTGGGATACGAGCCGACAAAAGCAGACAGGGCGAAGTTCTTCCGGAAGAAGAGGGATGGATCCCCAGACAACCAGGCAACGAAAATTCTGCATATCCGGGTCACTTTCCCCTATCCAGCAGAAACTATCAACAAAGAGAAGGAGACTGCAGGATTAAAGTTGCACCCTGAGAGAGTAATGATCAAGGAAGCTGTGAATGTAATCATGAGAGACGAGGCAAGGCCAAGTCATGGGTCTGGTATTCGAACCAAGGGAAAAGAAAAGCTGCAGAATTGGGATTCTTGTTCTCTCCCAATTCGCCAGGCGTTTCGGTAAACTTAGGGAGATTTTCTGTTGGTCATCCCTCCATCCACCTTGCCTTCTAGATGGAAAGGGATTTTGCTTTGTAATGGTTTTTTATATTTAATGAATATAATTCTGTTTTATCCGACATATGGTTTAAATGTTTAAATTTTATGCTCTCAGGATGTCTAAAATATCAGTGTATGATGCATGCGATATAACTGAGCCAGAGTGCGATAAGTATGATTTCAATGCAGAACCAGACCATAACCCGATGGGAGTGGAAACAGAAGATGACTCTTGCCAGCCAGACGATGGTGAGATCCGAAAAGCTTTCACGGAGTTCGAGAACAAGCCGATTTCCAGTAACGATGAGACCGAGTTGATAAACTTGGGGACCTCGGAAGAGTTGAAGGAAGTAAAGATTGGATCAACCCTCATTACTCTGGAAAAGAAAGAGTTGACAACGCTCTTAATTTCCTACCAAGATATCTTTGCCTGGTCCTACGATGACATGGTAGGATTGGACAAGAGTATCGTGGCCCATAAGCTGCCGCTAAAGCCGAAGAGTGTACCAGTCAAACAAAAGTTGAGGAAGCTGAGGCCCGCTGTCAGCGTCGAGGTCAAGGAGGAGATCGTGAAGCAATTCAATGCCCGAATTATTGAAGTCTGTAACTACAATGAATGGCTCTCAAATGTCGTTCCCGTGCCAAAGTCCTCGGGAAAAATCAGAGTCTGCGTGGACTATCGTGATCTCAAACGGGCGAGTCCAAAAGATGATTTCCCACTGCCAAACATTCACATCATCATTGACAATACTACAGGGCGAAAGCTCTATTCTTTCGTCGATGGATTCTCTGGCTATAATCAGATTCTGATGGATGAGAAAGATCGAGAAAAGACAGCCTTCACTACACCATGGGGAGTCTTTTACTATAGGGCGATGCCTTTCGGTCTCAAAAACGTCAGGGCAACATACCAAAGAGCAATAACGACCCTCTTTCATGATATGATGCACAAAGAGATGGAGGTATATGTAGATGACATGATCGTTAAATCACAGGAGAACGAGGATCATCTCTCCCATTTGAAAAAGATGTTCGACAGACTTCGAAAGTACCAGCTCAAGCTCAATCCAGCAAAATGCGCGTTTGGGGTGGCTTCCGAAAAACTTCTTGGTTTCATGGTAAATCGCCATGGAATCGAGATTGATCCTGCAAAGACGAAGGCCATTCGTGAGATGCCACCACCGAGAAATGAGAAAGAGATCCGAGGTTTTCTAGGGCAATTAAATTTCATAGCCCGATTTATCTTCCAACTCACTGCCACTTGTGAGCCAATCTTCAAGCTACTTCGAAAAGAAAGTGACGGGCGATAGAATGCAGATTGCCAGAATGCCTTGGAGAAACTTAAAGTCTATCTAACGAACCCTCCCGTTCTAGTACCGCCTCGGGAGAAGGTTCCGTTATTACTATATTTGTCAGTTCTCGACTCCTCCATGGGAGCTATTCTTGGGCAACTCGATAAATCTGGAAAGAAAGAGCAAGCCATCTACTACCTCAGCAAGCGCTTCACGAAGTATGAAAAAAATTATACCTTGCTGGAGAGGACCTATTGTGCATTAGCTTGGTCTGCTCAAAGACTGCGCCATTATATGCTCCCACTGACTACCTACTTGATAGCCAGGATGGATCCCTTAAAATACATCTTCGAGAAGCCGATTTTGTCAGGAAAAGTTGCAAAATGGCAGATGCTGCTGACGGAGTTCGATATCATCTACAAGACCCAAAAGTCAGTGAAGGGTCAGGCGATAGCGGATCAGTTGGCTAGTTGTCCAGCTCAAACGGATAACCAGCCTCTTGAGACGCTATTCCCTGACGAGTCGATTCATGCGATGGATGAATAAAATGAGGAAACAGTTTGGAAAATGTATTTTGATGGAGCAGTGAACTCTCAAGGGGCTGGAATCGGAGCCGTTCTGGTTTCTCCAGGCAAACAGCATTATCCAGTGGCTTCCAAGTTGAAGTTCCAGAGCACAAATAATCGAGCTGAGTACGAAGCCTGTATTTTGGGACTCCAGCTGGCTGTCGATATGAAAATCAAAGAATTGCTAGTGTTCGGAGATTCTGAGCTGATAATCAATCAGGTGACGGATAAATATGCCACGAGAGATCCGACCTTAATAGCCTATAACAATCACCTCCTGGAGTTGTGCGAGCAATTTACAATGATAGAATTTGAAAGCATACCGAGGCTAAAAAATGACTTCGCCGATGCCTTAGCTACCTTGGCATCTATGATATCTATCACTCGAGAGAATGATGATATCATTCCGGTGGTAATCCGAGTTCAACGCCGACCGGCCCACTGCTACCAGCTTGAATCTGAGCCAGCCAAAGACCCGTGGTACCATAACATAAAGAACTTTCTGAAAAATCAGGAGTATCCGGAAGGGGCATCAAGTGTTGATCGGAAAACTCTCTGGAGGTTAGCAGGCCAATTCTTCCTAAGCGGGGAGACACTGTACAAACGCTCCCCTGACATGGGCCTGTTGAGATGTGTTGGAGTCGAAGAGGCCATCCAGTTGATGAAAGAAGTCCATAGTGGCATATGTGGACCTCACATGAGTGACTTCATGCTTGCCAAGAAGATCCTGAGGACCGGTTATTTTTGGCTAACGATGGAAAGCGACTGCATGCAGTTTGTTCGAAGATGCCATAAGTGTCAGATTCATGGTGATCAAATCCATGTCCCACCTTCGCACCTTCATTGCTTGGCGGCCCCATGGCCCTTCTCAATGTGGGGTACGGACGTTATTGAGGAAGTTACCCCTAAGGCGCCGAGTGAACATCGCTTTATCCTGGTGGCAATTGATTATTTTTCCAAGTGGGTAGAAGCTGTTTCCTTAACCCGAGTGACTCAAAAGATAGTAGCTCGATTCATCAAAGAAAATATTGTGTCAAGATACGGTTTGCCGCAAACATTGATAACCGACAATGCTAAAAACCTGAAGGGTTCAGAAATACAGAAAATATGTCAGCAGTTCAAGATCGAGCACAAAAACTCGGCGCCTTACCGTCCAAAAATAAATGGAGTAGTGGAAGCCGCCAACAAAAATATAAATAAAATTCTCCGGAAGATGATTGATAATTATAAAGAGTGGGATGATATGCTGCCATATGCTTTGATGGGTTACCGGACCTCGACAGGGGCAACCCCCTATTCTTTGGTCTATGGCACAGAAGCGGTGATACCGGCCGAGGTGGAAATTCCATCTCTACGAGTGCTCATAGAGGCCGAGCTTGATGAAACTGAATGGGTACAACAACGGTTGGACCAACTTTGTTTAATCAATGAAAAGCGGCTAACAGCGATATGCCACAGACAGTGTTACAGACAGAAGATTACCAGGGCTCATAATAAACGGATATACTCTAGAGTTTTCAAGGTCGGTGAGTTAGTATTGAAGAAAATCTTCCCTTTCCAAGATGAAGCTAAGGGTAAGTTCGCGCCAAATTGGGAAGGTCATTTTGTTGTTCATAAGGCTTTGAGCGGTGGAGCGTTGATTCTCCAGGAAATAGATGGTGATGTATTTCCCGAGCCCCTAAACTCGGATTCTGTAAAGAAATACTTTGCCTAATAAATGTCCTTATTTTCTAAGTAAATTTATTTCAATTTGTGATTATCTGTTGCTTCAAAAAAAAAAAAAAAAAGGTACGGCTCGAACATGGTGAAAACTCGAAAGAGCGCTATGAGAAAAATGTAGAGACCGTGTCGCCAAAAAAAAAAAAAAAAGGGAGAGAACAGTTAGATCACTCCTAGGGGCATTTTTGGAATTTCCACTACGGCTGACTTCTATTGACCGTAAGACTTTTCTGTGTTCGGAACTTGATGGATTTGAGCAATAGTTGGAATCTGTGAAAAGGAACATCGAATATGGCTCAAATTTGCATTGAAATAATACTTGTCAGACAATCCGGCTTGAAATCTCGCAGTCAACATATCTGGTGATAAAGATACCTGTTTGGGGTAAGGTTTTACACGTTTTTCCCATATTTGGTTAAATCAGTTTTGCAGGATTTGAAAAATACAAAACAAGCAGGAGTATGTGATTCTCCTAAGCACTGAGGATGCCTAGTAGAAAAGAGAAAGTGAGAATCGGCGGGTGCAGAGAAATAAAGGCTGATAGGGATGTTGTCCAAAAAATCAGACCCCGCCAACAACCCGGAGAAAACCTCCAGAAAGTACATCTCTAAGATTGACGGAAGGACGAGACGGAAAAATCTCCCGATACTGTCCCGTGACCCGAGAAAGTCAGGCGCCATCAAATGAGGGATTGCGACAGAAAAGGGGGGACGAAATTGCGATTCGTAAAGAGTGACAAGTTTTTCAAACTAAATTTTCGTGTTACATGCGTTTTTTGTCCAATTACAGGGTTTTCAAAGGACATGGAAGCATGGATTTCTCTCTCACAAAGACTTCTTACCTTCCGGTTCAAATTAGAAACTTTTATTGCTGAAAGTTCGAAAGCTCTAAATGAGCGTCCAGGTATGCGTTTTGCCCTGAAAAGGGCGAAAAGTGAACTACGCTAAACTTGATCCTCAGCATAATACTAAGGTACGCAGGCAATCTATAAATGTTCGGTCATCTGAGAGTTCGGCTGGGGCACATTTATATCTTTGCTCTCTCATTCTGGCTCAGTCACAAGTTGGGGCATATTTTATACTCTTGAACTTTCTTTAGGCCCTTGGCCAAGAGGGCTGGGGCACGAATAATTTTTATTACTCTAAACAATCCTCTAAACGGACACGTGTTCGTCATGAGTATCGTCAGGAGTCATTTTTTTTTACTCTAAACAATCTTCTAAACAGACACGTGTTCGTCATGAGTATCGTCAGGAGTCATTTTTTTATTACTCTAAACAATCCTCTAAACAGACACGTGTTCGTCATGAGTATCGTCAGGAGTCATTTTTTTATTACTCTAAACAATCCTCTAAACGGACACATGTTCGTCATGAGTATCGTCAGGAGTCATTATTTTATTACTCTAAACGATTCTTTAAACGGACACATGTTCGCCATGAGTACCGTCATGAATTATTTTAGTACTCTAAAAATAATCATTTTAACAAACACTTGTTCGTCATGAGTATCATCACGAGTTAATTTTTTTGTATCACTCTAAACGATCCTCTAAACGGACATTTGTTTATCATGAACATCGTCATGAGTCATTCTTTTATTTTTCTAAATGGACACTTGTTCGTCATGAGTCTTCTTTTATTACTCTAAACGTACGCTTGTTCGTTATGAGTCATTTTATTTTATTTGTTCTATTATTAGAAAATAAACTAAAAAAATAAATAAAATAAAAAATAGGACGATCAAAATGACGTGGTCTTTTATCTTTGTCAAGCAAGTGGAACTTGCATGACAAAGAGGGGCAGCTGTAGACACGGCATTTTGACCGCCTCGCAAAAAATTATACTTTATTTTATAGTTACCTTTATTTTATTTTTCTATTTATTTTGTTTTGATTGTACCGTATTTATGCGATTTAATACTGCTAAATTAAGTTTTATTAATCTCTTAAGTAAATTAAATATTAGTAATTGATTTTTATTTTTTTGGTTTTGTAGATTTTTCGAAGTGGAATAAAAACGCGTTAATTCGGAACAAAATGGACAAGAAACAGATGAGAACGAGAGAGGTCTGGACCGAACGGGGGTGGGGGAGTGCACAAAGGTCGCACGTGCGACCAGTTGGCCGCACCAACGACCAGATACACTGGTCGCTGGTGCGACCAGTGTGCTGGCCGCATATGCGGCCAGCAGGGGGGGCAGAGAGCTTTAGCTCTCTGCCCAACCCCCCCTTTTGGGTGCACCAAGTTTTGGTGCACCCAAAAGGGGGTGGGTGCACCAAATTTCGGTGCACCCACCCCCTTTTCCTTACCTTTTCGCGCGTTTTTTGTTCGGTAGAGTTTCAGAAAATTTCCTATAAATAGAAGAAGGCTCAGACAACTCAAGGGGGAGAGAATTTTTTGGCCAGAGGAAAAAAAAAATTGAGAGGAATTTTTTTTGGGAAGGGAGAAGTGAAATCTGGAGAGAAATTTTGAAGGAAATAATATTATTTTCATTTTTATTGTAATTTTAAAGAAGAAAAAATCACCAAGAAGATGGTAAATTTTCATCTGTTGTAAATCTTACTCTTATTTTTAAATAAGTTGTTATTATACTAATCTTTTTTTTTTTTTTTTTTTTTTTTTGTAAATTAGATTTTTTTTTTCTTCTTCCTTTATTATTTATTTATTTCTTTTTATTTTCTTTTTTATTTTTTTTATTTTTTTGAGTAAATAAAACGAGGTGGAAAATTCCCAACCTTCCATTTGAACGGTTTAAATTTAGAAGGGAATTACTCCCCTCGATGCGTGTGTGCGTGCGTTTTATTTAATTTGTATTAAATATAATGTGCTAACAATACGAGGTGGAAAACTTCTGACCTTCCATTGGAACAGTTTAAGTTTAGAATGAAATTACTCCCCTTGAGAAGTGTGTGTGTGCGTGTGTACAGGTGTTTTATTTAATTTATATTAAATATAATGTGCTAACAAGATAAGGTGAAAAATTCCCAACCTTCCATTTGAACGGTTTAAATTTAGAAGGGAATTACTCCCCTCAATACGTGTGTGCGTGTGTTTTATTTAATTTGTATTAAATATAATGTGCTAACAAGATAAGGTGAAAAATTCTCAACCTTCCATTTGAACGGTTTAAATTTAGAAGGAAATTACTCCCCTCGATGCGTGTGTGCGTGTGTTTTATTTAATTTATATTAAATATAATGTCCTAACAAGATAAGGTGGAAAATTCCCAACCTTCCATTTGAACGGTTTAAATTTAGAAGAGAATTACTCCCCTCGATGCGTGTGTGCGTGTGTTTTATTTAATTTGTATTGAATATAATGTGCTAACAAGATAAGGTAGAAAATTCCCAACCTTCCATTTGAACGGTTTAAATTTAGAAGGGAATTACTCCCCTCGATGCGTGTGTACGTGTGTTTTATTTAATTTGTATTAAATATAATGTGCTAACAGGATAAGGTGGAAAATTCTCAACCTTCCATTTGAACGGTTTAAATTTAGAAGGGAATTACTCCCCTCGATGTGTGCGTGCATGTGTGGGCGTGTGTTTTCTTTAACTCGTATTAAATATAATGTGCTGACAAGATAAGGTGGAAAATTTCCAACCTTCAATTTGAATGGTTTAAATTTAGAAGGGAATTACTCCCCTCGATGTGTGCGTGCGTGTGTTTCTTTAACTCGTATTAAATATAATGTGCTAACAAGATGAGGTAGAAAATTCCCAGCCTTCCATCAGAACGGTCTAGGTTTAAAAGGGAGATCACTTCCCTCAAATGTGTGTGTATGTGTATGTGTGTATATGAGGAGGATTTCAAAATAAAATAAAAACATTCAGATTTAAATTTTAATTGGACTTAATCGGATAAGGTACCGTCTTTGGACGAGCGTCTTAGGGTGCTTGACACCTTCCCTGAGTGTAACTAACCCCCGAACTCTTTAAACGAATCCCTGATCAGACCATGTTATTTTAGGAGTCAAATTTTTACTTAAGCCATTTTTTTTTAAATTGTTTTCAAAAAAGAAAATATGGTGACCTAGCACATCATTTAAAACTAATGCTAGGTGGCGACTGCTTTTTTCTAAAACAAGCTTAAGTATATTTTAATGAGAAAATCGACGTTTTTAAAACCCTTCTCATTTTACCAGCACCAAGCATATATCTATATTTTTTTTATTTTCTCTGGAAAATCGGGGCGCGTTCAATGTGGAGCCGGGATGGTCCTGATAGCCCCAGACCAAGAAGAGATTGAATATGTGCTCACATTTGGGCTTTTGGGCCACCAATAACAAAGTTGAATATGAATCCCTTCTCGTCAGACTCCGACTAGCAAGGAAATTCAACGCCAAGAACTTCCAAGTCTTCTGTGACTCGCAACTCATTGTTAATCAAGTGAATGGGGAGTACATGGCGAAGGATCCAAGCATGACTGCATATCTCAGGAGGGTAAATGCACTAATGAAAAACTTCAAAAATGTTCAAGTGAACCAAATTTCTCGATAAAAGAACAGGTACACCGATGCTCTAGACAACCTAGCCTTCACGGTAAAGTTCACCCTAAAGAAAAGCATCCCCATCGAGTAATTAGATGGGCCGAGAACAATTGCATCCGACCAGGAGGCCACCATCTGTGCCCTTACCGGTGGGCCAACCTGGATGGATCTGATCAAAGACTATATCCAACATAGAACTCTCCCAACCGACTGAGCAGAGGCCAGGAGAATCCAGTATAGGGCAGCGAGATACATTCTTATTGATGGGGTGTTATACCACAAATCATTTTCAGGTCTATATTCTCGATGCCTGAGATCTGAAGAAGCTGATTACGTAATGAGGGAAGTCCACGAAGGAGTGTGTGGCAACCTCTCAGGGATGAGGTCTGTGGTACACAAGCTCATTCGTCATGGATACTTTTGACTGGATATGAACAAAGACTCTATGAAGTTTACTAAAAATTATGACAAGTGCTAAAGGTTCACCTTTTATCCTCAGTTGCCCCCCCACCGTCCTCGTTCCCATGACGAGTCCCTAGCCCTTTGCCCAATAGCGCATTTACCTTCTACTATCAAGGGTCGGGGCAGAGAAAATTCCTTATCATTGCGATCGATTGCTTAACGAAGTGGGTAAAGGCTGAGCCCCAAGCATGGATCACGAAGGAAAGGATTAGAGACTTTGTCAAGAAAAACATAATCTGTCGTAGAGGGTGATAACTGGACCCCCCTACACAGGTCAGTAGTTTATGCCCAGGAGCTATCCTCGGTCTTCTACTGATAGAGAAACATCGATCGGGTCTGAGGACCTACAGTTCAATACCTCACCCCTCATAGCCAAGTTGAGCTTAGACGATATAAAGGGACGGTGTTCCTATAAGAACAAATTGGGATAACCCGAAAAGGCTCAAAGATAAGCCCCACTAAAGAGAACCCACCTGTGACTAGCCATAGGGGACCAACCATAGTGTCGCACCCCTAGGGACTACGAGGGTCAGATGCCATATGAGTACCACCCTCAAGTCAGATCCTACCACCTGAGCTTTGCTCGGATGGTAGGCTGAGGGGCAAGGAAGATATGGATATGGTGAAACAAGTGATAACAACGACACAACCATGAAGAGACGCGAGTCGAGAACAAAAAACTTCAATTTTTTTGGACAAAAACAGCCAAACACTTATGTAAAAACTAACCTGAGATCACGCCGGGCCTTAAGCTCTACGATAGGAAAGGGTTTGGTTTAAGTGAAGTCCTCATCTTTGCTGAGCTCCAGGACTGGACAAAGTTCCTACTGAGCTGAGGTCGGGCAATATACTGAGCTCAGGCGCTGTATCGAGCTCAGATCACCTGTCGGGCTCAGGATGCTTGACAAGTTTAAGGCGACTTTGACATAAGGAAGGACTCTTAACAAACCACTTAACTCTAAAAGAGAAGAGAAATGAAAATCCTAAGTTGAGAAGATTAGTCCTGCCGAGCTGGGGCTCACACTGAGCTTAGGCTTAGTGTCAAGATGAGCTTAGGCTTTGTGCCGAGCAGAAGCCCTAATCCGGTCTTAGACTTCTTGCTAAGCTCAGACTTTGTACCAAGCCCGGCATCGAGCTGAGGACTCATTTTTACCTTGAAGATAACAAGTATTTAAAGACAAATAAAAGATTCAAGAAAAAATTGCAAGTCAAAAGAATAAGCCAAACAGAGACCAAATATTTCATTCATTGAATAAAGGAGTGATTACATTGGTGGGGGCAGAGCCCATTACAAAATGGCCCATTCTGGGCAAAGAAGCATAAAGGTCTAAAAATAAGAAAAGCAAGAAAAAATTACAACTGGTCAAAATTTTATGGGCTGAGTTTGTTGGTGACCTACTAAGCAGTAGATGAGGGACCAGCCCTGTCATCTACGACCTCGGCTTCACTCTGATCAGCTTTTTCCTCATCTTCAAAGTCGGACAAGTCCATTTAGATGTTCGAGTAAGGGAAATCCAGGTACTGCTGGCGGAGATTCTGAATCGTTGCTCTGTGCCTATCATACATCATGTCTGTAACCATTTCAAGCTTCAGATTGGCAAAGGCACGGGTTAGCTTCCACTTCTCGATGGCCTCCTGCTTGGCTTAGGCTATAGCAACTTCTTGCTGTTGCTCCACCTTCAAGAGCCTCTGTTTTATAGCGGCCAGGTTAGCCTCCAGCTTGTCGACCTGGGTAAGGAGTTGCTCCTTCTCGCCGGAGAGTACCACCACCTATTCCCTGAAGCCGCTCTCACTAGCAACCACTTTTTTCATTTTCTTATGGAACTTCTTCATGTGGGCCACGTAGTTGGTTTTTTCATCCGTGAGCTTATACTCCCTCTCCAAGGCTCGGTGGAGGCACATCCCTACTGAGGCCGCCTTGAAGAGTGTTTGAGCGAAAAAAATAAAACATTTATCAAAAATAAAAAGGGAAAAGATTGAGAATAGTTCTAGAGCTCTGAAATAACTTACCGACATTACGTCATTGTACATCTCGGAGACAACCTTGACGTCACTCTTGGAGTCAACCCTCTGAGATCTTCAGGCGGGGTGATCATATGGATGAAGCTGGCCAGAAGCTCTGAACACTCCAAGATCCACTAGTTAAGAGAGGAGTCCTGTGTCCGGCACGAAGAAGGTCCCAAGTGTTCAGGCTGAGCTCGCTTGGAGAACGTCAACGGCCACTTCGCTCGCTGAAGGAACCTCAGCGACCACCTGCTCGGCCTCAACGTTGACCACCTTTCTCTTCTTTTTTTCTTAGCGATCTCTGGATTTGGCCTATTCAATAGAGGAATGAGAGATCAGTCCTTGCTGGGAAGGCGTTTCTCTTCTCGGTGTCTACCTTCTCGCAGTTTTCCTTCTTGGCGTGGTAGCAGTCCAGACAGCTAGAGACCTCATAAGGGGAGTGTCGTGTTGTTGTTAACTCCCCCTCTTCAGGTGCTCTATCTTGGGATGACCTGGACTGAGGCTGAGACCCTTGTCCTTTCTCGGCTGCCTTCTTAGCAAGTCGTTGCTTCATTATCTTTTTCAGTGTTACCTTGTCCATGTCTATCAGGAAGAAAACAAGATGACAGTCAAAAAAGAAGAAAAAATATGAATCCAAATAATGTTGAGAAGAGAAGAAAACTTACCATTGTCGGATGCTGGATCGATTATTGAATGAGACAGGGATGGAGCCCGGTAAAAATAAAGGTTGTAGAGAGTGGACTCTAGCAGTTGACTGACGTCGGTGAAAATTGTGCCAAGGACAGCGTCTCTCTACTGCTGAATTAAAAGGCTGGGTCTCATTCTTCTCTTACTTCTTTTCTCGGAAACTGTAAGACAAAAAACAAAAGAAAAATGCCAAGTTAAAAACATTAATCGGGCAGGAAACCTCCCCCCAGGACACAAAACATGACTCTTACCAATTATTCCCCAGTTCATCTAGATGGGGTTTATCCTTTTCTTTGTGGGGTTGAAGTCCCAACCGCTACCTCCGAGGTAAAAGTACTTAGGTTTCCAGTTCTTTATCAATGACTCCAAGCCATGAAGGAATTACCGCCTAGAGGCGATGTAGCACCAACCCTTTTTGGAGGGTATCAAGTTAGGGAAAAATAGAGCCCTGAAGAGCTCGACGGATGGTTCGATCCCCTCTGCCCGGAAAATGATATAGGAGGCCACCACCGCCCTCATGCTATTTAGAGTGAGTTGTGATGAGCCCGAAGTCCTAGCAGAAATCCCTAACCCATGGATGGATAAGAAACCTCAAACCGGCATCCAGTTGTTCCTGGTACACAGTAACGAAGCCCCTAGGGGGAGTGCATGCTCTCGCCTCTGCACAGGGAAGACGGAACCTCCACCGTATCAGGGAAGGTGTAATTACTTCGGCCTGAGGTGAGCTCAGCCTGCGTCATTCTTGACTTAATCTTCCAGATGGGGCTTTCTGGAGGAACGGCGTTGCATCAAGACGGTTAAGGCTGAGGATGAGCCTCTAAAGCCTCCTTGAAGTCTACAGACCCAGCCTCGTTAGACTGGTCTGAGCTGAGTTCAACCGGCAGGTCCTCAAAAAGGCCAACTTCTCCGCTTTCATTGGAACAGCCCATCGTCTTGGTCGCTAAGGCAGGGTGCGATTGAACTGCACAACTAAACAAGCGTAACCGCTCCTCCGAGTTAGAGGCAATACCCCAGGCGTAGCCGAGTTGGGCTCAATCCGCTGGAGCCAAGAGACTGACAAAGTCTGATCTAAAGGGACGAACCCTGAACTCAAGCTAGACTGAGAAGAAGAAGGGGAAGAAAATGAAGAAGACATAGCGAAGGAAAAGAGAGATACCTACTGGGAAAGGGAATGTGATCCAGAAAACTCTCAAGTGTAAAAATGGGCATGAGATGCCCCCTATTATGTAGGGGCCGTGTCTTACTGAACTGTCGCGATAATCAGATGGCGTAGAGGGCCTTGATCAGTGCACCCATCAATAAATATAGGACATGTGTCCTTCATCCGACAGTTAAATAAGAGGCGTATCAAGGAAGCCAAAATGGTGTGGGCCTAATTGGCTAATCTTAGGCCACCCATATTTGTCTTGGGCAAGTAAGTTCCCATCTAGGAAGGAGACTCTTCCCCTGAATGAAAAGACACTGAAGTCACAACGCAAGACGCTTCGAAACACCAAAAACTTTGGGATGCTTCCAGACGAGTATCAAGACATTAGTAGGAGCATAACAGAGTCCCCAATATCTTGAGTTCCTTCTCGGCACTAGGTCTTGGGGGGCAACTGTGTAAAAATTATCTTCCCAAACACCCAATAGAAGACTGTCACGTGTACACAAATTCCTAGTGGGATCCAATTCTACTGATGACGAAGTACGAAGATTCTACCGACCAGAGGCACAACCCAACCCGAACTGACCACTCCCAAGAGATCATTCCTACTTACGTCCAGGAAGATATGCCGTTGGGCTGGGGACAACTCTCCCCGTCTCGGCAATATTCCTAAATCGATACTTCCCATCTCGGAATTCGACTCTACAAACTCCTCTGTGAAAACATCTCTTGCTCGTCTCTTCTTGCCGAGAAGGGCTAGGAAGGGGACTTCATGCATTGAAGGAACGAAGGGAAAATCCACAAGGCCTCGTGGGTTGGGCCATATGTCTGCTTTCGTACACTCATCGCCCATGGGCCCCACCTCAGAGGGCCAAAAAGCTCAGGCCCACCAGCTTAATCTCTCCACGGGCTCTAGCACTGGTCACGTGCCAAGCGCAGGATGCTAATCTCAGCTTAGGCCGCTAATCCTCCAAATGCTAGTCAGCCCACCGCCTATAAAAGAAAAGGTGAACAGTTATAAAAGGTGATGATTGCTTTTTGAATACTCAGAGCATTTTTATATTTTTCCCTAAGCTCTTATTCTCACGCCAGATGGGACACATCGAGCCCACCCCGATTAGTTCTTTGTGCAGGTAACAGCTCGGAGTATACTCCAGGACGGACTAGGAATGTTCTCAGACATCAAGACTTCTCAGATTACTTATCATTCAGGACTCTTCTCGGACTTTTTCATCTCTACCTTAGCACGGAAAAAGACCAAGACGCCTTGATCAAACTATACTGTTATAAATTTGACGTCAACAATCTAGTTTACACTGATCTCAAACTGGCCTTGTCTTTCTACAGTGGCAGGCTTGCTCTGAGAAATAGAGTCTGACGATTATTTGCATATAAAATTTGGGGTACGCGAGGATTCGCTGGGGGGGGGGGAAAGATGAATAGAGAAGAAAAAGAAAAAAAAAGAGAGTTTCTTTCTTTCTTTCTTCTCTTTTTTTTTTAAAAAAAAATAAATAACTTATTTAAATCTCTCGCTCGTATGATGTGTACGCACTTGTGAAAAAATAAATATTAAAAAATTATCTTGTATTTTTTTTAGAAATTTCATCTTTCCACGTGTCACCTTTTTGCCACCGGTCATGGTCAACTATCCCCATCAACTTCATGCATTTTTCGTGACGGTTTGGGTATATTTATCTTCTGGATTTCAAATTTGCTTTGTGTGGGTCTGTTTAGTTTGCCGTTATTATAAAACAAAACAATCTTCTTGGTTTTAGGTTTTTTTTTAAAAGAAAATCTAATTGGTTATTCTTTAAAAATATCTTCAATTTAGTGAGAATATACAAAAGAGTTTAAATCCGAGACATGTCTCTCATGTTGATAAATATAAAAAATATTCTCTCTTATTTTTATAATACTTGAGATACCTCTTCTCTTTTCGGTTTGGTTATCTAAGATACCATTCATCACATTTTATTGATAAAAATACCCTCACAATATATTTATCTTTTATTGTTTATTTCAAGTTTTTAAATTATTTTTCTATTTTCTATTCTCTCTTTATATTTTTTAATTTTTAAATTTTAAATTTTATTTTGTATTTTTATTTCATTTGCTTTAAATTTTTATTCTTTGTATGGTTTTCCTAAATTGAAAAAGATTGAAAGTGATAATCAAGAAAGTAAAATGTAAAAAATAAAAAATAACAAATATGATTTAAAAAAATAAAATGAATTTTAAAAAGTAAAACTAAAACAAAACCAAAAAACAAAAAACAAAAAAAAAATATTTTTCTTTTTTAGTTTTAAATTTAAAGTTTTTTTTTTTCGTTTTATTTATATTTTTTGTTTTGTAATTTTTTACTTTTACTCTTTTTATTTTTGAAAAACACCATATATAACAAATAAAGAAAAAAAAAATACCGAACAAAAGCAAGAAATATCAAAATAAAAAATAAAATATAAGAGAAAAAGTAGAAAGTAGAAAATAAAAATATAATATATATATATATATATATATATATATATATATATATATATATATATTAAAATGATATTTTTGTCAACAAAATGTGACGAAAGTTATATGAGATATTATAAAAATAATAGAGGATACCTTAATAGTAGTCAAAATGACAGGGGATCTCTCATGTATAAATTTTTTATTATTGTTATAATAAAATTATTATTGTTATATAAAATTTAATATCAACAACTTAAAAAATTCAAAATAAATATTTTCTTGTAAATTGTAATCTTCATATATCTTGTCTGTTTATCTTTAAATTTATTAATAAATTTTTATTTATAATTTAAATATTTACATGTTTTTTCTTTTAGCCAAACAAATATAACATTTAGATTTTATTTTTGCCTTCAAAAGTTTAGAGATTAATAAAATATATATTTTTTTAATTTAAAAAATTTTAATTTATATTTTATATGCATATGAATGCTCATGTTTAATAGCAAGTGACCAATATTATGCAACCAAATATTTTATTTTATTTTATTGTCAATTTAATGAAATAGAAAATGATTACTAAAAATTCTAAAATATAGTTATATAATTAAGGTTTTTTGTCATAACCAGAATTTTGCAATTCACTATTCATCTAATTTGCTAAATACAGTAATTTCTTTAAAAATATAATAATTTTGTCAAAAGTCACAAGTCATTGCACGCCACATAAAAGTTACTGTAATTTTTTATATCAAATTACAATGATTTTCATATAATACAATAATTTTGGACTTCTGAAAAAAATATTATAACATGTGAATTGTATGGATATAATTTTTAAATTCGTAGATTATTCATAGAGATCCCCATATAATTATAAGGTTTTTACCACTTTGTTTGCCCCTGTCATTTTGCCTAAAACCATAAACCTCCATTGTTATTTGAAAAATATCGGTCATTCCCTTTGACCATTTAAAAAAAAAAAAAACATGAATGCTCTTAAAAACTATTTTATTTATTCATTTATTAATATTAACA
Organism: Eucommia ulmoides; assembly: GCA_016647705.1. NCBI lineage: Eukaryota > Viridiplantae > Streptophyta > Magnoliopsida > Garryales > Eucommiaceae > Eucommia > Eucommia ulmoides. The sequence continues at coordinate 7,620,039 of CM028340.1, forward strand.
CCCTTATCCTCTCCCCCCTCCCCCCAAAGATCTGTCACTGCGAGCCTGCGACGAATCTAGTGTGGATCCGTCGCCATGACAGATTTGGGAAGGAGGGAGAGAGAGAGAGAGAAAAAAAAAAAAAAAAAAAAAAAGGAAGAAAATTATAGTAGGGTTCCGGAGGGTTGTGATGGTTGTTTCGACGGGGTGGGGGAGGAGGTAGGTTTTTTTTTATTTTGTTAAAAATAAAGGGATATATATATATATATTAAAAAAATATGGATGTTAGTGTAAAAAGATAAAGGAGGAAAAAAAAGTAGGAAATTCAATTTCATTGTAGATGAGATGAAATCAAATATTAAATTACACAAATGTCCATTCCCAAAAGCCTATTTCAATATTTATCCATCGGGCAAACCAACTCAATATTAAAATACTATATATATATACACACATATACGATATATATGTCTATATATATATACACACATATGTACAGTATATATATGTTATGTGTGTGTATATATATTATGTGTATATATATATGTACTAATGTATTAATTAGAGCCAAACTCATTTATAATCATTTTATTTTTTTAAATAATCTATTATTAAATAGTATTCAAAATTAATATCTAAAAGAGTATTTTGAAAATTTCGTTATATTTCACTATTTTATTCATTCTCTTATTTCACGATAATCAAATAAGAGAATGAAATAGTGATTCTATTGACAAATACATTCCATTCATTTTTTTATGAGAAAATGACCACTAAGTACCATTTTTACTTTTCATGTACCAATAAATACCAATGAGTTAAAATTGAACTAAAAACTCTCATCCTAATAATTTTTTGAACTTATTAGTCCCATTTTTAAAAAAACGTACATATTAAATTACCAAAATACCCTTATATGTGTTCAACCCTAATTTACTCATAGCCTTCTTTAGAGCTTAGCCCACGGCGTCGCCTCCACTGGATGTCTCTATTCTCCATGTCCATAAGTGCCTCCACATCCATCACCGTCGTCCACTCTTATCGTCGTCTGCAGCAAGTTTTGTCTTCTCCATCGTCGTCGTTTTCACTTCGACATCAGCCATCACCATCGTCGTCGTCTTCGCTTCACCGTCAACCATCTCAATCATCGTCGTTTTCCACCGCCATCGTCGTCGTTGCCTGAATGCCATGTGTAAGCTCTCTCTATCTGTCTCTCTTTCCTTTCTCGTTTTTTCAGTTTTCGATTTTGATTGTTAGATTTCGATTTCTTATTTCATTGTTACAAAAATCCATTTTTAGGTTTTTGGGGATGAAATTATTGATGAAATTATTTCTACTCCAAATTTCAAATTAATTCAAAGAATTATTTCAGTTTATGTTCTACTCCAAAGCCGTGATGTTTGTTTGGGTTCAAAATTGATTTTGTATGCAGGTTTCCCACATTTTTCACATGAATTTGTATGTAGTTTCATGTGAGATTTTTCGATCTTTATATTTTGATTTCAATTGTTGATTTCTCTCACATGAATTTGGGTTCAAATTTGATTTTCTTTGCAGGTTTCCATAGCGTCGTATGGTGCAAAGGTGATTTTGATTGGTATTTTTCTATGTGATGCGGACTTGAAGTTCCGGTACGTAGTTTCATGTGAGATTTTCAATCTTTATTTTTTGATTTCGATTTTGTTGATTTCTCTCACATGATTTTGGGTTCAAATTTGATTTTGTTTGCAGGTTTCCATAGCGTACGACGATGGTGCAAAGATGATTTGATTTGGTGTTTTTTTATGTGATGCGGACGTGAAGTTCCGGTAATCATATTTTATCGATCATTTTTTACTGTTTGGGGTATAATGTTGGATTGTTTCTTGTTTGATGCGGTCTTCAGTTGCGTTTTCATGTTTTTGATCTTTTATCATGTTCGATTTTCATGTTCAATTTTTGGCCGTTGTGTGATTTTTCAGTGGTCGATTTCAACGATTTTTCTTGAAATGTTTTGCTTAGATTTGATGCTAAATAGAACAACTCTAGCTTAGATCTAATCTTTTTTGTCGATTTTCAATGAATTTCAATGGATTATTAGACAATGTTACATTCAACACGCATTTACTGGGCAATGTTACATTCAACACGCATTTTTCTTGATCCGATTTTTGGGTCGATTTTTAACAACTTCTCAATTGTGTTTGATCTTGAATGTTACATTCAACATACACAATTTGATGAATGTTACATCCGACATACACAATAGAAAGTGTTACATTCAACATACACAATTTGATTAATGTTTACGTCTTACATACACGATAGAAAGTGTTACATTCAACACGCACACCCCGAAAACCATGGGTTACATTGCACACGCATTTGAAATTTGATTTTTTAGCAATTTAGAAATGTTACATTTAACGTGTAGACAATGTTACATTCAACACATACTTTGAATTTGAATTTTGGCAATATCAAGAAGTGTTATATTCAATGCACATGTTTAGTGTTACATTCAACATGCACAACATGTGTTTAGTTCCAACAATATGTTTGAATTGATTAAAAGTTTATGTCTAATCAATTCGTGTTTGTGATTTTTTTGGATTTAAATTTGGTTAAATCTAGTTCGGTTAAAGTTTTTGGATAGATGAGAAGGCATCTCCTATGGTTTGGATTTAATAGTTCATTATATCCCATTAGTAGTTCAGACAGTGACATCCCACACGCATTTGAATTTTGATTTTTGGCATTTTTAGAAGTGTTACATTCAACACACATTGAAACAATGGGTTTCAATTGTTTGAATTTCTCAAAAAATTATTTTTTGAGAATATTAGATAGTGTTACATTTCAACATGCACTGCGTGTGTTTAGCTCAGACAGTGTGTTTGGATTGTTTTAGTTCAGACAAGATGTTTTGGATTGATTAGAATATTAGACAGTGTTACATTCAGTACATACTTTGAAAACTTTAAAGTTTGATTTTTGGCAATATTAGGAAGTGTTACATTCAACAAGAATATTATTTATGAATAGTTTGACAATATCAGAGAGTGTTACATTCAACACACACATTAAAAACAAATTGGGAGTTCGGAAACCCTAAAACATGTGGTATGCGGTTTGATCTAAAACAAAATAAGTGGTGAGAAATGTAATTAATATCATTGAATTCTCTAAAAAAATTATTTATGAGAAATATTGGGTTTCAATTGTTTGAATTTCCTAAAAAAAAAAAATTTTTTAGAATATATAGGCAGTGTTACATTCAACATGCACTGCATGTGTTTAGTTCAGACAATGTATTTGGATTGTTTTAGTTCGGACAGGGTGTTTTGGATTGATTAGAATATTAGACAGTGTTACATTCAACACACACTTTGGAAACTTTAAAGTTTGATTTTTGGCAATATTAGGAATTTTTACATTCAACAAGAATATTGTTTATGAATAGTTTAACAATATCAGAGAGTGTTACATTTTAACACACACATTGAAAACAAATTGGGGGGTTTGGAAACCCTAAAACATGTGGTATGTAGTTTGATCTAAAACAAAATAAGAGATGAGAAATGTAATTAATGTCATTGAATTTTCTAAAAAATTGATTTATGAGAAATATTGGTTTTCAAATGTTTAAATTTCCTAAAAAAAATGATTTTTGAAAATATATAGATAGTGTTACATTTAACAAGTAGTTTGACAATATCAGAAAGTGTTACATTCAATATAGACATTGAAAACAAATTTGTGGAGGGAGGGTTCAAAAACCCTAAAATATGTGGTATGTGGTTTGATCTAAAACAAAATAAGGGGTGAGAAATGTAATTAATGTAATTGAATTCTCTAAAAAATTGATTATGAGAAATATTGGGTTTCAATTGTTTGAATTTCCTAAAAAAATTATTTTTGAGAATATATATAGACAGTGTTACATTCAACACGTACTTTGACAATATCAAAGAGTGTTACATTCAATACACGCATTGAAAACAAATGGGGGGGTTTGGAAACCCTAAAACATATGGTATGTGGCTTGATCTAAAAACAAAATAAGGGGTGAGAAATATAATTAATGTAATTAAATTCTCTAAAAAATTATTTTTGATAAACAATGGTTTCAATTTTTTGAAATTTCTAAAAAAAAATTATTTTTTGGGAATATTAGACAGTGTTACATTCAACACTGAGACAGTGTTACATTCAATACCTATTTTGGAACGTTGAATATTGACTTTTAACAATATTAAGAAGTGTTACATTCATTAAGAATATTATTTTTGAATAGTTTTGACAACATGAAAGAGTATTACATTCAACAACATGAGGTTTTTGAATTTGGTCAAGATAAGTAAAAACAACTGGGGGGTCAAAAAACCGTTATGAAGGTTTTAGGGAGGAAAGTGTAAAAAATAGTAAAATGTTGAATCTGAACGTGTAAAAAACTGTAAAATGTTGAAACTAACCTAAAAATAGGGGATGAAAAATGTAATAATGCTAAAATATGAAAACCTAGCCCTATGTATCGCGAAACTTCAAAGTACCTGTATAGCGCCAACGACGAACGGCAAAGGTGAAAGACAAGACGAACGGTAAGAGTCATTCTCTGCAGATCGATTTAGGGTTTTTGATTTGATGTCCATTGCAGAAATCGTTTAGGATTTTAGGGACGAACGGCGACGATGAAGGCGACGGGCGTACGATGCACAACGGACAGAACGTCGACGTCGGACGAGGATGGTTGACGGCCACGGCGAAAACAACAGTAGACGGCGACGGCGGACAGTGGGCAGCGGCAGTGGACTGTGGAGGGCGAACACGGTGGAGATATTTTACTAAAATGGAATATGGGATTAGACTTGTGAAAATTGAATGAGGAATATTTTGGTTAGGAAAATAGCAAAATGAGTTATTGGTGCAAACAAAATCATTGAGTTGGATCAGTACATGAAATCGCGAAATAAGATCTACCCATACATGATTTTTTTTTTTTTATTCTATTTCACTTTAATTCCATTCCATCCAACTAAAAGATTAATTGATATTTAGTAAATGCCAATTGAGGTTTTTGATTAATGGCAAAAAAAATTAAGGGAAATAAAATGACAAATACCCTATAATTATATTAAAAGAGAAAAAATGTGGTAAACACATGGCCTGCCCTTCCAAATTTTTTTTATTAAATAATATTTTATATTAAAAAATAATTTAGATAAAATCATAAAACCGCGTATATACGAACTATATATATATACACATAAATATATATACACTCTCTCTTCAACGCCTCTGAGCCACTACTTCATCTACGATTTCCGAAGCTTTCTCTGTCTCTACGCATATGAGCCGTTGTGTTTCGATCGCTCTCAAAAGATCTGGTTCGCATCAATCAAGCTTCTGAAGAAGGTATATTTTTCCTCTTTTTTTTTTTTTTTTTTTTTTATCGATCAATTGAAAGATTAGTTTCTGTATATAATTCGCGGTTTTCTCTGATAAACTAGTACCACTGAATTCTCATTTTTCACGGATTTTTTTGGTTTAATTTTGGATTTGTGTAATAGTAGGTAGGTTCACTGATTGGCGTTTCATGTTTGATCATGTTTTCAGTGAATAGTTTAATCAGGAATGTGTAGGAATGATCTGGAAATGTATTCATTTTAGGTTTTCAATTTTTACATTATGATCGTAGAGATTATTTGGTTTTTCGTGGATTGGATTGCGTTAATTTCATGTTTGCTACTATAATACGCAGCTTAATTGTCTCTAGGGCATCTATCTGCCGCAAGCGGGTTAGTATTGGTACTGGGAAATGATCTTTTAATAATGATGAGAGTAAGCAATTGGAATCTTTGTCCATGGCTACGCCTGAGAACAATAAACTCTCTGAGTTCGTTGACATGGTAAGGTCATGGATTCCTCGGAGGACTGAACGTACGAATGTTTCCAGGGACTTTTGGATGCCTGATCAGAGCTGTAGGGTTTGCTATGAGTGTGATTCTTCTTTTACTGTTTTTAACCGCAGACACCATTGTCGTATATGCGGACGAGTTTTCTGTGCCAAGTGCACGGCAAACTCAGTTCCCACCCCTTCCAATGAGTCCAATATTGGCCAAGAAGATTGTGAAAGGATCAGAGTTTGTAATTTTTGCTTCAAGCAATGGGAGCAAGGCATAGCCACAGTTGATAATGGGATGATTGCTGCCAGCTCTGCCCTAAGTACATCTCCATCAGCAACGAGTTTGGCTAGTACCCAATCTAGCTACACATGTAACAGCAACAGCAGCGCTGATTCAACTCAGTACTCAACTGGTTCTTACCAGCGTGTGCCGTATAGATCTAATCAGAGCCCTACTCAGCCTGCGGACATGGATCCAGCTACAGTTAAACAAGATCAAGTAACAGATCCTGAAGGTTCAGTTTCCATTGATGCAAAAGATCCTTTTCCAGATCAATTTTCGTATTGCATGAACAGGTTTGTTTTCTTGCATCTCTTTCCCCCTTTTTCATTTGTCCGAACTGCAAAATGATGGAATGAAAATGTTTGAAACTATTTTCGTCTGTAAATGCTTGTTATACGGGATCATTTATATTCATGCCTGCTCAACTGTGCAAAAAACATTATGACTGAGCTGTTGTATATAGAGGGAGATATTTCTGTAGGACTTAATAATAATAGAGGGAGATATTTCTGACCCCTAAACTGCATTTCAATGCCTGCAGTTGTTATTTGGTGTTACTCTGTAATGTTAAATTCCTTCCTTTGGCCTTTGTGTATTTCTCCTTGTCTTTTATCAGCAATGACTTCAGTGTTCTTTACTTCATAGGTTTCACGAGGTCTTTGAAATTGCCATGCCGTCTATGAATTCATATTCTGTGCCTTACTGTTGTATTTGACAGCAAGAATTATTCTTATCAAGCTCTTTGTAAAGGATGCTTAGGAATGTGGGATTTTTCATTTTAATATGTCATAATTATAATTTGGTTTCTTTGCTTTGTCACCTGTCTTTAAAGTATCAACATGGTAAATTATCAGTTGTCCAAGTCACTCTGGTTTTGTCTGATATAAACAAATTACAGAAATCATATTAATCAGGCCCTCAGAGTAACTGAACATCAGAGTTGATACTATTCAGTTGGCTATGCTGAAGTTGAAAATTTTCAATAACTGAACATACCTTGTTTGTGTTAAATGAATCGAGGCTGTAAACGAAAGAAGCAATAATATGTCATGATGAAAGAAAATTCAGTTGACAGCATTTTATATGGTCAATCTGTTGACCTGATGCAATTTGCAATTTTTAGGTCCGTTTTAGAAAACAACTTCCGAAAATTTTGAAAATTTGTTTGCTTTGGTTGAGTATGTTTTTTTTTTGAAAATATAGTCTTTATTAACAATTTGTTTAGAATAAAATGAAGTGAGGTGATTAGTAAAGAAATTGAAAATTAAGAAAGAGAGGGGTGATCTGATTGATTGAAAATGTCTGAGAGAGGGAGAAGAGAAAGAGCGATAAATATGAGGAGATAAAAAAAATGAAATTTTGAATAAGAGTTGAATAGTAATTTTAGAAGTAACTGAAGTGTAATATTAATAAAGTGGTGCTGTGATTGACTGAAATTTGTGAAAATTATTCTGTAAGATAGTTGTGTTGGAAAAAGAAAATAGTTTTTCTTTTTTCTTTTTTTTTTTTTTTCTTTTTTCAGAAACCAAAAGTTTGTAATGGAAAACAAAACCAAATACACTGTTAGTTGTGTAAAAATAGTCTCGTGTAAAATTTCATGATGGAAGAAAATTTAGTTGACTACATTTAATATGGTCAATTTGTTCGATAGATGCTGTTTTGCAATTTTTTAGTTCACAGTTATTTTAAACCGCCTCTTTTCCGTAATATACCTGACCATCCATTGTTATTTATGTTGATAATTTTTTTACTGGAGATATATTTTTCTAACACAACATTCTACCACTGATGCGAAACGTTCACCTTGCCTGTCCTCTGGTAACTTGCCTTATTGCTTGCATGTCTGTTGCTTTGGTGACTGTAGCTAGTGAAAGTTAGCTGTGTTTGCTCCCTCAAACTCGCAAAATTGAAATTCATACCTAGTTGATGTGGGAGAACAGAGAAATTGTTAAACCATTACAAGACAATGCTCCCAACCGATGTGGGACTAAGGTTGAGGTGGTGATGACCATCCAAGGCAGTTCCTCAAACCAATCCAAATCTAAAAAGGAATGCCTTATTTTAGTTCATTCGAGAAATCTATTGTATTTTGCTATACGTGTTCATATTTTATTTGCCTAGTTTGTCCTTGTTGAAATGTAAATTCTTTTACTTGTGAATGACATCTCTGTACTTTCGGATGCTGATTTCTTAATTTCGTGAAACGTTTCTATTTTAGAGCTAATTAATTCTTCAGTGTTTTGTTGATTCTATGATGCCAGGAGTGATGATGAGGATGATGACTATGGTTCTTATAGATCACATTCTGAAGCTAGGCATTTTTCCGAGGGTGATGCATATTTTGGTGATGTCAATTTTGCGGAGATTGATAAGATATATGGACCTCACAATCGGCATGATCATTGTGAAAATGGTGATGCAAATAGTATAAACTTGACACCATTAGCTGATAACATTGAGACGCAGAGATTAGAACTAACACAAAATCATGGGGAAGAAGCGAATGGAACGATAAATGGCGAAGAGTGCGAAGCACCTGCAGTATACGATGAAAATGATAATTACACTTTACCTATGGATTTTGAAAACGAGGGGCTCCTTTGGCTCCCTCCAGACCCTGAGAATGAAGAGGATGAGAAAGAAGCTTTTCTATTAGATGATGATGGTGATGATGAGGATGCTACTGGGGAGTGGGGTTACCTACAGCACTCAAGCAGCTTTGGTAGTGGGGAGTACCGTAACAGGGACAGATCGAGTGAGGAGCACAGAAAGGCTATTAAGAATGTAGTTGATGGTCACTTCAGAGCTCTGATAGCTCAGCTTTTGCAGGTTGAGAATCTACCTGTAGGGGAGGAGGATAGCAAAGATGGTTGGTTGGAGATAATAATGTTTCTAGCCTGGGAGGCTGCCACACTTCTCAAACCCGATACTAGCAAGGGGGGAGTGATGGATCCAGGTGGATATGTAAAGGTCAAATGCATAGCTTGTGGACGTCGCTGTGATAGGTAATTCTCAGTTGGTTGTATATGGCAATATTTTCTCCCTATGAGTAAGTGCACAAAAATTGTTTTGTTGAATTATAGTAATTTTGTATTCCTTGCGTGTGTTTTGGAATTAATATTAGTTAGGATGCAATTGAAATTACATAAAATCATGAAACTTACCTTTTAAGAATGAAAAAGGACAGACCAAAACGGTCTTTCCTTTATATTAAAGTATAGGCATACCTAATGTCTTTTGGAAAAACTCATTGGGAATCTAAGTGCACTTCAAAAAGAGTTTCTCAAGTCAAGGGGCATCTGTGATGTAACAATAAGATGTGAACCTAGTCAGGCTAATCTGTTAAAATTTTGTTGAATTTATGTAGTTGAGGCTATGTTGCTCATAATTATGCATTCTTGGTGCTATATATTCCTTATCTTGATGAGTTCTGTTTCTGTTTCTGTTAGTATGGTGGTTAAAGGGATTGTTTGCAAGAAAAACGTGGCTCATCGGCGAATGACATCAAAAATAGATAAACCAAGATTCCTAATTCTTGGCGGGGCACTGGAGTATCAGAGAGTTTCTAACCATTTGTCAAGTTTCGATACTTTGTTGCAGCAGGTTTGCTTTCAACCTTCGAAGTTGTTTGTTTTTGTAAACTTGGTCGATTTGTCTGTAGGGAAGGAAAAGTTTGCTTTGTTAGTTGTTCATTGATGCTGATTGTAGTGTTGACATCTCTTTTTTGGTTGCTTGTTTTCTTACGGGATTTATACATTTTTTAGGAAATGGACCATTTGAAGATGGCAGTTGCAAAGATTGGTGCACATCACCCAAATGTTCTTTTGGTTGAGAAATCGGTATCTCGATATGCACAAGAATACCTCCTTGCAAAAGACATATCACTTGTTTTGAATGTCAAGAGGCCACTTTTAGAGCGTATAGCCCGTTGCACCGGTGCACAGATAGTCCCTTCGATTGATCATCTTACAACTCAAAAATTAGGTTACTGTGATTCATTCCATGTGGAGAAGTTTCTGGAAGAGCATGGCATTCCTGGACAAGGTGGCAAGAAATTGATAAAGCCATTGATGTTTTTTGATGGTTGCCCAAAGCCGCTTGGTTGTACTGTGAGTGTGCACGCATTTGTAAACAAGCGTTGTTGAAGCAAAATCATTTTGAAACAGAAACGGTTGTCGAACACCCATTTTTTCTCAACCATCTATCATTTTTTTTTAAAAAAAAAAAATTAACAGATCTTTTATAGGGCTAACACTAAAATATCCACTCTACGATATCAAACGTACTTTTTTTTTTTTTTTTTAACTTTGCTTTTATTTATTTATTTATTTATTATTTTTTGTCAAATCAACTTCTTTTATTTAGAAAGTAGGTGTTACCCAAACTATGCATTAGATATTCTATTTTTGCATGTAGTGAAAGAGAGTGACTCTGCATAGGACTTTTAATGACTAAGAAAATGTGTGTTTTTTTTCAATATTTACTATGGAAATATGGGAACAGATATAAGCTGAATCAAGCTTTTTGCATGGGAGCTTGAGAATTTTTTTTATTTTTTTTCCCTGGTCCTGGTTGGGAGAAGTTCAATGATTTATAACCAATAATTCCACTTTTTGTTAAATTGGGGACTCCAGTGCTAGTAACTTGGGTCAAAATATAACGCGGTAATAGATCCACTGTCTACTTTTACAATTGAGCAATTTGTGGTTCTATTTAGATTACAAAAATGTTTTGGTTCATCATTGTTGTAGATATATAATTGAAAATCGCTGGATGACAATAACATGTTTATTCAATTTTCTTGTTTCAGATTTTGCTCAAGGGTGCCAATGCAGATGAGTTGAAGAAAGTGAAACACGTACTCCAGTACGCAGTTTTTGCTGCTTACCATTTGGCTTTGGAGACATCTTTTCTTGCAGATGAAGGTGCTTCTTTGCCAGAACTCCCATTGAAGTCTCCTATAACAGTTGCTTTACCTGATAAACCAACAAGTATTGTCAGGTCAATTTCTACAATACCTGGTTTCAATGTTCCTGTTGCTGCGGAGCCTAGCAGATCTCAATCCCTTGGCGAACCCGATCAGTACAACAAAGGCATGTTAAATGATGTTACATCATCAGTTGAGATACCCTCTGTGTCTGAATCGGAATCACTGCAGTCTTGTCTTTCTAATCGTCAGAGGTCTCAGACTCTAAATTTGGATCCTCATACAGGCTCCGTGAAATACTCTTCGTGTGAATTTTTGTCTCCTTCGTCACATGATTTCTCCAATGCTCACCAAAGCAAGTTTTACTTTAATCATTCCTCCAATGAGAATGATAAGATGGGTCTTAAAAAATCTTCTGAGGCTGAAACATCAATGGCCAAGGTCGGTGAAGTCCAAAATGATAACTTGATTGCAAATTGTTTTGTTGATTCGGAAGTAACAGAACAAGATCTTAGTTGTCGTCCTGATGGAAATCTAATACCTGGTAACCATTCAAGTACTTTAGAGATGGCATCCCCTGAAGATGGTGGTAATAGTGAGGTCGTGGGATCTTTGAAAGAAGAGTTCCCCCCCTCGCCTTCTGACCATCAGAGCATTTTGGTGTCTTTATCAACACGTTGTGTGTGGAAGGGAACTGTCTGCGAACGTGCTCATCTTTTCCGTATTAAATACTACGGAAGTTTTGATAAGCCTTTGGGGCGTTTTTTACGCGATCACTTATTCGATCAGGTCTCTCTTTTTCTCTTGCTATACAAGAAACATTATACTTGCAACCATCAACTTTGTGAAAAAAATTTAAGCTTGGTTATATGTCTTTTTCCATAGAGCTATCGGTGCCGCACCTGTGAATCTCCATCCGAAGCCCATGTGCACTGCTATACTCATCGGCAAGGTACACTTACTATTTCTGTAAAGAAGCTGGCAGAGTTCCTTCCTGGAGAACGCGAAGGCAAAATCTGGATGTGGCACAGGTGCCTGCGATGCCCTCGTACCGATGGTTTCCCCCCAGCCACCCGAAGAGTTGTCATGTCTGATGCTGCATGGGGTTTATCTTTTGGGAAATTTTTGGAACTCAGCTTTTCAAATCATGCGGCTGCAAGCAGGGTTGCCAGCTGTGGCCATTCTATTCACAGAGACTGTCTCCGATTTTACGGGTATGGTCCTCTTCTCCACCCCCATGAGAAAATATTTGTTTCAACTGTTGTACCATGTCGTCATGCTGCATGGTTTCACCAACCAATGAAATTGCACCTTTGTTCATGTGGATCCCATTTAGTAGGAGACAGTTTTTGGGCTTGTTGATATTTGGTAGATAGAATAAATGTTGTGGTCATGAGATCCCTGATGACTATGAGTATGACCCAGTGTCACTAGTACTACATGTGCACAAGGTGCTTTACTTAGTGAATCATGGCGTTACGTTTAAAACTCTCTACAAATTTTATTATGGGTAAACTCCTTAGTCTCTTTTGGAATTTGTTAGGGTGGGGGGGGGGGGGGGGTGTCAGCAAGGACAACCAAATTTGAATTACCAATCAGAATATCATTTGTGTGGCTTGGGTGAAATATGGTTTGGCTAATTTTGAACCACTCTAAATTGTTGGGGACTTTGGTGGTATTTGGGCTGGTGTTTTTATGGTACTCTGTTATGTGGGAGTGTAGATTTTGCCATGTTAAAATAATACAAACAAGAACAATTCAAGAATATATAGGTGTTGACTCCTTCCCTTTAAAGAGACCTTTTAATGGCATAAATTCTCCTGATTAAGGTAGTCTTGTTTTCTGCTTGGTTAATTTGTTGGCTTTAGATTATAAGAATTATGGTAATCTAGAAGGTTTACTGTCATCTATTACTGTTCAAAGTTGGTTCTACCAGGCCACAGCTATTCCTTGTCATTCTTTTACTTTTCACTTCGTGTAATTTATTTTCATCCACTTTTTTTTTTCAACTTTTTTTACTTCTTTTTTTTGGGCTCTTATTGAATGTCCTCTTGAATAGCTGGCAAGCACCAAGAAGCTTTCGTCGGCATCTAATTAGTCGGCATCTAATTAATAGTCATCTTATTTCACGAGACAATACTCACCTGTGCATCCTTGCTTCGTTGAGTGCAGTTTTGGGAGTATGGTTGCTTGCTTCCGATACGCTCCAGTGGATGTTCACTCTGTCTATCTCCCACCCCCAAAGCTTGAGTTTAATAGTGACAACCAGGAATGGATACAGAAAGAAGCTGATGAGGTGCAACTGTTTATTATATAAAGCATTTTTTTATCGATACTTCTGCTTATTGGAAAGTATTTTGCTTAAGTTTTGATTAATCTTATGTACATTAGGTCCGCCGCATGGCAGATGTCTTGTTTGCTGATGTGAAGAAAGCTCTTTATGAGATTTCGGAAAAGTCATCACCTGACAATGGCATCAAAGCACCTGAGTCAATTCAGCTAATTTTGGACTTGGATTGGATTTTACAGAAGGAGAAAGACGAATTTGAGGTAGCTTATTATACAGTCCCTTCTTTTTACTCATTCTGGCCAGCTCTCATATGGAAAAAATCTATTGCTTCTTGATAAAAACATGACTGATGTTTCACTTTCATCAGAAGGCCAAAGTTTTTAATGGAAGGAAAATTATTAATCTTTTTAAGATTGAGACCGTACTAAGAATTTCATGAATTAGTCTCTGTTCCTCTAGGAGACTAGGAGAGAGACCAAAGAAAATGTAGCCATTGTTTTATTGGACTAACAGTTTAAAAGGAGAAAGAAATGGTAGTTCTTACTTGAGAGGGGTGTGGATGTGTTTGTGTGAATTTTGAACATGATAAGAAGATTTTGATAATATTTTTCAAACTCGTTTTTAGGTTTAATTATATCCAAGGCCCCTTGCAGCCATGTTTTTAATGACCAACTAGTACCTTTTAACTCATGGGGCGTTTTCTAGACATTGCTTCCATTTGTGTAAACTTAACCTGAAAACCATTTAAGAAGTTGGTTAGGACATTCTGGTAAATGTTGCATGTGTGAAGCTAATGTATTTAACAATGAATAGCAAATACCACCTGTACGAGTTCCCCATTTATTGCACAAGTTAAACAGTATAAAGTTTTTGCTTTTTATACCGTTTCCAAAAGAATTAAGGTCAGATGGTTAAATCGAAGAAATCTGTTTTGGTTCATATGTGATTGATACCACTGAAATTGGAGGGAAATTATATAATACTGTTGTAAGATCAACGATGTTATATGGACTGATGTCTTGGGCAAATAAACGAAGGGTTGAAATAAGTGTAAGTGAAAGAGATGGCGTTAAAGGTGAATGAGTGGTAAAATCAAAATGTATAGAATGTGGAATGAATATAGAAGAGTGGTTAGGAGTTGCCAAAATTGATCAATGGTTTGGACGTGTGTATGTAAAACCTTATAGACGGACAGATTAGTAAAGTCTGATTTGATTTAGGTAGAAGATGCTAAAATAGGGAGAGGACAACGTAAAGGAACTTGGGAAAAGATATTAGGAAGGACTTGATTGAAACAACGTTTTTGGTGCAAACGGATTCATGCATCCAATTGTCCAATTCTACATAGGTGGCACAAAAGCATAGTTTTCTTTTTGTTCTAAATTACACATCTCTACAGTTGACTGTAAGTGTCTTCTTCTGCAGTGGTTTATTTTCTCCCCCCTGCAACCTCCCCCCTCCCCAGCCAAAAAAATAAAAACCACAACCACACACCCACACCTCATATTGACAATTCCATTTTTTTTTAGGAATTACTGCAGCAAGTGGTAAATGCAAAGGTTAACGTTGGTCAGCCTGCGATTGACATTCTTGAGATTAATAGACTAAGAAGGCGGTTGATCTTCCATGCTTATGTCTGGGACCAACGCCTGATACATATAGGCAGTGTAAACAACAGCAGTCTCCGGGAAAGTTCAAACAATTCAGTGCAGAAACCGAAGGAAAAACCTCTCAGTTCTGATGAGAAGCCCGTCGAGATGAATTCGACTTTCAAGCCTTCCAAAGGTTCTATTAGTTTTGATTCTTTTCTTGCGGATGTGAAATCAGCTGATACATATTCTACACAGGAAGATCATGTTAACCAGATTAACCTGCATGATGTGGCTCATAAAGGAAAATATGCGGATCAGAACCTGATTCATGGGAAGGAGGTTGATGTTAATTTCTCTCATAGCACAAATGCCGACATGGATGAGAACCTGAATCAGAGGAAGGAGGTTGAGGCTAATCGTTCTCCTACCACAAGTATCAACAACCGATTAGATGTTATGGAGTCCAGAAATATGGTGCAACGAGTTCTCTCGGAGGAACAATTACCAGCCATGGAAAATTTGTCTGATACTCTTGATGCTGCATGGACTGGTGAAAGCCATCCTGGAAGTGTAGCACCAACACAGGGCAGCGGTGCATTTCCTGATTCTCTCAACCTAGATTCTTCTTCATTTGCTGGATCACTTGCTGCTAAATCAGGCATGGGAAACTGCATAGATGATCGAGGGATAGCTGAGTTTGTATATTCTCTTGGCTCCCCAATGCCTAAGAAGGTGCCTGACGCTACAGAACAGTACATGAACTGGGCAGGAATGCCTTTTTTGCCTTTCTATCGACTACTCGACAAGAACTTCTCATCTAATCCCCAAAAGTTTGGCATGTTTAATGAGTATAGTCCTGTCTATGTTATGTCATTTCGGGATTTGATGCATCAAGGTGGTGCTAGGCTGCTTCTTCCTCCGGGCATTAACAGCACTGTTGTACCAGTTTATGATGATGAACCCACTAGTATTATCTCACATGCCCTTCTCTCACAGGATTATCACGTCCAAATTTCTGGTGAACCTGAGAGGATCAAAGAGGGTACGGAATCCTCAGCTTCATTGCCCTTTTCAGATACAACGAGTCTACTTTCGCTTTCTTTCATTGATGATTCAACCTCAGACTCTCTAAGAAGTCTTGGGTCTACTGAGGAGAGCATCTTATCTGTGTCTGGATCTCGGGGCTCTCTAGGTTTTGATCCGTTTTTGTACGTAAAGGCTTTGCATCCCAGAGTATCTTTCACAGATGATGGCCCTCTTGGCAAGGTGAAGTATAGCGTCACTTTTTATCACGCAAGGCAATTTGAGGCCTTGAGAAGAACTTGTTGCCCTTCCGAGTTGGATTTCATACGATCCCTCAGTCGTTGTAAGAAGTGGGGTGCACAGGGTGGGAAGAGCAATGTTTTCTTTGCGAAAACCTTGGATGACCGATTTATCATCAAGCAGGTTACAAAGACAGAGCTCGAATCTTTCATAAAGTTTGCACCAGCTTATTTCAAGTATTTATCCGAATCAATCGGCACGGGATGCCCCACTTGCCTAGCAAAGATCTTAGGCATCTATCAGGTATTAGTTGCCAACATTTTATTTTCTGAACACAACAGCGAACTAAAGAAATAATAACTTGAAAGTGGAATGATGTAGGAGTTGGATCTTGGATGGCTTATTCGCAACCTTTTTTACCCTTGAAACCTTACCAAAAGCTAAGAAATGCCCCTATCCAGTGCAATTTAGTTTTATTTTCCTGTCTAACAACTCTGACCTATCGATAAATCTTTGCTATACTATTCAATCATGTTCTTGTCCAATCCAAATGTACACAAACACTTACGGCATGTTTGGTACATGGGATTGGACAAGGGTTTGAAATGGTCACGGGAATGATCATTCCATTCCTATGTTCCAAACATAGGATTAAATTTCATTCTTATTACCAAGGATTTCCTAATCCCACGAAACATGGCTTTGACCAATCCCAAGATAAACTTGGTATTAGTTAATCCTAATTACATGAGATCAGGTTTTAATCCTTCATCAGTCAAAAATCGCGACCAAACACTAACCAAATATGGAAATGAAAATGATATTTAATTAAATTGCAATTTTACCCGTAAAATTTTAATTAAATTACTATTTTACCCTTTGAATTTCTAACAAATATATCCCTGATTTTTTATTTTTTACACTTCTCTTCCCCCTTCTTCCTCCCTACACCATCTTCTC
Organism: Eucommia ulmoides; assembly: GCA_016647705.1. Taxonomy (NCBI): domain Eukaryota; kingdom Viridiplantae; phylum Streptophyta; class Magnoliopsida; order Garryales; family Eucommiaceae; genus Eucommia; species Eucommia ulmoides. The sequence goes on from CM028340.1 coordinate 7,637,217, forward strand.
AGGTGAGAATCCGATTCTACTAGCCGGTGCCAAATTCTCTCCCCCCCTGTCTCTCTCATCTTCTAACTAACCCCCCAACACCCCGACCCCAGCCTGTAACACCACCGCCCACCCCCCGCCCACGTCCGCCCGCTTGTCCGCCACCTCCCTCTTCTTCTTCTATTCTCTCTTCTATATATATAATTTACGTATTTACACACACACACACATATACCTCTTATTTGGAATTCATTTGGGTTATGTTCAAATATTCTTTATTTAAATAAATTGTATGTGAAAAAATTATATGTTTTTCAAGTTGAGATTTTATTGTACAAATATATTTCATTCCTGATTTATTTCCAACACTAATCAAACATTGGAACGAGAATGGTCATTCTAATACCTTATCAAATTCTTTTTTTCACCAAATATAGGAATGGTAATGATCATTCTATTCCATAATCATAGTAATTATAATCCTATCGTCATTCCATTCCATTCTAGCGTATCAAACGCAACGTTAGTTGCATGATGTCATGTATGCATGATTGAATTTTTAAGATATTTCTAGATGCTATACTAAACTTATTAATGATTCCCAGAAATGTTCTAGATGTTTTGTTTTTGTTATTATGTTATATAAATATATTATATTTATGTTGTTGCTTTTGTATATGTTCACACACTTGGTTCTTTCTTATCTCAAAGGTTGCATCGAAGAGTGTTAAAGGAGGAAAGGAGACAAGAATGGATGTTTTGGTAATGGAGAATCTTTTGTTTAGGCGTAACATCACGAGGCTGTATGACCTTAAAGGATCTTCTCGATCTCGTTATAATCCAAATTCGAATGGGAGCAATAAAGTTCTTCTCGATCAAAACCTGATAGAAGCAATGCCAACTTCTCCAATTTTTGTGGGAACAAGGGCAAAGAGGTTGCTGGAGAGAGCCGTATGGAATGATACTTCATTTCTTGCAGTAAGCTTCCGTGACTGCTTTTGAATACTGAAAGTCTGAAACTGACATCATATTTCTTTGAATCAACTTGTTTAATTTTAGGTCTCATAATATCAAGTACCACAAAAACTATTTCTCTCTATTAAGGCCCATTGACTTGGTCAACGTAGCAAGACTACAATTTTTGAAACGTGACTTAAGTTTTGTAGTTGAGGGGCAAATATTACATTGTCAAGGACCACAAAAAAATTGTTTCTGTCTATGAGTCCCGTTTGTTGAATCCCACATTGATGTTGGGCCCTCCGATATCCATTCACAATAGTTTGTCAAAGTCCACCCTGCGCGTGAGGGAGCGTGTAGAATCCCACATTGATGTTGGGCCCCTCGATATCCTTTTGCAGTAGTTTGTCAAAGTCCACCCTGCGCGTGAGGGAGCGTGTAGAATCCCACATTGATGAGGGGGCATCTTGAATCCCACATCTCTCGTGTTACCTGAACCTGAGCTATATATAAGTTTAAAGGATATCCTCCTTTTTCAAGGCGTCTTCTAAGAGTGAGTGAGACCGATTGAATTTCTACACGTCAACGTAGCAAAAGTCACCAATTTTTAAAACGTGACACAAGTTTTGTCGTTGAGGGGCAAATCTGACCAATAAAAATTACTAAGAAAGGATTTTAACCAGCAACTTTTATCACATTGACTTGGTCAATGGTAGTCTTTGGACTTCTTAGCCAAATTAAAAAGAAAAACAAAAGCTTTATGAATCAATTCTCCCTTTAATTTACTGCCATGTATGTCATTGCAGTCCATCGATGTAATGGACTATTCGTTACTAGTTGGTGTGGATGAAGAGAAACATGAACTGGTGCTTGGGATCATTGACTTCATGCGACAATATACTTGGGACAAGCACCTTGAAACTTGGGTAAAGGCATCGGGGATATTAGGTGGGCCCAAGAACACATCTCCAACGGTGATTTCTCCAAAGCAATACAAAAAGCGATTTAGAAAGGCTATGTCTACTTATTTTCTTATGGTGCCGGATCAATGGTCTTCTCAAATGATTATTCCCAATAGATCCCAATCCAATCTTTCTGAAGATAATGCAGGCGCAACAACTTTGGATTGAATGTGTAAAGCCTTGCACCTTTATTCATGTAAGTTCATGCCTTTCCTTTTCTTTCTTACTCTTGTTGTTTGTTTTCTTATACAATTGCATCATTGTTTTTCTCGCATTATTCATTTGTTAATTTTATCTTAGGGTTTAGTGTTGACATCTTTTCTGCGGTTGCTGTACCATAATTCAATTTATTAAAACATAATTAAATAGTTATTACAAGGTTAGTGTCACAGGTTTAAATTTTTGACTAAAAATTTTCACACCTGTGATGTGGCCCGATTGCCCACTAACCAGTCAGTCGCTCGATTGTTCCTGGACAACACACTGTCACACCAACCCAACCAGAAACAGTATAAAAATGCAACGATTACATCTGAAGCTTGGTATATATATTTACTGCCACTAATATATATAGTATAGACAACGCTTAGCTTGCTTTATTTACTGCCACTAATACTGAATTACACTTTTTCGCCTAATTCAATATTCCTCCAAATTCTTTTGCACTTCATAATTATAGATATGTGTTTGTGTATTCCTTTAGAAGACACAATGAAGATCATTTTATTAAACCCTATTTGTCATTTTGAATGCAGCCTTCTTTTAGGTCGATGCGGAATGAATATATCATCATCAGCTAAGAACAAAGGGCATGTCTAAAAACAAAAATCATGGTTTCTGCCCTTACTGTCTGTGAATAACTACAACTTGATGAAGCATCCAAGTATATATATACATACATATATAGACGACGGTGCAATTTCAGGTTTCATGTTTTGCCCCTGTAATTCAGTTTTTTTTTTCCCTGTTTGGTATAGCTTTTTTCTTTTCCTTTTCTTTAAATCCATTTTATGATGCATAGATTGCTGCTATTGAAGAAAAAGGAAAAAAAAAAAAAAAAAAAGGCTTAAAGGCACTGTTTGGTGGTATTGGAATTGGAATTTGAAAATGAATGCATTCTAATTGTGTGTTCATTTCTGAATTTCGATTCTTACCCTTTGTTCCAAACCCTGCACAGCTTCATTGGCACCTGGTGTAGCTCATTGTTTTTTTATTTGAGATACAGGAGTATATGGTGAAAGCTCATGTTTGCATATCCTTGTTCTTTACATTTTTCTATTTTTGGTTTATTTGCACTTTTATCCCTCTAGGGGGAACATGTATATTCCTCTTTTTTTTTTTTTTTTTTATAGTGTATTTTATTAGATTAATTATTTCAATAAAACATTTCGTTGATTCATTAATTATTATTTTTTATTGTTTTCGTTGACTGATCTTTAGGTGTATTGGTACGATGATTTAGGTGATGGTCCTTTGGCATAATAATTAGACGTGTTGTTTATGTTCTTGTTTTTGTTCTAAGGTAGCATTTGGAAGCATCAATATGCACAAAAAAAAAAAACCGAGTACAAAAATATTAATTGGGAGGCACCTTACTAGCGCATAGAAAAGAGTATTCTATTGTAAATGTAATAAAAATAATATATTGGTGTAATTGATTTTAGGCTTAAATTTCACTTCATTCCCTTGGCCTTTGTTTATAATGATACTGGTTTTATTGTTTATCAAAGTATGACATAGGTGTTTACTGGGTCTTATTGCACCACTTTTAGTCAATTACAACAAATTTATGGGATTGAAATAGTCATTTGAATGGTCATTCTATTTTTATATTTAGTACATAGGATTAAATTTTAGTCTCATTGCTAAGGATTCTCTAATCCTATAAAACATGAGATTAACTAATATTAAGATAAACTTAGTATTAGTTAATTTCACTTATATGAGATTAGGCTTTAATCCTTCTCATCTAAAAAATGCCACTAAATACTAATCAAATATTTGAATTAGATAAAACATAAATTATTATATTGTTTGAAATTTAATTAAATTATTATATTATCATTTGATGTCATTTTAATACCACATATAATCTTTTTTGTTACGGAACATGAAAATGGTAATGACAATTTTATTTCATTACCATATTAATTTTAATTTTATTGTCATTTTATTTCAAGATTATAATTTTATTTTATTTTTTGATATTAAAATTTATTTTTATTATATTTATAAAATGTATTATATATAAAATTAAAAGTTTAATTATGGATTACGTGTAATATTCAAATGAAAAATATATATATTTATATATTTTTTTTTAGATTGACTGGTCTAAAATTAGTTTTAAGCAAAATGAGAGAGAGAAATGATAATGGCCAACAAAATGTTAAGAGATGTGGGAATTGGATGGTGTATTACTCTGTTATAATATTTAAAAGTAATAATTATTTCAACATTATTTCATGACATATATGATATCATTATCAGTGTCGATAAAAAGTGAAATATACTTCCTCACCACCAATAAATATTCCAAAAGTTAAGGCGCCGTTTGGTTATGGTTTTCGTTTCCTGATTTCTATTTGTGCTCAAAATTTGGAATAAAAATATAAAAACGTGTTTGGTAAATACATTTCTGTTTCCAAAATTTTGAGAGTAATTCTTTAATTACTCAAGAATATATGAAAAAGTAAAAAAAATGTTGATTTTTATGCACTCCCACAAAACTATTCTTACTATCACCCTATTGTCTTCCTTTCACCACTAACCCGCCAACCATTATACATTTAGGAAAAAGAAAAAAAGAACAAATATTATAACTAAACGTATTTTTCGTTTCTATTCTCATAAAAAAAAAAAAAATCTAAACAATGGCCGTTACTAAAAAAAAAAATCCAAAATAGAAGTAGGATTTCCATCCCAACTTATTGGAACTAAAAACAGAAAAGCAGACACACAAACCAAATGCCACCTAAATTTATTTTTTTTATCACACACGATATCTATTGGCCCAACATCATATTTTAGTTTTTTAATTTAAGAAATAAGAGAGTCAACGCCAAGATCAATGTCGACATGGAGCTGAGGTGTTTGACCATTAGCGGAAACGGTTGGTGCTGGTGCCAACGTCGGCATGGGCGCCAGTGTTGAGTTGTCTATGGCGGGCTGTTGGACATCGGAAATGGTATTGCGACACTTGAACTTGGTAGGCAGTAGATAAAGCAAAATGAGTAGAAAGGTAAGTAAAGAGAGAGACCCAACTATCTTCAATTTGATACTCACAATAATCTCCATCTCCGATCAATGCACCTCTGCCTTTTAATTTTAGGCACCTTACATATATATATAAGAGAAGCATGTACATGACGACGGCCCTTTTGTCATCGAATCCTGTTACCTGTTATGTTGGATTTCCTTCTTTTTGATGACTTTTTTTCCTCCACGTTGGATTTCCTTCTTTTTTTGATGACTTTACCAACCAAGGTCGAAATCTCGTTTTTGACCTTGGTGTAGTAATGCAATTGCAGGCTCCATGTTACTGTAAAGAAACAATAAACATAGAAAAGACAATTATTTTATAAATCAATAAAATATAATAAATATTATGGACAATCGTGTCTAGAATTTTTTCCGCGTTTCCCGCTTTTGTTTGCAATGCGAACCAACCTCTTCCCAAGGGCCACATGACGTGTATAGAATTTTTTTCGCGTTTCCCCTGACCCTGCTTTTGTTTGCCATCCAAGGCCCCTCAAAATTTATTTTCCATTTCACAAAAAATATGAATGATCAAATGTTTTGAACGATTGAATTGGAATTAGATTAACGAATTAGAAATGAATTACAATTCACAACCAAATAGAATAAAGTAATACTTTTTAAAAAACAATATCCAGACTAGGGATGTCACAAAAAATCGAATCGATGGGCAACCGACTAAATAGTTTGATTGCAGTTTTGATTTTGAAATTAGCAACCGAAGCGGTTTTGGTTTTAGGATAAAAACCGCGAAATCGAATCATGAAACCGAATCACGAAACTGAACCACAAAATTGCAAAACCGATATTTTAGATATTATTTTTATTACATATATACCTTCTTCTTTATATATATATATATAACCATAATATAATTATGTTTTATTTATTTATTTACACTTTTACCCCTCTCATATACGTGTGTAAAGGGACTTAGGGTTTCATTTCTGATTAGTGATTTCACAACCGTTCATCTATCCTTTAATTATGGTTACTAAACTTTAATTATGGTTACTGGTTATAAATTTTAATTATGGTTATTTTGTGGTTTGGTTTTAATTTTAGAATTTATGTTTTATATTTTAGTCATATATATATATATATATATATATGTATAAAAGGCCTGCGGTTTCGCAGTTTTGGTTTTATTTTTGGTTTTTATAAAATTGAAAAATCTTAAATGGTTTAGTAATTTCACGATTTTAGCTTTAGTTTTGTATAAATTTAAATAGTTTGGTTTTAAAATCGTTTATAAAAAATTGGGAGTTTTTGTTGCGGTTTTAGTTTGATATATTTCTAATGGTTTTGATTTTATATAAAACTAGACCGAAACCCAACCAATGGCATCCCTAATCCAGGCATTCAATGCCCTAGGTAATGCTTATTTATTCAATTGAAGCATATTAAATCCTTTCTCACTCGAGCTCTTACTCTCACGCCGAAAGAACTTCACCAGGCACAACTCCGGTGGGTCTTTGTGCAAGTACCAGCTCGGGATCTCAGCTCCGATTTCGAAAAGTCGACTATTGACCGTGCTCTGAAGACCGAACTCTACACTAAAGACCTCCAACTCAACAAGAAAAATAAATGTGGACTCTGACACGACCAACTCGAGGTGTTAACTGTTGGTGTCAAAAATTGGCTAACACCTCCATTTAGTCCGGTCAGAGAACGCGTGAATTTTCCTTGCTAGGGCGAATGTATTGGGTCCCTAAATCTAATCCTTATGAGTTCACGGTTCTCAAATGCCTTGAAGTCTGAGATCGCTTTATGCCTAATCCGAGTTGAGCTCCAAGCTAGTACATGCACAAGGACCCACCAAGATTTTGCTCGGTGAAGCTCTTCCAGCGTGAGAGTAAGAGTTCGGGAAAAAATGTAATAAATATATTTCAAGAGGGTAGTTGAGCATTACCTTTGGGGCATTGAATGCCTCGGCTTTTATAGGGATGAAGCTTGATTAGCTCGCACAATCAGGGGGGCCTAAGCTCGGTTAACTCACGTAACTCGGCGCGTGGCTAATGTGCGGGCACGTGAGGAGGTTAAGCGCCTGGGACGGGGGTTTTCGGCCCATTAGGAGAAGTTCATGGGCCGACCCATCATGGATAAGGAGATCTGGCCTGACCCATGGTGTCGATGGCATTGAGACGAGCATCTTATGCCCTTGGAAGTGACGACGAGCCGTCCAAGCCAAGCAAGGGATGGACGACCAAGAGATGGCCGACCATGGGACGTCGAAGAGAAGGTGGGAACTCCTGAGGCCGAACCGCCTTACAACAATTCTTCATGTGATGGACCGAACATAGGACATCTGGGAGGCCCTGCCAGGTAGACGATCTTCTTCATTGATCTTCCCAGCACAAGAAGACTATTTAGGTTCCTCCTATCCCAAATACCACCCAGAGGTAGCTCGGTGATTGAGCTCAACACCTTGAGGCCAATATGCCCAGCTCGAATAGGGACTAGGGACCTTCCTCGGGTGCGGGCATCCTAGGATCTGCTCAGGAGAGCTTTGGTCGACCGAAACCCCATTGGCTTTCTAAAGGGAAAAAACTGACCAGGGGGTGTTCGGAGCGCCAGGTCGACAACTTCGTCAAAACCTGGCTAGAGTCTTTGCCCATGTGTAGGTCATAAGTGGGTTAATTGAAGGTGACCAAACCTGCCCTCATCAGTTGCCCCCCCAGGCCCTAGTACCGAGATGGAACGTGAGGTGCTGGGGGCTCTGCTCTGCTCAGGCTTGTGTTCTCTGTATGTGTACCATCCAGGAGAAGACCTTGCTTGGGGCATTCTGAGTACTTGGTGCCAAAAGGTTGGTCAATCAAAGGGAAGACTCTACTCGGCTCTAGAGAGGAGTTCAGCTCGGTGAATAGGTTCAGCCCGGATCACTTGGCTTCCTCATAAATCTTCGTCGTTGCCCGTCAGATGGGTGACACATGTCCAGTCCTCTTTGATGGACACGAAGATCGAGGCACCCTTAGTCGTTGGATTAAATGATTGTTCGGTAGGACATCTCTTCTTATAAATAGGGGCCACCTCCCATTCATTTTCACACTTGAACGATTTCTGAGCGCCCTTCCTCTGTCCGACCAACGGTAGCCACTTCCTTTCTCACTATGTCTTCCTCTTCTTTCTCTTCTCATCCCTGCTCTTCTGGCTCCAACTCGAGCTCGGAGTTCGTTCCCTTTGATCGGACTCTATCTGTCTCTCATCTCTAGTGGGTGAAGCCTAGTTCGGATCCGAGGGGGGCTTCTCCTCCCTCTTCGGTAGATAGGCTACGGAAATTTAATGGTACAGTGCAATCCCGTTTGGTCATTGCAGTCAGCGTGGTCGATTGTCCTGATGAGAGTAGGGAATGCGAGCCCCTTCAGAGATCTAATGGCTTAGCTCGGCGCGGACCCCACCGACGAGCTCGAGTCAGACGATGTTACGGTGACGGAGATCCAAAAGGCCCTTCCGCTAACCCAGGTAATCCAAAGCAGCATTGTTATCGATGTCGGCCTTTAGCGAATCTTCATCAAGGTCCTCATCGACAGTTCGATCTGGAACATCGAGTCCAAGGTGACTGAGAAGAAGCTCAGGAAGGCCAGGAGAAATTGCAACATCCCAAGCTCAATGAAAGGTAGAATCCCCTAAACTAAGAGATGGTGTGTATCTTTCTAACCCTATACCTAAATCAGCTTGATGCTGGTCTTCGATTCCTCTTCCAATGGTGGATTCTGGCCATCTGTTCGGAATTCAAACTGTGTCCGTCACAACTCGCTCCAAATAGCATGAGAACAGTTGTAACGACCTAGTTTCCTAGGGCCGTTACGCAGTTTCTCCGCTTGGAGAATTAATACTGAAATCGGATCGCCAATATTTATTTTACAATAATCCGAAAAAAAATTACAATGCGACGACGACAATTATAATTTGTCGATTTATCGAGTCAATTTTTACAACGGTAAATATTAATTACAATTATTACAAATAGAATTTCTAATTATAATTCTTGTCGCCGTTTCGTTCTCCCCAGCCTTACAATCAAAACTGTAGGGTTGTGAGTCAATACTCAGTAGAACTCCAACCCCTCTAATACGTGCATTTAATTAACACAACAAATACAACACATTGGCATGGTTTCCACGTAATTTCCACATAATCATAATTATTTCATCAAATTTAACAGCTAAAATTTCACAACAATAACAGCATAAATTGCGCCATAGAAAAATTAAATACATGTATTAAAAGAGTTAGAAATTCTACCTGAAATCTAAAGTCAGAATCCAAACCGAAGCCAACGTTTATATAAACTTTTGTCCCAAAATATTAAACTTATCTAAAATAATATTTTCAAAAATATTTATTTTTTGGGAGGTATTACAGCGGTAGTGGCATCTTACATCATTTTCCTTGCAGAAGGGATTGAGCCGACCAAGAACTCTTCTGGGCTCTCTTCTTTACCAAGTCATTACCCCGAGATAAGGGACGGTCCTATATTTCCTCTAGGCTGTATTTCCAACTGCTACACTCGTCCATCAATGACTGGAAGCTAAAATTCTTTTACCTCGGGGGGAGCAAATGGGAGTTCGACCCAGGAGAAGAGTGGAACTTCCCCGTCCAGAGGCATTGGGGGGGAAAGTCAGTAAGAACATGCCCCGTGCACAGGGGGAAATTTTTTGTTCGGCTCAAATTTCTAACTTGTGTTTTCTTTGTTTTGTAGAACCCGAGAAGAAGACTAAGAGGAAGACCGGTCCAAGCCCAAAAACTCTCGAGGACAATGACAAGATCCTTAGGACAGTGTTCATGGACGTGAAGGAATTGCTCAAGTTCTTGTTCGATCTTCACTTCTACCGAGCCCCCTCGCTCCCTCCAGTCGTTCTTGATCCAGCCTCCATAAACAACAAGCTTTTTGCCTCTGCTCAATCGTTTCTTAATACTTTGCACATTTTATTTTATTTTCGTTTTTTAACCCTTCCCATGCAAGAATGGATAAGGTCGGCCTCATAAAGTTAATGAAGGAAAAGCTGGCCATGCTACTCGAGCTTACCAACAGACCTTCCTAATCAGTGAGTCCACTCAAGAGGAGGAGCCCACTGCTGCATGCACTACCCAGTTTTAGGCACTTGTCTGGACAGGGGTTTCGAGAAGGAAAGTTGTTGCCCGACAACATTCCTCTTCCTCGGCAGAAGTCACCATACTGGACCCAAAGGACCCAAAGAGAAAGAAGAAGAAGGTAATAGAAATCAAAGCCGAGCAGCGCCCCAAGAGAGCGAGGGCGGAGGGCGGCGTCTTTCCCTGGATAATCGCCGATGAGGGATTCTTCGGGGTACCGAATGTGGGCCTCCTACTGGATTGTTGCATCTTGGACTGCTCAGAGTTGTTGCCTAGCTTCATCCACAAGATTACCTCCTCAAAGAATTGTCATCGGATCAAGTCGAAGAGCGACATGAAGTTGATCACGGAGCTATACCGGCACATCATGACGGTAAGTGGTCTCTCCAAATGCCCTTATCATTTTTAATTTTCTCCAAGTTCTAAAATTTTGTCGTCCTTCATGCTGAGCCCCTTCAAGGCAGTCGTCGTGTTCCTTCGTTGGAACCGGGCAAGAGAACGAGAGAAGAAGCTCCTCCAAGAAAAGACCAACATTCTCACCGCCCTAAATGACCTTCACAACAAAGTGAAGCAGGTCAGCGCGAGCAAGGACCGTTTCCGGGGTCAAGTCGAAGAATTGACCAACGATCAGGCCCAACTGATCTCTCGAGTCTACAAGTTGGAGTCCGACATGGTTGAGGTATGCCACAGACTTATGGCCACTGAGCTACGGCAGAGGGAGACGATTTCCCGAGTCGAGCGCGAGGCCATCGCCAAGTGGACAGCCGGCAAAGAGTTCAAGAAACGCTGGCTCGAGATTGGAGCCGAAGTGATGGAAGATGGCTCCAAGGTGGCTAATTTGATCTCTTCGAAGCCAGTACCCCAACTTCCCTTATCAATAGATCTAAATAGAGCTATCTAACTTGCAAGAAGAGAATGAGGATAGAGTTCAAGTTTGGGGAGAAGAATGTGAGGTCGGCGGCGATGAAGCCAGACCCTCACGAGACGAACCTTCCCAGGGCGTCAAATAGGAGCTTCCCAACTCGGTTAGGGTAGAACACTTATGTCCGCTCAATATGAGCGGGGCACGTTTGTTCTCTTCTAAGGCTTTTGCTTTTGATTTCTTGCACTTTTTCTTATATTTTTTCTTTTCTGCCCATAATGGGCTTTTATAACAAGCCAGAACCCTACTTTGTACAAACAATTTGAGCGTTTGAAATGAAATCCCTTTCCTGATCTCTTTTTTGTTCGGTTTTCACTTCTTATTGTGGTCGAAAAAATTCGTATGACTTATCTTCTTCTTAGTGTTTTCACCTTCAAGTTGATATGGTCACCCCAAGCTGAACTCCGCATTTTCCTGAGGACTTATCTTCTATAGGGTACAATTCCTTCAGGATAGCCGATCAGAGCCAGCCCGGAGGCTCATCCCGGTTAAACAAGGTCAGGACTTTTTTCATCGAATGTCCATCATCCGAGCACCATTCTTCAATTACCCTATGCTCAGTATAACAACCTTGGAGGCCTTTAGAGACCAGTATCAAGCTCCGAGCTCCATTTACCATTCTCCAAGCAACATCTGCTCGGATTCTACACTTGGGAAGCCCCTCTCAACGTCTATTTGAGTTTTGAATGAGGATTTTTGTCCCGATGTCAATATCGAGGTAACGACTTACCTCACAGTACCATTGTCAGGGGTCAAGACCATTCTCCTTAATCTTGTTGAGTCGGCCCATGGATTCTCCTTGATGGACATGAAGCCAAGCCTAAAAGCTTAATTTCCTCGCATGCTAGCTCATCGGCCACGAGCCGAGTTAGGGTACTTAACTGAACTCAAGCCCCTAATCCTGCGATGCTAATTGAGCTCTTTTCCGATAAATATCAAGGCATTCAATGCCCTAGGTAATGCTCATTTGTTCAATTGAAGCATATTATAGCCTTTCTCCCCCGAGCTCTTATTCTCAAGCTAGAAGGACTCACCGGGCACAACTTTAGTGGGTCTTTGTGCAAGTACTAGCTCGGATTTCGAAAGGTTGACTATTAACCGTGGTCTGAACACCGAACTCCACACAGAAGACCTTAACTCACCAAGAAAAATACACGTGGACTCCAACCGGATCAACTCGAGATCTTAACCATTTCTAGACACAAACAGTTTGATGTTGTTTGTAAGAAGAGTACAAAAAGTCTTCCTCTGATCATAACTCCATGGTCAGCTAAGACTTGATGATGACAAATTTTTGTCAAATCATTGGACATTTTCTTATTGTGGGGGTGGCAACAGGCATTTTCTTGAATACTAGTATAATGCTTCAAAAAAAAATATGCAGTTACTTACAAGAAAATTACTTCAAGAAAAAACAACAAAGGCTTCTCTGCCTGCGTGTAGTGAATGAATGAATTAGTCTTTGACATCAGTTACGCCCTCAGTAGATATCTGAAACCTGGCTTCAGCTTCTGGCAAGCATGGAGAACTGATGACTTTACAGATGCGTTCTTCTGCTCTACCCTTTCTGAGAGCCAACCTTGTGGTTGAAGCATGAGCCATTATGTTACCACCGATGGGCTTTATTTGAGGTCCCGCAAATATGGCTGAACCATCCACTTGCGCCACCACTTGGTTCGTGATTACTACTGCTACTCCAAACTACAACAACAAATATTCTTCATTAATATACAACTTCAAGTTTAGGAAACACCTTTTTTAAAATGTTCCGCAAGATTAACTCTATTTTTCGGAAATGATAATAATTTTACTTTTTTTTTTTTTTTAAATATTCTAAGGTGGCATTTGGTTAGTGTTTCTGTTTCTACTTCCAATAAATTGGGACAGAAATTTTGTTTCCATTTTTGAATTTTCTGAAAATAGAAACATATTTGGTGATGACCATATGAAATTGTTTCTTTTAATTTATGAAAATAGAAACAAGAAAAACATATAGTTGCAAATTTTATTTTATTTTTCTTTAATGCATGGTGGCCAACTCGGTGATAGTGGCCGGCGAGATGATAGTGGAAATAATTTTGTGAGAGTGAATATGAATCAACATTTCTTAAATTCTACAAATTCAGGAAATAATCTCAAATTACTCCGAAAATTTTGGGAATAGAAACGTGTTTACCAAACGGGTGTCCGTATATTAGCTCAAAATTTTAGGAGCGGGAACATAAATCAGGGAATAGAAACAGCAGTGTTTCTATTTTCAGAACAGAAACAGAAAAATTTTCGAGCAATTATGATTTGTTCCTTGAAAAATTTTGTTCTAAAAAACTGGGAGCAGATCAAAAACAGATTTCCTTTTGTTTCCATATTTCTAATTTTCTATTTGTGTTCCCAGTTTTAAAATTTGTTCTAAAAAACTGGGAGCAGATCAAAAACAGATTTCCTTTTGTTTCCATATTTCTATTTGTGTTGTAGGAACATAAATAAAACTCAGGGAACAAAAACACTAAACAAACGGGGACCAAGTTTTTTGAGAACAGAAACAAGAAACATAAACACTAATCAAACACCACCTAGTTAACATTAGGAGATTAAGGGTTCATCCATTTAGCTTCTGCTCCCAGGTTTTTAGAATAAATATCCGAGAACATAGCAAAATTGTTTCAACAACTTTGGGAACAGAAACACGAAAAGCTAAGGCGAAAATTGAGACTGGATACCTCATCTGCTAATTTTTGAAGGCTCCTCAAGAACTTAGCCAAATGCATTTGCCTGGCCGATAGTTCTCCCCTTCCAGAAAAATCAGTCCTATAGAGGGCAGTTGCACTATCTACAATCATAAGAGCAAACCTGCAAAAACCAACTTTCTCCAATGACCAAATATTATTTAAAAAAAAAAATCACTCCTAGAAATTTTACACATTTGCCCCACAAATTCAAATTTAAGCGTCTACCGCAACCCATAACATGGGAAGAGAAAGGATACCTCGTTTCAACCATCATGGAAGCGGCTTCGAGCAACAGCCTGGATTGATGATCTGTGTTATAAGCTCGAGCGTAAGCCACATTCTCCAATACATCAGCACCGTTCAATCCAAACCTGAATATTCAACACAATTTAACAAATTTATAATGCAAACGATGATTAAATGTAGATGCACAAAACCCTAAAAAGATAAGGGTATTTTTGGAATAAGAAAAATGAAAATACAGTTTTTGATTTTTCATAAAATGTGTTTTCGTAAAGTTTTTTAAAGCCATGTGACCATTTATATCTCAAATTAATAATATATATATATATCATTTCGGGGAAGCCATACAACACCTGTCTGCTATTTGAATGAGTCTTTGAGGCCTAAACGTGCCCTCGGCATCAATATACATTGCTTTCCCCTCACCACCCCCTTGATCTAATGGAAGCTGAATAATAATAAGCAAGAACAAATTTCTGATAAGTTGATATAATAAGAAGTGGGTTCTTTACGCCCCCTTTGGTTAATGTTTCCGATCCCAGTTTTTTTTCCCTATAAAAAACAGAACAGAAAATAGTCTGGCGAGAAAAAAAAAATCCGGCTCTGATCTGCTCCCAGATTCATAGAACAAATTTCTAAGAACAAAACAGGAAAGTTCCTAGATATCTGCTTTTGTTTCAAATTTTCTGGGAACAGAAATAGAAATCTGGAAGTCTACTTCTTACCTGGCAAGTCACACATAAGGTGTGACAGAGCTGAGTTTTTCCAGAGCGGAACTCGCCATATATTTCAGTTATAGATCCTGTCTCAATTCCTCCTGTTAAAGAAAAAAGGGGTATTCACATCACCGTTTGGCAATGCTTTTTTAAACTAGCTTTTAAAATAAAATTAAAAAAATAATTTTAAAAGAAAAAAAATACTTTTAATCAAAAGTTTGTTTAATAATGTAAAGATGATATCTTAGTGTTATCCCTATAAATGATCTCTTAATCAAAAAAGATATTCATAGATAATTGAAAAAAAGTGGGAGAAGAGGTTCTAATCTATCGATCTCTTATATTATAAAAATCAAGGAAAAAAAGCGACTAATGATAATCTAGAAGGTGCTCATTTAGTGTTTCTGTTCCTCGATAACTTGGAATAAAATAGGAAATCTAGTAACAATTATGTTCAGTTCCCAGAAATTACTTCAAAAATCTGGGAGAAGAATGAAAACAGATTTCTTTTGTTTCCAGATTTCTGTTTCAAAATATGGGAAGAGAAACAATAAGGTGGCATTTGTTTAGTGTTTATGATTCTAAATTTTCGTTTCTTCTCCCAAAAACATGCAGCCGAAACAGAAATCTGAGAACAATTATGTATCGGCCCCATCAACTTGTTCTTAAATCTTGAAACAGGACACAGAGACAAACTAAACAAAAAAATGTTCCCATATTTCTGTTTCCATTCCCACCAAACATGAACAGAAACACTAAAAAAAAGGGGCCTTACCTTCTAAAACCTTGTCAAGTTCCCTTGATCCAGAAGTTATCTGGATGATTTCAAGCCTCTGTGCATGCAATTGACTGGCGCTAGTGAAACCCAATGGAACCAGCTTAGAAGCTGCGAAACGGGAGATAAACAGAGGATTTCAAAGTTATATTTCTTCCAAAAATATAAGGGCCTCTTTGGTTGTCTAAATCATCAGTATTTTAATCACATTTACATATTGTTGGCCAATTTTTTAGCTATATTTTACTCCAATTAAAAGAAAAAATAGCATTTAAATTAGAACAAAATTGACCAATCAACGCCAATATATTACAATTCCTAAATAGATTTATCAAAAAATGGTAAAATTCGCAAATTGAAGCACAAACAAACAGGCCCCAATTAAATAAGCACATTCAAATCTAATCAAATCTAATTTAATATCTAATATCTAATCTAATCTAATATCTAATACTTGCAAAAATTGATAAAATTAATCCTAATTTATGATTGCTTGTTTGTTATTTTATAGTATATTAGTAAAAGTCAATTTGTAGAAATATTATTTCAATTTTATGATTATATATGTAATTTTTAATAGTATTCTATATTCAGTATTTATATAACGCCATTACTCACTAAAATTTATGCATCCGCTCCCGAATATTGCTACCAATCACCAAATTAACCAAATGATATCTATGTGTTTCATGCTTCAATATTAAAAATTTATTATGATTTTTTTCTAAACCCGCACAATGTACAGGTCTAAAACTAGTAAAAATTAAAAGATGAACAAATAATAATAAATGATGGGGAAAATGCATGCCTGCCTCGATGATCTTATCGACTTTAGCATCACTAATTCCTTTGATTTGAAGAAGCTCCTTTCTAGGAGAGTATGCAACAGATTCAACTGTGCAAAGACCAGCATCCTTGAGCTTCTTTATATCAAGAGCAGCAATTCCAGAGGCCTACAAAATAAAGGAATTTCTTTTTATATTATCCCTAAAATAATTTGTTTATCATTTTTATCTTAGCCTTTTTTCTTCATTTTTCAATCATTCGAACAAGTTTTGAGTCAGTCAAGTTAACATCAACTAGACATTGAATTTGTATTTAACATCATAATTAACGTCAACTAAAAATATTGATAAAGACTAAAAAATTAGGGTGACGTTTGGTTACTTTGGTTAGTGTTTCTACTTCCAATAAACTGGGATGGGAATTTTGTTTCCGTTCTGGAGTATTCTGGAAATAAAAAAACGCTTGGTAACAACCATTATCCTGAAATTGTTTCTTTTCATTTATGAGAATAGAGACAAAGTAACACGTTTGGTTGCAAAATTTGTTCTTTTTTTATCTTTAAATGTATGACAATAAATATACATATTTTTCAACCGGTGTGGTGGTGGTGGCCAGCGGGATGGTGGTGGGAATAGTTTTGTGGGAGTGAATAGGAATTAACATTTTGTTTCAAATTCTTAAGGAATTTAGGAAATACTTCCAAACTTTTGGGAATAAAAGCATGTTTACCAAACACTTTTCTGTACATTAATCCCAAAATTCTGAGAGCAGAAACCGAAATCAGGGAGCAGAAAGTAACCAAACGTGGCCTAAGTTGCTCTGAAGAAATGATAAAACGAGAGAGAAAGATGGACTACACAGTAGCTGTTTTTTCTCTTCAAAATTCATCTAGCTGGTGTCAAGCATCAACTAAATGCTGAATTTGAATTTGAATCATAGATAACGTGAGCTAAAACATTGGAAAGTGCCGAAAAAGGAAAAAAAAAAATGTTCTTAAAATAGGACAGAAATATTCTTAAAAAAATAGATAGTACTAATTACTAAATAATCAAAAACCCATCAATGAAATGATAAAGATAAAGATATTTTAAGCAAAATCTTTCAAAACTTCAGCTGGCTAAAGATTGAAATTGAAACAGATAATCAAAAGTGTCGGTCGTTCATTTCAAGGATGAGGATAATTGGATCTATTACAACATTGTAAGATTCAAACTCTAGAATATGGGCAAATGAGATAATCATAGAACCCTAATTTTAGAACAAAAAGCAAATTTTGCGGAAACCCCAATTCAGAATCTTCAGATATTGATACATATAAACTCACTAAAAACGAGATTAATAAGAACAAACGCAGACATTATACAAATTGAATGATAACCCATTTGCAAATCTTCAGAAAATTTGTCATAATCAAATCGGAGAACAAAAGTTCGTAAAACCCTAATTGCAAAACAAGGAATCAAAATGACCAAATGTTTAAATAAATCAAAGAAACCCCATTTCGATAGAACATGAGAAGAAGAATCGAAAGCAACAAATTTCAAAGCTAGGGCAAAAAATGAAGCCGATGAGAAGGGGAAGTTCATATCACCTGAAGCTGTTCGACGGGGAAGGGTCCATGCTGTACATCTTCTAGTTCCACGTGTTCTTGTGCAATGTTCTGGTTCCTTTGCTGCTCCATTGTTACAGTGAGAGAGAGAGAGAGAGAGATTTCGAACGAGTTTTTCCCTCCAGAGGCGCCAAAAAGCTTTAAGAAGAACGAAGCAAGCTTAGACGGTAAGCTATAGGCTACTACAAATAGCCCATGAAAGACTAGAAGTTGGGCCTAAGATTTTCCTAGAAGCCCAAACAAAGGACTGAGGCCCACAATAAAAGCCCATTTAAAATATTTTCTCTTCCCGGGTTCTAAGGCCCACCCAACACATTAACTTTGACTCCGACCCTAAAATTTTATGGTTCTGATAGAGTTTAAGTTCAGGCTTTACATTTTAGGTCTAGGGTCGGACTAAGGTTATGAGGTTTTTAGAACAAATTAGTCAGAGCAGGCTCGTTATATATTTTTTAAGTAATTTACTTTCTTATTTTATATTTTAAAAAATCAACATATTTTCTTTCAAAAGGGTCGGACTTGGCCAATAAGTTAAACCCAGTATCCTGGTCGGGTGCTCAAGCTCGAACATTATAGAAACAAATAAATACCTCTATTTGGTTCAGTCTGATCCCAGCCCATAAACACCCATATTTAAAATATCAGCTATAAGTGCATGATTGTCAAGAAGATAATTTCAATTTTTAAAATATCAATTTTCTTTGCAATGATTTCTTTTTTGTTTTATCATTTTTAGATTTTTAAAAATTATCCAACTTGTCTTTGGAACTTATAATTTAAATTGTAAAGTTGTTATTTGTCATGTTGAATTATTCAGATACAACAGTATACCACTTTATATCAAAATAAACTTATACTATATTTATATTTACATAAATAAAATTGTAGTGCAAATTGAACATTTATGAATGGTCAATAAGATTTGGCCATAGAGAAGGCAAATCAGAAGAATTTTATTCATTGGCTTTTAGCGAAGTACTGGCCCTATGTTTCTTGTGTACATTTTACAAGTTGCATGGATTGACCTGACGGAGTGTGACATCCATTATGCATAGGGATGTTGATGACCCGGGACCACCTAGTTCATTGTCTACTTTTTAAGCTTTGGAGTTAAGTTTAAGTCTAGGATGGAGTCACCGACAGTCCATGTCATTTTTAAGGTGGTTGGTAACCATTTCTGTTCCCATACTTCCCAATACCAGTAGTAGTAGTGGGATGAAATGGAATGAGATGAAAATTTTGTTTCTTTCTTGTGAATAGAATCACATTTGGTAACGATAATTTATTTTTTTGTTTTGGGAAAAGAATCGCGTTTAGTAACGATTTTATCTTAAAATCAAATTTATTTTTTTTTTGACTTTTTTTTTTTTATTTTGGCCGGCGGCGCCATAAGTTGCTAGGTGACTGGCGACAGTCGCCGGAGATGGGCGCCGGCGGCAACGGACGGTGGTCGGCCGGCGGATGAACAGTGAAATTGATTTTGAGAATGGAATGGGAATCATGAAAAATAATTTTTTTTTTGTTTTTCATTTCTTAAGAAAAAAAAATGGGCACAATTCTCAAATGGGAATGAAATGAAAACGAAAACAAAAATTATCAAATACTATTCTCAAATAGAATTCCCAAAAATCTGGGAATGGAATGGAAAATTCTGGAATGCAAACGGTTACCAAACGGGGAGCAATGAGATGAGAATAGAATGGGATGAGATGTGGGAGTAGAATCGTGTTTGGTAACGATAATTTATTTATTTTTTGGGAACAGAATCACATTTGGTAACGATTTTATTCTAAAATAAAAAAATTAAAAAAAGTTGTTTTGAGAACATTTTTTTTATGTTTTGGCCGGCCGGTGGCGGTAGCGGCAGGACAGTGACCGGCGGGTGATTGACGGTGGCCGGACGGTGGACAGCCGGCGATGCCGAAGGTGACCGACGACGGTTGCCAGAGATGGCTGCCGGTGGCCAGCGGATGAACAGTGGTAGTGATTTTTGGGAATTAGATGGGAATAATGAGAAACAACTTTTTTTTTGTTTCTCATTTTTTAAGAAAAAAATGGGCACAATTCTCAAATGGAAATGGAATGGGAACGGGAACAAAAATTATCAAACGCTATTTCCAAACAGAAATTCCAAAAATCTGGGAATGGAATAGAAATTTCTGAGATGAAAACGGTACCAAACGGAGCCTTAATGTCATCTTGGCTTGGCCCGTATAAACACGTCATTTTGATTGTCCTGCAAAATTTTTTATTTTATAGTTTACTTTATTTTTATTTTATTTTCTTTTTGAAAAATGCAAAAAAATAGAAAAAAGAAAGAAAACAAAAATACTTAAAAAAAAAAAAAAGGAAAAAGAGAGGGGGGCGGGGGAGGGGGAGGGGATGAGAGTGGGGCCCACAAAAGGAAAAAAAAAAGAGAAAAGAGAGAGTATTGAACACCACAGCAATGCGCAGACGCTGAACATCATACTGCGCAGATGCGCTGAAGCTTCTGCGTGTTGTTCGTGCAATGCGCAGAGGCGTTGGAGCATCTCCGCGTCTTTCGCGCCATGCGCGCCACTACTGCATGCCAGCCTTTTAGAATGTTTTCTAAACAGTTTTTTTCCTTTTCCTTACCAAACTAGGGTTAGGGTTGGCGGCCAAGACTAGTTTTTAGGGTTTCCTAGTGTTTTTTTATTCTCCATCATTCCCTATAAATATAACTCCTCCTCCTCACAGTTTAGACACTTAAAAATTTAAAGAGAAACTTTTCTGAGGAACGATTCTCAATGAAAACCTATTCGAGAAGCCGTCTTCGAGAGGAAAAAATCCGAAGTCGGGGATTTTGTCTAGGCCAGGTAAATTTCTTCTCCCTTAATTCTTTCATCGTTTTTTTATTTTATTTTATTTTTTATCGTAATTTAATTTCTTGCAAGTTTAGTTATGTTAAAATCATCCAATGACTCGACGAAAACGCCGGGACAAGATTCTCCATTTCCAAGCCTAACCTCTGAGCGTTACACATGGATATTTTTTCTTTTTATTTCACTATTTTTTATTTATTGTTATTTTTTATTAAGTTGTTGTTATTCATAAAAGAAAATTTAAAAAATAAAATCATCCAAGGATTCGATGAAAATGCCAGAACGAGGTTTTTCCTTCTCAAGCTTAACCTCCGAGAGTAAGATGAGGATATTTTTTTCCCTTTTTATTATTTTACTATTTTTTTATTATTATTATTATCATTGTTTATTTAAAGGGAAAAAAAAAAGACAAAAATAATAATAAGTTGTTTTGTAAGAATTAATTATTACAAGCTTTAGAGTGAATTCAACTATTCAATTTATTGCGGGAAAGATTTCTATACCGACGATTTGATTTCTCAAATAAAATAAAACTTAGAAACAATCAGTTTAGTAAATTGCTTCCCTTGGTAAGTTGTTTCGTTGAATCCTACTTAAGTCTTGGAGAAATTAATTTTGACAAAACTCGTTTCCGCGACCTTTTCTTGATTATCATCTACATAGAATTTAAGGAAATGTCAAATCGAAATTTCTTTAAATTAATTAGAAAAATTGAGAAAGTAGACATTTTATGACATCGCATTTAAATAGTAAATAATATAATGTTTCATGATGCTTTGCATATTACCTTTTTTGTATCACTTAGAAAATATTTAGATTAATTTGTCCACTTATATTAAAGAAGTTCATCGAAATATACATAAAAACACTCCAGGATCCATCCCTGTCGAATTCTTTAATATTTGATAAGAGGTTATACCAGGGAAACTCGAATCGCTTAATATTTGATAAGAGATTATATCAGGGAAACATTCCAAAAATATAAAAAATTTGTCTTGTCATAATTTGAAAAATAAACAAAAGATTTCTTAAGAAGGAAAAAAAATTCAAAATAAAATAAAACATTCAGACTTAAACTGATTGAACTTAATTGGATATAAGGTACTGTTTTTAGACGGACATTTTGGAGTGTCTAACACCTTCCCCAAGTGTAATCGACCTTTGAGTTCTTTCAATGAATCTTTGGTTTAACTGTATTTTTTGAGTCAATTTTACTTAGGTCTTTTAAATTATTTTAAAAAATCTGGTGACCTAACATATCAATTAAATCCACTATTATGTGGTAACTCTCTATTTTTAAAAAGGTCTAAGTATTTTTTGAGAAAATCGAGGCTTTTAAAAAATCCTTCTCTTTACGCCTTTATTATTTCATATTCTTAATCCTTTCGAAAAATCAGGACGCGTCAGCCCGACAATCCAAATATTAAAAAAATATTATATACAAAATAAATAAATTATAACATATAGCATATAAAAACATAAGACTTGTAATTTAGTATATCCAAAGAGCTTCTATTTGGAGATCTACTATTCAAGACTTCCTTTTTACTTAAAATAGATTTATAGATTATATTTTACTTAAAAAATTATAAAATTTATTTAAAAAATATTTATTAATTATTTATATATATATATATACACACCATGTGAATGCGTGCGGCTCTTGGTCTCAAAGATTATATCTATTCCGATGACATTCATTGGAAAGGATACGTCATTTGAGATTCTTTTCGTAAATAAGTATTGATACCTCTAAGGTTTCTAATCCTATCAAATTACAGAAAATTTTGACTGGCATTGGTTAGCGAGTGTGTGAATATTATCAAAAAATCCTTTAGTAGTGCTTTTTTGCCAACGAGAAAATAAAGGAAGAACGGGTTTTAAATGAGTCTTTTAAATCCGAAAAGTACACTTCTGTTTTCATATTTCCGCATTAGTTTACATGGTCCACACACATCATAAAAACATTTCCTTTATTCTCAAGAGAAATTTTATTGGCATCCACTTATAGTCTAATCGAAATTTACAAGAAAAATATAAATAAAAGAGAAAATTAGAGTGATAAATATTGCACACAATATTTAAAAAGTAGGTTTTACCTTAATCAATGTATTTTAATCATCTACAAAAATGAACTTCCTTTCTGTCTAGATACCAAGGGTTTAAATTACTAAATTCCATCATCATAAGGAAATGCAGTTGAGTCTAGCCACTCATAACCAGTAATAAACTCTGAAACAGTAAAATTATAAGCTTCGTAATAGTCCATCAAATGAAAACCTGGCCAACTAACTCGATTCTCAGTGTTCGATCCAGGCCCATAATTTTGATACTCTCCATAATACAGTGTGTCGAGTCCTTGATCACCTGGCCACTCTTTCCACCCTTCTGGTTCAATAAAACCATCAATATATGACTCGATATAGACTGTTCTTGAATAAACTCTCCAAGGTCGTCCGAGATAACTTTTAACATTATTAGAATTCGAGAATAAGTCATCTGCAGCTATAATTGAACAATTTTGTATTGAAATCCCGGATGTCTCATCGGGATTGTCTCTGGATTGGGCTGTGATCACTGTGAATTGTCCCGGCATGGGCATTCTAGATACGATGTTACATCCTTGAAATACAACAGCTGCATTCCCAAATATGAAGTCTATTGTACCATAAATATTGCATTCCCTATAAAATTGTCTAAACGAATGGACATATAAACTATCTTGAAATCCGGTTATGGTGCATTTGTAGACTGCTACTAAATCTGCATTAATTCGAAGGGCTGCGGCCTGTTGTTTCTTAGGCCCAGCCCTGTTTTCAAAAGTTATGTCTCGTGCCAGAAAACCCTCTCCAGATACAGCTGAAATATTGTTAAATAAATTCATTATAAATAAATAAATAATAATTTTTGAAAAGCCAAGGCACCTTTTTAAGTAATTTAAAAAAAAAAAAAAAAAAACAAACTGAAAAGTACTCAATAATAATAATAAAGTCATCCAGTGATCCTACTTTCATACTATCTTAAAATTGTATCCCACGATTTGTTAGACTTAGGGCATGTTTGATAAAAAAAAAATTAATTGGATTATATTAAGTATTTAATTAATTAAGTTTGTTTGATAAATGTAATTAGTATCACTTAATAAATTAAGTTAAGTTAAAAATTAAGTCAAAAATGTGAATAAAAAATTAAGTCAATATCTCTTCACTTATTTTATTTTGCTTAATGCACTTCATTATTTTTCATTTAAAAAAAAATTATATTTTGACCATTTTACCCTTAATCCTCTACAAGGGTTTAATTAAAGTTATGATTAATGAGAATTGAATTAATTATGGATTATTTTATGGTTTTAATTTTTTATTTAAATTATTGTTATAATTTAATTTAAATAATCAAACTACATAAAAAACACATAATATTTACATATTTTTAGGTTAATTTCTACTTTTAATTTTAATATATATATATTTTTTAAAATGGCACCCTGATTTTATTACTTTGTTCTCAATTTTTTTTTTTTTTTCGCATTATCTTAATTCAAAGGTAGTTATGTAAATTAAACAATATTTTATATACAAATTTTGTATTTATCAAACAAATAAAAAAAATTCAGCACTTTATTTTCAACATAATTTTATCAAACAACCTTCTTAAATTTTCAGCACTTAAAAATTAAGTCATTATCAAACAAGCCACTAATTTTTCGTCATTTCTACTGTTATAGTTAATTATAACTTATTATTAATAATAATAATAATAATAATTATTGCAAGTAGAACTACTAAACAATAATTTAATTATCATAATTTTAGTTATTAAGATAGTGGTGGCAGACATCGATATCAAACAATGACAATCACAGTGGTAGAGTGATGGTCCACTTCATAACATTTAATTATTGGACATAAATTAAAAGTGTAATGTAAAATTAGATAATTTATCCTTAAATAATATGGTGATGATATCTGAGCCTTCTCCGTATAAAAATTGAAAAATTTAATAGCCTAGTGAGAAAATTTGGGTAGAGATATTCTTGTCAATTGGTCCCACATAAAAATTAAAAAGATAAAATTAATTATTATTTTCTTTTCAAAAACAAATGCTTGAATATGTATTTTTATTTATTTATTTTTTATTACGAAATATTTTAACATTAGTGTTTTTATATAAAACCAAGGTGTATAATTGTTGTAAGAAATTTTTAGAATTAATCTCGCTTTCAACTATTTAAACAAGATGTATCCCAAGGATTAAAACCCAATATAAGAAAAAATATTTATTGTAATGGTGATTGTGGTGACGACAAATACTTGTTGTAATGTTGACTGCGATAATAATAAATGTTTGTTGTGATTGTGATGACGATGATAGTAAATATTTGTTATGGTGACATGATATAAATATTTGTTGTGATGATGATAGTGTAGTGAATATTTATTATGAAAAAAATAATAATTGAAAGATATTTTTATCATAAAAATAATATCTTTTTAATTATACAATCACCAAATAATGAAATAACCACAAAATTAAAGAAGGAAAAAGGAAAAGGTTTTAGGCTCTCACCCACGGTGGCGGATCGGAAAGTGGTCCAACCGTCGACAACGCTTCTGTTTCCGGTGATGACCGTCACGTCGCTTCCATCTCCGAGCAGAAAAATGTTCGTCTTATAACTCGGAATCTCCACATTTTCATCGTAAACACCTTCCCTCACGTAGATTACGATCCTATCCACGCTGTTATTCGAAGCAAAATTAATCGCTTCCGTCACGGTGGTGAAATTCCCGTTCCCGCCGGCGTCCACCGTGATCACCTCGCCTGGATCATATTCATCGCCGGAAGTCTCCAAAACGCGGCGGTCCTTCTTCGACATCCACTTCGGAAACCCGATCAAATGTCGGCCGTTGCCGTGCCGGTCCGGCGGCACGCCGGGACGCGATAGAATCGAAAGCGAATTGCTAACGAATTTATAAGCCCTAACCATGGAGTCCACAAGTCTCGGTTTCAGATTACCGGAGGCGGAGTCGAGGCCTTCCATACAAGTGTTCTTGTTCGTCAGCGCCGCCGTCAGGAAGGCCTTCGCGTCGGCCAATTTCCGGGAATCCTCCGTCGATTTTCCGATCCTGGTCGCCGCTCTGTTCAGCGCCGACACAGTTATTCCGTGAAGCTCGACGCAATCTTTGACTGTTCCTCTCTGTTTCTCGACCAGATTGTTGGAATTCCCGGCTCCGGCGAGTAAATCAGAGAGCTTTCCGGCTTCGGAAAGGGCTGAGCGGAGGGTTTGGAGGATAAAAGAGAGGATATTGGGGGTTATGTTAATGGAAATGGAGATCTTGAGCGATTCCAAACAAAGCTCAGGGTGAGGAGTCGATTTGCAGAGAGATTTAATGGTAGAGAGAGAGGAATCCATGGAAGAAGGTGGAGGAGGAGGAGAGAGAGAGTGTATTGTTAAGAAGAAGAGAGAGAAAATTAGAAGGAAGGACTTTACAGAAGAAGAATAAGAAGAAGACGCCATGGTTATGGGTAATGAGAGCTTGGTTTCATTTGTTTAAATACCGAAGAAGGTGAATGAGGAACAGTATAGCCTTAAACTACATTTTTCACCTTTAATTTAATACTCTGTTGAATTTTGCACCTTACGGCTCGTCTGGTTGGACAGAATGGAATAAGGGTAAAATGGAATGGAATAAGTAATGAAATAAGAGAAAAAATGAAATAGAATTGTCAATGAAATCGTTATTCCATTATCTTGTTTGGTTGGTATGGAATGAGGAAATGAATGGAATAGTGAAATATAGTAAATTTTTTATTATGCCCCTATAAAATTATTATTTTATTCTCTTTTTTGGTTGATATGAAATGAGTGAAGGAATGAAATAAAATATAAATAAAATCTCATTATGCCCTTATTACAAAATTTTATTATATTTCACTATTCCATTCCTTCTCTCATTTTATTATATTTCACTATTTCATTCAATTTTAAGTTTCTATTCTCTAATTTCTATTTTTGTTCTCAATTTTTAGTTTCTATTCTCTAATTTCTGTTTCAGTTCGCAATTTTCAGTTTCCGTTCTCAATTTTTCGTTCTCTAATTTTCTATTTTCGTTCTCAATTTTTAATTTTTGTTCTCAATTTTTTGTTTCTGTTCTCAATTTTCAATTTCTGTTCTTAATTTTTAGTTTTTGTTCTCAATTTTCAGTTTCTATTCTCAATTAACCGTTTTCACAAGATTATGAAAAAATAAATAAATTATGAACTCATTGTTTCAAAAAAATTGTTTAAAAATTGTACATCAAATAAATCTGATTTACAACTGATGAGTGTAATATTTGGTCACTCTTAAGACACCCCACTGAAGACCGCCACGTGGACAAAGACTTTGACCGGGATTTGACATAGCGCCAAGCTGGATAAAGATCAAGGGCCCACGAACTGGAGTCCTGCTAACCAAAACAAGGTTCCTGGAGGTTTGACTAGTCAAAGCTCCAATTTTATCTCTGACTGGCCATACCGAGCAAAGTCTATGAGCCCCTGCTGAGATGAGCTCCCCCCCCCCCCGGCCCTCCCGGGAGTAGGGCGCACCTTGCTGAGCTCAGGACACTAACCTTAGGTCCCCAAACTATCCCTAGACGATATTCCGAAAAAGAAAACCCCCAGACGATCTTCCTTGGCATAAGAACCAATACCGAGAAGGGCCTCTACCGAGCAAGAGTCTTTTTCTTTCCTCGGCTCTCCACTTGAAGACGTAGCAGAATGTACTCCTAGCTTCAAGCGTCCCTGTCGTTCCTTTACTAGCATATTAAGCGACTATGCCCTGTTCGGACATCTCCTGGCCAGGCATCCCTTGGTCGGGCGTCTCTTGTCCCCTGGACGGACCGCTCTCCTGGTCGGTCTTCCTCTAGCCGACACTCCCCAGACCGGCATCCTTGGTTGACGATTCCATGGTTTTTTTCGTTCTCCAATTGGCTTGGATTACCAGGCAGAGCTGAGGCGGCTCTCCGTCACCTACAAAGATAGAAGAAGCTCTTCTTAGCGCCGTGGGCCAGGCCGCCTCTCCTAGTCCGTGTATGGCCGGCCCATGGGCTTCTCTTTAAAGGGAAATCCCAGGCCCAAGAGCCTAATCCCTCCAGGTGCCCGCACATTGGCCCATGTGCTGAGTTACGATAATTAACCGAATTTAGGCCCCCCTAATTTTGTGGGGCTAATTGTCCTCCTCGCCTATAAAAGAAATGGCATTTAATGTTGTTAGTGCATAAAACTGGTACACACCTCGAGTATGGTCCAGTCGGATGACATGTGGGTCTTCCTGTTGAAGTGGAGTCGTCGGTTGAAAAGTCATCGCGTGAGCTGTGCTGGGTCCTGGGAGGACTGGCCTGCTGTGTCTAGAGTTCTGCTCCTCAGGGAGTGTACCTGCAGAAGGCTCAGACCGGGGTTTGTCCCGGTGAAGCCCCTCTGACGTGGTAATCAGTGCTCAGAGAGAAAAGGTACAGAATATAACAAGCAAACAAATGAACTCATGCGTAATGTAAGTCATTAAAACGTACATCGGGCTTACATAGCCCCCAATATATATAAGTGTTGAAGATGATTAGTCGGGCCTAAACACGATTAACTAGTTGAAACTCTGTGTTTAGCCGATAATTCAGGGCATTTAGGAGATAATCATTGGGCTTGGGCTTTTGGGCCCATTTGGTGAAGCTCGCAGGCCTTTGTTAGGCCTATGGCGGTGAGCTGGTAGAGGAGAGTGGAGATCCGTGGAGTCTTGGAGAAGAAACAAGGTGAAAATAGGAGTCGATCGAGGTGAACGGCTGAGTCCCTAAAACTGATCGCCGAGGGCACGGCGCAGAGCTTAGAGCGGCACGTCCCTACAGGGCTCCTCGCTCATCCCTGAGTGCAAATAAGATTCTAGGGAAGAGGCATAGTCAGTGTATGCTCCAGCGTGGCGTTGTAGACTCTGAAATGCGTCCCTATCATTGCGAGGGTTGACATGTGGCTGGGTCCCAAGTGCTGACTCAGAGATGCCAAAAAATACCCTCATCAGTTGCCCTCCTAACCCTGTACGGCGAGGGAAGCGAGACGGTTAGGGATATCAATTCCTGGCTGAAACGGGTATCCTGGAGACTTCGAAATACGAGAAACACCTCTGATCGACATTTTTTCAAGAGTTAGTTTTTTCTTGAGAAGCTTATTCGAAATAGGTCTCCATACGGTCGGGGTCTGGGGTCAAGTAGCACGGTAGGGCGGTCCCGAATTTCTTCGATTTTCAGGACAGCAATTTTTCAGAAATTGAAGTTTTTTAGGGGAGCTAATTTAAAATACGCTCCCCTACGGTCGGGGTCCGATGTCAAGTAGCACGGTAGGGCGACGTCGAATTTTTTCGATTTCACGGCGATAATTTTTCAAGAGTTGAACTTTTTTAGAGGAGTTAAATTGAAATATGCTCCCATACTACTGGGGTTCGGGGTCAGGTAGCGCAGCGGGGCGATCCTGAATTTTTTCGATTTCACAGTGACAAGTTTTCAAGAGTTGAACTTTTTTAAAGGAGCTAAATTGAAATACGCTCCCATACCGTCAGGGTCCGGGGTTAGGTAGCACAACAGGGTGGCCCCGAATTTTTTCGATTTTCAAGGCGATACACATTTACCGTGACCAAACCCTGAACACGGATCGACTTTCACCGCGAGAAAAATTGAGGCGAGTTCCAAGGGATACATGTCACGGATGAGTAGAAGGGCGAGACGATGCCCCTGAACCAAAGAAAAACAAAAAGAATGGGAAGGGGGGCTGCCCCCCTCCCACGTCAAGCTGGTCTTGCGTCCAGCATTACGCTGGCCACTTGGGACCAGCCTCACGCTGGTCCCAAGTGGGACCAGCCCTGGCCCCTTTTGGGGGCCAGCATGGGGGAGGGGGGCAGTTGCACCCCTCCCCCCTTCTTTTTTTTTAGGGGGGGGGGGGGGGCAACCTTGCTCCCTCTTAAACTTACTTTTTTTTTTTTTAAATATTTTTTTTTCTTTTTTTCTTTTTTGTACTTATGAATTTTTTGGGGAGAGATTTTGGGATAGACTCCCATCTGCGCCCAGTCGGCCTAAGGTAGTACGGTAGGACAGGGGGAACCGGATTAGACGACGCCGACCCGAGGAGATGTGGTGCAATTTCTGGACAGCACTCCTGGACGACGTTCTTGGAGAAGGTTGTCACTGGACCCTGCTGGCTAGGAATAGCACGACAGCGCGGTGTCCGTCGCTACCCAAACCACGCTTGTAAGACCCTGATTTTTATATACGGATAATTGGAGTCGCATTTGAGTACACTTGAAAATAACATGGTAGATGGTGTTATTTATCATTTAATTTAAATATCTTGGGGTTCAATTAGTAATTTTTCATTTATTAAAATCTTGAATTGGACTAATATGATTTCAGATTCTTACTTAGGGGTGAAATTATAATTTAATAAAATCTTAAATGTTAGATTTGGATTAAGAAGGAAACTTAAAGAAATTAGGGGGAGAAAAGTGTAATTAAAACAAATATATATATATATATATATATATATATATATATATATATATATATATATATATAGATAGATAGATTCATACGCAAGAGGAAAAAAGGAAGAAGAATCTGGAAGAGAGAGAGAGAAAGAGAAACGGGAAAGAGAGAGGAGAATAGAAGAGAGAGAGAAAGGTTCGCCGGCTGTGGGTGTATGTTGTGTGTGTGTCGTCGTTCAGTGGTCGCCGGTAAGTGTGTGTGGGTGTATTTCTCGGTTTGGTTGTGTGGGTGTCGCCGGAGTTCGCCGGCGGTAAGTTAGAGAGAGAAGAGGGTCCGTTCGGTGAGTAGGTGCATGCCTTGCTGTCGTCAAGTCTGTGTGGGTTGTCCAGGCATCCACAGGTGTGTGTGTGTGTGTGTGCATGTGTTTCGTTGTGCGTGTGTTCAGGAGTATGTATGCGTGTATGTGTGAGTATGTTTCAGAGGGGGTGTGTGGGTGGTTGTTGGCTGCTGAAAGTAAACGGAACAGGAAGAGTCAGAGAGATGAAAAAATGGGTATGAGTGTGTTGTCTGATTTTATGGCGGTGTTCTGTTCATGGTGAGGGAGTCGTGGTTGTGGGTGTGTCGCCGTCGGTTAGTTTGGTCAGCGGTGAGTGAAAGTTAGAGAGAGAGAGATCGAATTTTTGGTTGGTCGGCGGTAGGGGGTCTGGTCCAACGGTGGTGTTGTCGTCTGTGTGTCCTGTACATGGTTGTGTGTGTGTATTTGGGTCGTCGGTGGTGTGGGTTTTTGTTGGTGGAGTGTGTGTATGTGATTATAGCGGGTGGTGAAAGTTAGAGAGAGAGAGTAGTGGGGGTATGTGCGTTTGCATCTGCTGCGAGGAAGAGCGTGTGTTGTGCCAATTGAGTCCAAAACGCAAGCTGAATAGAGAGGGAATGGAAGAAGGCCGGAGGTTAGTGGCGTGATCGGTGATGTCGTCGGTCGTCGGCGGCTGAACGCAAACGAGGAACAGAAACAGAGAAAGAAAACACAAAACAAAAAAAGAAAGAAGAAAGGAAAAAGGAAAAGAAAAGGAGAAATTGCACAAACCACCCCACTAAAAACATAAATCCAATCTCACGGCCGACGGAAAATTCGGAAGAGGTAGAATTCCAAACTCTACTAATATATGTATTTATGTGTCTCGTGGGTAATCCTAAAATTATTTGGTATATCGTTGTGATTTGTGGCCTGCTAAATTATATGAGATAAATTGGTGATAAGTAAA
Organism: Eucommia ulmoides; assembly: GCA_016647705.1. NCBI lineage: Eukaryota > Viridiplantae > Streptophyta > Magnoliopsida > Garryales > Eucommiaceae > Eucommia > Eucommia ulmoides. The sequence continues at coordinate 7,668,849 of CM028340.1, forward strand.
TTGTGAGAATTTTACCTGTTGAATTATATAAAATAATTTGGACGATGCGGGATTTATGTGATGTGCACGCCAATGTGGTATATGTGTTAAATTTAATTAATAGCATAAAAAATGACGAAATGACGATAATAAATATTGAGACCGTTAACATGAATAAATAGTACTATTTCATAATAAAAGACGGGGAATAGGAAATTACGGAATTTAGGGCATGCATTGCATAATTTCGTTATTGGTACAGAAAATATTAATTTCGACCCTGTCACTATTAGGTTCGCAGGCACAGGAATATCAATAGAGAATAGTCGGTAAAAATCTTCGGAGCGGATTACCAGGTGAGTGTACTGTTTTCTTGCAAAAATCTATTTTCATATATATATATATGATGGAAAAATGTGTTTACTTGAAAATGGATGAATTTTCTAACTTACATGGATCAAGCGTTATTTTGGGTATTTCTGATATTGTGGATTTTATTGTTTGTTGTTGAGGTGTCAGATGATGGTGGGCGGAGTTGTTGTTGTTGAGGTGGAGATTGTTTGTTGTTGTTGAGGTGAGGTGGAGATTGGTAGTGAATATTCACCCGTCTGGCATAGTCCAGTGGAACGTTGTTTCACCCGTCTGGCACAGTCCAGCGGAGCGTTGTTATATCCCGCTAGGAAGGCATATCCTACGGGATACGGTACCGTTGCAACTCCCGATCGTGAGGTTAAAACGATCACATGGCTAGCCGAGTTGTGGTGTGATGTGGTATGGTGTGGTGTGGTGAGGAGTCGTGTGGTGTTTGAGAGGTGGTGTTTTATCGTATTTGGTGTCTTATCATATTTGGTGATGTGGTGTTTTATCTTATCGTCTTTGGTGTTTTATCATATTATTTTATGATGATGGTTTGGATGGATTTTATATATTTGATATATATATAGATGATGATTCTGAATGGTAGGAAGAATGAGTTTTCTCGTGGTATATGATTTTTATACTACTGTTAGAAATGTGTTTGTTTATACGCGTTATGCTTGATCCATTTAAATGTGGTATTACTTAGAATGAATTATTATATTAAAAATATTTTTACTAAGAAGGCAGTACACTCGCAGGTGAAATAGTTAGAAGTCGGTCAGTTCCTTACTGGTACTAGTTAGAGTCATGCACGTCATGTGATTGAGTCGTGTGAGGATCTCTTGATGAGTTGGCTGAGGTGAATCTAAGAGAGGTTCACGATGTTTGATTTGTAGGTTTTTGTTATTATAAGTTTGTAGGGACGAGTGTGTCCCTAAATGAAAGTGTGTATGTATATACATGTCGGCTTTAGTGGTTGCGTATTTAAAATGTATTTATTCTCGTATTTTAGATTGGGTTGGCGTTCAAGTGATATCGTGTCAATGTCACGCCGGCCCCAAGATGATGGGTGTCTTGGGTGGGGTGTGACAACGCCGGCTAGCAGTAGTGTGACAGGATGGTGTTTGTCAAAATTGATAGTTCGGGGCACTGAGGTTGAACCCCTAGACGGTGTCACGCACAAGGGCGTTGAGACGGACAACGCTGATGAGGGGGCACCCGAGGAGGGCGAGATTGACTCCACTCCTCCTTGCACGGACGCCCCTCGCAACGAGGGTGGAAAGAACTGACCTCGGACCATCACTTTTTCAGCACCCAGGGCACTGTAGACTCATTTTCACTTATTCCTATTTTTCTACACGCTAGCATGTAAGCTTCAGAGCGGCAGAGTCAGGGTACTTCAGAGTCTATTTTTTTTTTCGACGTTTTCGCCAAGCCGTCTTTCTGCTTAATCCTGTTTTCAGGGTTGTAAAATTTTGAAAGTTTCTCACATCTCTGCCCAGGACCAGGACCATATACCACTAGCCCCCTAGTCCGAGACACGAGCTGATTACAAGGAAATCGTGTCGTGGACTTAGGAGTAAGGTTTCCCAAGGTGCCTGATCCTCTCGGTCCACAAGGGCGCAATAGGTGGTTGGACCCCTGTGGCCGGTCATCGGGGAGTTCTCCGTAGTCAGGCTCATTCAAGAACCTTTTCAGGTTATCTCCATTTAGTCCATGCATGAGCACCTTCCCTTTTAGAACGTCAGACTTATAGTCGACTGGTAGGGAGAGATACTTGGATGCAGGTCCTCAGATGCAATCAATGACCCACCCTTGGTGAATAACCTTAGTCAGTCCCCGGGTACGGACTATTGACTTTAGGAGAGGGTCTGGTTGTCACCCTCGACGCCGAGCGCTGGGATGAGGCTTGTGGAGAGTTACTCGCGGCGCCGAGAGTCGGGATGTTGGGTAGAGAATTATCCGCGACTTAGGGGGTCGAAATACAACCGTGGAGAATTATTCGCGATGCCGAGAGCCGAGATATGGATCAGGGGGTCGAAATGCAGCCGTGGAGAACTACTCGCGACGCCGAGAGCCGGGATACAACTCAGGGGGTCAGAATGCCGTTTGACCGCAAGGCATGTTGCACAAAACACATTCTTTATTTTCATAAGCAAAACTACAACACTTTGTACAAACTGTTTGTTGTTCACAAAAGTGGATCATCGCTATAGAAGTTGTACTTCAGCTGGTCAGCATTCCGCGGGTGCCTGAGCGGCACATTCTTTTCTGTTTCAAAATCGTGTGAGCCCTGACGTATGACTCTAGTGACTTTATATGTCTCTAGAGTTGAATCCGCCGTGGATGTGGTTGATTTCACCATCCACGTGTTGGTGATTCTCTTCGGCCTCAGCCCTCTAGGGCGGTGGACAGTTGCAGTTCCCCTTTCTTCTCTGGGCACGGGGCTCTCCCTGTGGTTCATCCTCGTTAGGATGCCCCTAATTTCCTATCTGGACGTAGTTCCGGAAGCCTCTTTGGACAAGAGTTTCAATCTCCTACCGGAGCTGGAAACAATTCTCTGTAGAGTGACCTCGGTCTTGACGGAACTCACAGTATTGGGTCATCGATCTCCCGACCGGGCTTCCCCTCAAGGGCAGCGAAGGAGGGAAGAAGTCTTGCCCTGAGTTTTCTGTGAAGACGGTGGCCACTAAGGCCGTGAGCGGGGTAAACTCTGGTTGGTGACGCCCTGGAAGAGAAAGTGGCCTCTTGTATCCAGGTAGGGGTCTAAACCTCCCTTTAGCTCGTAATCTTCTTGAGTATTGGGCTTGATTCGAACCTCCATCCCCTGGTTCCCTTGGCTTGTTTGCTCCTGCCTGCCCTCTCCTAGTTGCAGCATGGAGGTCAGCACCATGGAATCTAGTTCCACAATCTAGAGCCTGATCGAGTGTAAGAGCAGGGTTGGAGCAGAGATCGTACGACAATATCTGATGTCAGAGCCTGTCAACAAAGGCATTTAGCGCAACAACATCAAGAAGATCATCGCATAAATTTGCTTCTCGGTTGAAACACTCAACGTAATCACCCAAAGATTCAGTGGGCTCTTGCTGAAGAGCGAGGATATGAGCCAGGTCCTTGGCCTTCGCCGGGAACGGCTGAAACGAGCCAGGAATAACTGTTCGAGTTCCCTGAAGGTGGAGATAGATGCTGGCCTCAAATTCTGGAACCACGATCTTGCAACACCTATAAGGGTGATGGGAAAGGCTCTGCATCGCAAAGCTACAGAGGTCACCTGTATGTCTATATGAGACTTGAACATAGACAGGTGGTCAACGGGATCTAAGGTCCTATCATACGAACTCATCTAGGGTTGGGTGAAGTGTCTCAATGCTACTTCTTCCAGAACCTCATCCACAAAAGGAGAATTCACATTTGGATTAATATTTGGTCCTACTCGGTCTTCTTGCACCTCTTGAAGATAGGCTTCCACGTTGGCTAGGCGACGCTCCACAGTCCCCCATGTTCGAGGCTCTCTCTGGATTCGATTGTCCACAGCTCGGGCCGCAGGGTGATGGGGGGGAGGTGAGTAAGAGCCAACCTCACGCTCACGCTGACCTCTGTGATCGGACCTGGCCGGTCGATGAAGAGCTCGACCATTAGGGGACACCGACATATCCCTTGGCACAAATTCGCGTGGTGGCGGAGGTGGAGATCTCGACATTGTAGGGGAGGACCTCTCCTGGCTTACAACTTCAGGATTGCGAGGTGGAGGGCGACCCTCGGGCTCCTGCCCATTCGAAGTGTCCACGAAAACATCGCGGTCTGGAGGTGGCCCCTCAAGCGTTACGGGCTGGAGGGCTGGTCCACCCTGAGCAAGGGACGGTGGCAAGCGTGCAAGTATGAGTTGTACATTCGAATTGAACTCTTGCATTTGGCATTCAAGGAGATCAACCCGAGATGCCTCTACAGCTCCTGAGGTCTGTCCCGTAGCCCCAGGTGGCAGAGTGGATGGTCCAGCCTGACCATAGGGGGGCAGTTATCCTCGTTGGTAGGAGCTGAGGGATATGCACTTGAATTTTTCGACATGTCTTTGTGTTATTCTGTTTTGTGACTATCTAACTGGACCTTGTGATTACTCAATCTTAGCTGAGTAGAGAGTAGTGATCAGGGAAAGGATTTTTGCTCGGTTCCCACAGACGGCGCCAAAACTGTTAGTGCATAAAACTGGTACACATCTCGAGTATGGTCCAATCGGATGACGAGTGGGTCCTCCTACTGAGGTAGAGTCATCAATTGAAAAGTCCTCGCGTGAGTTGTGTTGGGTCCTGGGAGGACTGACCTGCTGTGTCCAGAGTCCTGCTCCTCAGGGAGTGTACCTGCAGAAGGCTCAGACCGGGGTTTGTCCCGGTAAAGCCCCTCCGGCGTGGTAATCAGTGCTTAGAGAGAAAATGTATAGAATATAGCAAGCAAACAAATGAACTCGTACGTAATGTAAGTCATTAAAGCGTACATCAGGCTTACATAGCCCCCAATTTATATAGGCGTTGGAGATGATTAATCGGGCCTAAACACGATTAACTAGTTGAAACCCTGCGTTTAGCCGATAATTCGGGGCGTTTAGGAGATAATCGTTGGGCTTGGGCTTTCGGGCCCATTTGACGAAGCCCGCGGGCCTTTGGTAGGCCTGTGGCGATGAGCTGGTGGAGGAGAACGGAGATCCGTGGAGTCTTGGAGAAGAAACAAGGTGAACATGAGAGTCGGTCGAGGTGAACGGTTGAGTCCCTGAAACTGATCGCCGAGGGCGCGGCATAGAGCTCAGAGCGGCACGTCCCTGCGGGACTCTTCGCTCCTCCCTGGGTGCAAATAAGATTCTAGAGAAGAGGTGTAGTCAGTGTATGCTCCAGTATGGCGTTGTGGACTCTGGAATGCGTCCTTGTCATTGCGAGGGTTGACACGTGGTTGAGTCCCAAGTGCTGACTCAGAGATACCAAAAAATACCCTCATCAAATGCCCAAATATAGTGCTCAGGTAACCTCTTGAAGCATATTAATTGTTATTTCTCCTCGAGCTCTTACTTTCTCGCCGGAGGGGCTTCATCGAGCAACACCCCAATGGGTCCTTGTGTAGGTACAAACTTGAAGCTCAGAACAGATCAGACGTGCAACGACCTCAGACATCTCTGAACCATTGACCAAAAAGGACAAGATTTAGGACTTCTACATCTCCACCTCAATAAGAAAAATTCACGTATACTCTGGCTGGACCAATTGGAGGTGTTAATTAATTTTTTACATCAACAACAATGATTTAATTAGGTCAAAATTTTATTGTAAAATAACATCTAACGAACAATTTTGGTGATATATTGATGAGATCGATAGGATTTCTTATACATAATTTACAAATTTCAACGAGAAATGTGACCCTAATAAAAGTTTAGGGTTCAAAATGCAACCATGTTAATTTTAAAGGTTTTTAGTGTAATTGAGAAAAAAAAAAAGTATAATGGTATAATGAAGGAGGGTTAATTAAATAGGAGTAATATTGGAAACACAAGTTGCATGGGAAAAGTATGGGAAGAATATCTATATGAACCCCTTATATTTGTCAAATTATACATTTGACCCCTCAAATTTTCTATTTGTTTTAGTCTTGCAAAATTAAAAAGTTGTTGATAATTTTGGACAAAATATGGGTTGTGTTCAACACGGAAGGCTGTATTTTTTTCATTCTATCATTCCACTAAATTTAAGACGTTTTCTAACTTGTCCTTAACAATAATCAATCAAAAGTTACAGAAAATATTTTAAATTTAGAGAAGTTATAAAATGATGAAAATGACCCCTTTAGAAATGTCAAATGCTGAATAATTTTTTTTCCAAAATCATTAACAACATTTTCAATTTTGCAGGATTGAAACAAATATAAAACTTGAAAGATCAAATATGTAATTGCACAAATCTCGAAGTCCACATAGACATTCATTCCATATTTTAAGGACAAAAAATGTAATTTTCCCTAAATTTTTTTTAAATACATACAACAATAATAACAACTAAACCTTTATCCCACTTATATAGAGTGGGCTACATAAATCCATTTACGCCATAGTGATTGATTAAGGGTCATCCCCTCCATCAGATTTAATCCATAATTACAATAGTTAGCTTTCTTTTTCAGTGTTTATATTCTTAAACTCTTATTTCATTTATTTTTTAAATAGCTGAAATCCAAGAATATATATTCCGTTTTCAATAATTTATTACAAAAAATTGGAAAAAATATATATATTTTTTAATTAAAAATAACTAAATAGGACCTTAAAGATGAACAAAAATTTAGACCAAGTACCATGGTACACTAAAATCAATGAAATAGTAACTGTGGTTACAAACTTCCACGAGTTCTTCTCTTTCACGAGAGAGAGAGAGAGATATATATAATATATGTAGAGAGAGAAAGCTGTATATTCAGAGAGAGAGAGTGTGTGATATATGTAGAGTAATATATATAGAGGGAGACAAAAATACATGTACAGAGAGATGTTTTTAGAGAGAGATGGAGAGAGTGTAATATATAGAGAGAGAAGGGAGAAAAATGCATGTAGAGAGTGTAAATATAGAGAGAATATATAATATAAAAAGTGATTATATCAAATGAAAGCTAAAAATGAACTACAGTTCAAAATAAGATATCTCATGTCTCTTTATAATTCTGATCCTAAATTTTCTATCAATTAATCATTCCTATTTTTTTTGTTTTTTATTTTTAAATATCTATTTTTTACTTATTTTTTTAAAAAAATCAATTATAATTTTTAAATTTTCATATACTTCTCCTCTAATAAATTTCAAATAAATTCTTAAAAAATAAATTATCTTTTAAAAAATAAATTTCATATATTTCTCCTCTAATTTATATAAATTTCAAGTGAACTTGTAAAAAAGTATATCCTTTAAAAAATATTCTATAGTTAAAAATGTTCTATATTTTCTGTTATATGTAGATTAAGAATAAAAAATAGATATTCAAATTAAAAACATATATTGATATATTTTTTTAGATCCGCATATGCAGAACTAAAACTAGTATTATTTATAGAGAGAGGAGTAGAAATATAGATGTGGATATATATATAGAGAGAGAGAGAGAATGGTATGGTCTCATGTGTTGTGCGATTTGGATGATGAAGAAGGGGGGATGCACTTAATACTACTACTAAATTTATTTACTAGATTTTGTTTCCTTCTTCTACTACTAAATTTATTTACTAGATTTTGTTTCCTTCTTCCATGACACTTTGTCTTTTTATAAGAGTTAGGGTTTCGAAGTTTGATATTATTTCATTTTAGTCCCATAGTTATATTTGAACCCATAACACCCTGAAGTTCCTTAATTATCTCACTTCAATCCAAAATGTTTGTCTACACCCAACTATTTTTAAGGTGACTCTATAGATACTTTTAACCTCTTCTGTACCCCCTCACAAATTTTCTACAAAAAAAATGTGTGTGTGTATTATGTTATATGTATATCTGAGTATTTGAGCGAAAATGAGAATGAGAGGAAAGTAAGAGACCGAAATTGTCCATAAACCTCTTAAAAATAGTCACAAATGACTATTTTTCATCCAAAATTGTAATGAAGATAGTGACTTGGATTGTAGTGGGACGACTGAGAAACTTTAAGGGATTATATGTTCAAATTGAAACCATAGAGACCAAAGTAAATTTTTTTGACAAACTTTAGGGGTACAAAGTGTCACAACCCCTTATATTTCAGTATTTGTATTGATTAAACCTTTATATTCAAAGTATTTCAATTAAGCCCTTAGACTTTCTTAAATGCGTCGGTTTTCCATTAAATGTAAGCTAAATTTCACTTTACACTCTTCATATTCGCATATAATTTCAAGTTGTTCCCTCATATTTTAATTTTTGCAATGTACCCCTGAAGACGAGCACGTGTGATGTAAGTGTTGTTGTTCTGGCAATGAAAATGGCTAAAACGCAATAAAATTCAAATTTCAAGGGTACATTGCAAAAATTAAAGTATCGGGATCACATTATGATAATTACGTTTCTATTGATATATAAAAAACAACGATTCACAGTTTCGTGATTTTGATTTTGATTTTATATAAAACTTAAAAATCTTAACAGTTTTGAGATTTTGATTTTGGTTTTACATAAAATTAAACTGTTCAATTTTAAATTTATTTTCTAAAAATTGACAGTTTACAGTTCGATTTTAGGTTTGGTATATACCTAAAGGTTTTAATTTTCAATGAAATCGGTCAAAACATAATTGTTGCCATCCCAGTTCAATTGAGATATTTGCAATAGGAGGACTTAATTAACATAGGTACCAAAATATGAGGACTTAAAATTAAATAATATTTAAAAAATAGAGCCAGTGGTTCCTTAAAAACATGAACACGTGACTTGTTGTGTTTGCATCCTTGCCTCATACGTGACTTGTATATTCTTTGTATTCTGTACCTCTCTCTCTCTCTCTCTCTCTCTCTCTCTTTCCAAGACGACAAACACCTCTCTCTCTCTCTCTCTCTCTCTCTCTCTCTCTATATATATATATATATATTAAAAACATTCACTTACCGCCCTCATAATTTATCCATATTATATTCACATCCCCTATTAATTCTCTAATTACACTAACCCCCTTTGTCGAACATTAATAGCTATTTAAATAATAATCAGAAAGATGGTGATGTCACCTGAAGCACGAAAATCCATTTTCAAACTTCAGTAATTTAATCAGACGAACAAAAAGGGTGAAAGTGAAAATATAAATAAATGTAAGGGGAGGTAAGTGAAATTTATCAAAAAATGAGAAAAGGAAAAAAACTCAAGAGAAAACCGCGTTACTATATAATGTTTGTACCTACCCAAGATGGGCTAGTCCGATTGATTTAGAGAAGTGTCAATTTTTTGTCAGTCAAGATTCAACTCTCTAAGAGAATACTTCAAAAACTAAATCTTGAATTTAATCCTGAACGTATCAGACTGATATGGGAGAATGCGTTCTTAAAATCGTACGAGGAGACGATTAGTTGATGTACCCGTAAACTAACTCTCATACACCTTACAAATAATATATATATATATATATATATATATATGCCTCTCACAGTCACGAGTCACTGTATATATATATATATATACACATAGAGAGAGAGAGAGGGATAGAGAGAGAAAGCAGTCTGTTTGGAAGTTAAAGCCATTTTTCCACCGTCGCTTGCAAGTTGCACTCCTCTTTATAGTGTGTTTGGCTTTACATGCAGCAACTAGCTACAACCTTTACACCTTTTTCCCATTAATTTTACCATATTTTATTATTTTACAAAACATTAACGAATATTTTTTATGATGGAAAAATTACTTTTTTGGTCGTTCATATTTAGGGCGGGTGTTTAATTGATATTTAACACTCAATACGTTTGGTCTCTAAATTGTTAAATTAATTTTAATGTGATATAAATTGTCTATTTCACCCTTAAAATTAATTACACATATTTTTTTTTTATAAATTTTTTTATATATTTTTCTCCCTCTTCTTTCTCTCCTTTTAAGGCGAAAATCACAGTCCGTGTGGCCGTCGGTGATGACTCAGGTAATTCTCTCTGTAAAAAATAATAATAATAATAATACATTAAGAAAATTACACTAATAACCCCTCACCCTGCAACTTCTAGCCACCACCCCATCTCCCCGCCCTCCTGGAACCATCGACAATCCTGCCGTAAAAACCCAAAATGAACAAGCAACACTTAAAACAATTGAGTAACCTTTATGTTTTTTTTTCCTAAAAAATTGTTTATGTTTTTTTTTGGGTCCTCATAAAACTTTGAAATAAAAAAATAAAAAAGGTACTTTTATTCTTCCTTTTTTTAAGGAAATTTTGGAGATCAAATAACAATATTTTTTCCCCCCTTACTACTTCGTTGTTACAATTCAATTTTTTAACCAAGTACAAACTTAATATTTAATCAATATTTTATCCTCAATATTCTACTTATCATAATTTTTGAAAAAAAAATTAAAAAAGGAAAAATGATTAAAAAAATCTCTTAGTACCTCATCAAATAACAATTTGAGCATTTTGCACTTTACACCCTTGCAAATTTTAGAGAAATCTCACTTTAACCTCTTTCCTTTCAATTTAGACACATTAAATCCTGAAATATTTAAATCGCGTTAAGTTAATCCTTCCGCCATTTTTTATGACTGAATTCACTCACGCATGTGGGTAATTCCGTATTTGACATATGACTGATTTCTGTAATAAAAAAATAACATAATTATTGATTTGGACTTGTTGGCCCAGTGGAATACCCCAGAGGGAAGTGAATTGGATAATTAAAAATTATCAGAATAATACTTCAATAAATCAAATAATTAATTTTAATCCTAAATTAATTATTATCTTTATATCACAGCGGAATTATATAATCAACTAGGTGCACACCAAACAACAAAAATAAACAAATTAAATATTGCAGCACACCAGAGATTTATACTGGTTCAATTAGAATGCTACTCGCTTTTGTACGTTCACGTAGTTTTAAACTATATCAAATGGATGTAAAGAGTGAATTTCTAAATGGCTTTCTAGCTGAAAAAGTTTATGTGGAACAACTCCCGGGATTTGAAAATGATAAATTTTTCGATTATGTATTTAAACTTCGCATGACTTCGTATGGGCTCAAACAAGCTCCTAGAGCTTGGTATGAGAGACTTAGCCGATATTTGATCGAAAATAGTTTTCGACGGGGTATTTGTGATATAACTTTGTTTGTAAAGCAAACCGATTCTGATATCCTATTAGTACAAGTGTATGTTGATGATATTATTTTTTGATTTACTAATGAGGATCTTTACCAAGAGTTTGCTAAGATAATATAGGTAGAATTTGAAATGAGCATGATGGGAGAGTTGAATTTCTTTCTTGGATTGCAAATTAAGCAAACCAAAGAGGGAATATTTATAAACCAAACTAAATACACTAAGGAGCTGTCAAAGAAATATGGCTTTGAAGGCGCTAAAGAATACAAAACTCTCATGGCAACGGCTACAAGGATAGAAAAAGACGATACGGGCAAAAGTGTTAATGAAAAAATGTATCGAGGTATGATTGGTAGTCTGTTGTATTTAACTGCTAGTAGACCTGACATTATGTATAGTGTTTGTCTTTGTGCTAGATTTCAGTCTTGTCCTAAAGAATCGCATTTGACTGAGGTTAAGCGAATTTTTCGTTACTTAAAGGGGACGACTGACCTAGGATTATGGTATCCTAGGGGGAGTGATTTTAAATTGGTAAGTTACTCCGATGCTGATTTTACCGGTTGCAAAGTTGAGCGAAAAAGCACAAATGAGTTATGTCATTTGTTAAGACATGCTTTGGTTTCTTGGTCAAGCAAGAAACAGAATTCAATAGCTTTATCCACTACTGAGGCTGAATATATGGCAGTTGGTAACTGTTGTGCTCAAATTTTATATATTAAGTAGCAGTTAAATGACTTTGGAGTTTGTAAGGAGGAGGACCCGATCTTTTTGTGACAGTAAAAGTGCCATTTGTCTAAATAAGAATCCTACACAACACTCACGAACTAAGCACATAGAAATTAGACATCACTTTATTCGTGATCACATTCAGAAAATGGATATTGTTATTGAATATATTAATACCTCCGACCAGCTTACTGATGTTTTTACCAAACCATTAGCGGAAGATCAGTTTGTGAAAATCATTCGCGGTTTGGGTATGGTTAGGCACAATGATGTTTGCCTAGAGTAGAGTTATCATGTGTGTTCCCCCTTCCCTAAATTTTGTTTTTGAAGATAACAAATGGGGAGAATTAGTTGATGTTTTATTAAAGGGGAGTTTTAGTTAATGTTTTATTAAGGGGGAGTTTATTTTTATATTTGTGTTTTATTGATTATATTTTTAAAAATCTTCATTACTATACTTTAACGAGTTAAAGAACCCGTCCTCAAATTCAAGAGGAGTGTGGTTATATTCTTGTTTTGAAGAAAACATCAAAGTTAATTGTCATCATAAAAAAGGGGGAGATTGTTGATCTTAAGATTTTGATGAACAATTAAATGTTGATGTTTTGGTGGAACTAATAGTTTAATTGAGTGTTTCAGTTAATTAAGTTCCAGTGATGAAGATACAATGACAAATTATAAATGGATGCTAAATGATGATGACAAAGATGATGAAGAATTAAGAGTTTGAAGAAATTAGGAAAAACAACTCAGGTGAATTTCAACTCTTAATATCTCAATTAGGAACACACACGGCACAAAAAGTTTTTATTGTTTATGTGTGTTTTGATAAGATGAAATTATTTGTTCCTATATGTATTTGGAAAGAAATATTTATAATTGATTAAAATGGAATTTAAGAAGTTAATGGAGCTTATTTAGAAAGAAAATGGTTAAAGGGGCGAAAAATGTAAAAGAGAATGTGTTAAAAACGAGTTCAGAAAAGAGATCCAGTATACATAAGTCGACTGGTAAGTCACCCGGACAAAGCAGGCAGAACTCTCTGTATCTCTAAGTCGACAGGTAAGTCGACCGGTGAAGAGAAATGGAACTCTCTGAATCTCTAAGTCGACAGGTAGGTTGATCGGTGAAGATAAATCGAACTCTCTGAATCTCTAAGTCGACAGATAGGTTGACCGATGAACGCAACAGCTTTAGCTTGGCTACATCCTAAATCAAACGGTCGACTGAGGGCGCAGTTTTAGGATATTGAGGATTCCAAATTCATATCTAAAAGCAGCCGTTTTTTGTTGGGATTTGGGAGATATTTTAGGAATTTTATGATATTTAAGATATGCTTTATCTATTATTTAATTCCTATTAATTTGGTTAATTAAGTTTTAATATATATAATTGTTTCTATTCTAATTAATTGAGATTGAGAAATATTTGGGGGACTTAATTGAGAGATTTAAAAGTTATAATTAAGTGAATTGAACCAAAATTAAGTCATAATGATATAATGGGTCTAAGAGAGCAATTAAGTGTCATGATACATGAGAACTAGCCGTTAGAGAGCTGATTTATTTCCCATATATATAGATCTACGTTTTTCATATATCATTAATTAAGAGAAGTGAGCTTAAAGAGTTGAAATCATATTGAGTTGTTCTAAGAGATATCAGACTGAGATTTTGTGAGAGTTATTCTAAGAGACGATCTTGAGAATCATTAGCTACTAATCTTTGCTGCTAGCTGATCTGAAGTAACTACGTTCTATTTATTTTTTCGGTGAATTTCGGATGAGATCTTTCTAATTACTTTGTATTGTGCATTGTTTGTTTAATTTTTAGAAATTAATATTTAGAAATTGTTTCTGATTTTTATTAAAGAAAATATTTTATAAACAATTTCTTGAATCTGATTATGTGCTCAATTATTTGCTACCCATCTTTTGTTTAAAATTAGATTTTCAATCTCACACTTTTCTATCACTAGATTTGAGATATTAATCGAGTTTTAATTTATCTGGGGTAGTAGAAATTCCGAGTGAGATAATTTGTTTATCAATTTGTATTGGTGAGTAGTGTGACGAATTAAATACTGTTGGGGCTATTTAATGAAAGGGTAGCCGGTTTTCACTATCTTCTTGTAAAGAGATTGATGTAGTAATTCTTTCTAGATAGAATTGATTTGTGAGTGATTTGTAAATGTTTAATTCTTACCTGGAAAAATGATAGTTGAAACATTTTTGTAAGGTTTTGATTCTTGAGCCTAAGGTATAAAAAGAATTAGATTGTAATTCTCCCTGTAATAAAATTAGGTTATTCTTGAACTTGTAAAAAGTAGAGGTTATTTCTGAATCTGGAAAAAAGAATTTGTAAAGGTTGATTTTGAGCCTGTGAAAAGAATAATTATGAGGGTTTGGTTCCTACCTGTAAACGAATTTTGAGTTTAGTGGGTGCAAATTTTCGTGGGGCTCGGAGGATTGGATTAGCTAAGAGTAACTTGGTGAATCATGATATATCGGTGTATACTGCATTGCTTATTTATTTTATTTTATCTTGTGTGGTTTGGATGTGCACCTAGAGCTTATTACACTTATATGCTGATATAAAGATAATAATTAATTTTAGGATAAAATTAATTATTTAATTTTTTAAGTATTATTTTTCTTTGATATTTTTTAATTACCCAATTCACCCCCCTCTTGGGTATTCCACTGGGCCAACATGATTGACTTGACACGATTTAGATATTTTCGAGTTTTAATATGTCTAAATTAAAGTTAAAAGGGATTAAAATAAAATTTTACTAAAACTCAAGGGTGCAAAGTGCAAATACTCTAACAATTTAATAAAACTTTATTGAAAGAGACAAGAGGAGCCGAATCTAGTGCCAATTATTCCAAATCTAAACGAGGAAAACCATTAAAAACTAGATATAAATGACAAATGGGCTAATTGGTAGTGGAGAGAATATTTTCACGCACCCCTATAATTTTTTTTTTTTTTTAAGTTTTATGGTAAAGTGTGCCCGGATCAGTTTGCACGCACCTCGACTAATCATTTTACCGGATGATATTAAGGGTACATTCCAACTTAGTACATTCAAAATTTAATTCCTAAAATTCTCCTCACAAGAGTCAAACCCTGGTTGATAAGAACTATTTTTTTTTTCTAATCAAGAGATAGTAAGGTGGCGTTTCTATTTTTCTGTTTCCACTTCCAATAAACATAAATAGAATGACATAAAAATTCTATATCTGTTCTGAAATATTACAAAAAATAAAAATATATTTGGCGACAACCATTATCTTGATTTTTTTTTTTTAATTTATGAAAACAGAAATAAGAAATATGTTTGGTTACAATATTTGTCCTTTTTTTTCCTTTAAATGTATTGTGGCCGACCGATGGGATGGTAATCTAAATAATTTTGTGAGAGTGCATAAAAATCATTTTTTTTTTCTCGTATTCTTAAGAATTCAGAAAATAGTCTAAAATTACTCCCAAACTTTTAAAAATTTTGAAGCAAGAACAAGAATCAGGAAACAAAAACAGTAACTAAATGGAACCTAAGGTGGAGTTTGGTAATCGTTTATGTTTCCATTTCTGCAGTGGGATGAGAATAGATGGGATGAGAATTTTGTTTTCTTCTTGGGAGTAGAATCGCGTTTGGTAACGATAATTTTTTTTTTTTTATTTTGGGAAGAGAATTGTGTTTGGTAACGATTTTATCCTAAAATCTTTTTTTTTTTGCCGGACGGCGGTGGCTCCATCGTTGGCGACGGCCGGACAGCAATGGCGCCGGCACCGACGACGGTTGGACAGTGGTGGTGGGTGGGTGACAGTGGCCGGCGGCCGGAAGTAGCCGGAAAGTTTCCGGCCGGAAGGTGACCGGCGACGGTCGCCGCCGGCGACAATGGCTGGGGGCGGCGGACGGTGGCCAGCAACGGACGGTGGTTGGCCGGCGGGTGAACAATGATTGTGTGTTTTGGGAATGAAATTGAAATAATGAGAAACAATGTTTTTTTGTTTCTTATTTCTTAAGAAAAAAGTGAGCACAATTCTCAAATGAGAATGAAATGAAAACGGAAACAAAAATTATCAAACGCTATTTTTAAACAGAATTTCAAAAAATTTGAAAATGTGATAGAAATTTTTGGAATAAAAACGATTAGCAAACGGGGAATTGCTACCATATCAGAAATAAAAGGGGTCAAAGTATACTTCCACCACAATTTTTTATTATAAAAATCAATCATTGTCACAATATCTACATTGTCAATAGAAAAGGTGGACTGGACATTATCCAAGTCATAACCAGCAGACATATATAAAAAAACACCAACCACCCTTTGGTAAGAAATTTGAGAGGGAGATTTCATTTTACTAAGAGATTTTAATTTATTTTTTTTTAACAAATATTTTATTTGGACATTTATAATTTTTTTTTTTATCAAATCCTTATATCCTAAAAAAGATAGTGAAATAAAAGATTTAGAAATAATTTTGAAATAGGTGTCATTTTCCAAATCCATCAAAAAGAGAATTTTACAAATTGGGAGTCGCGACTGAGACTTGAGCCCTCTTCTTCTCATCGTCCATCTTCTTCATCTCCTGCTTCTTGGTCGCCCGTCGCTGTCGTCTTCCTTCTCCTGCTTCTTGGTCGCCACTATCTTCCCCTATTTTTAGAATTTTTGTCAAGATGCACAACCGTTCGAATAGCAATTCTCTTGCTCGTAAAAGTCCGACACTTCCACGGTAACGATTTCGCTCTCTATCTTTGAATATTCTGTGTTGCACCTTCCGATTTGGGTGATTGCCATTGAAATCGTAGATTTTGAGTTTCTGTCGTTTTAACTTGGAACTCTAGAGTTTTGCAGTTTTTCTCTCTGATTGAACTCGTTTTTTGATTTTTCATGAGTTTGAGCGAAAATCGGATCACAATTTTTCAATTTCTACTATCTGACGGTGATCGATTAATTTTCTCCTGAAATTCCAGCCAAGAAACATATTTCAATTTCATACCACTGTTTGTTTTCAAGAAAAAATCGAATTTCGAAATTTTTTAATTTGATTTTTTGGTGCTATGAATCTAATACATAGATAAATTTGAATATACACAATATATGATTTTTTTATGAAACTTAAATTTGTGTTCTAACACAACAAAACAATGTTGAGGCCTCCACCATATGGGAGTGTGATCTTGGCCTTGGCCTTGGCCTTGAAGGAGATCTTTTCGAAGCTCCACTACCAATTATTGAAGAGCCATCAATGGCTTGTGGAGAAGAAGATGCCATGTCCACCATCTCCACACACACACACACTAAAATTGGCCAATATTGAATCGATTCAAACCGAGCTTCTAAACGAGGTTTTATACGAATGAGAGAAAGATCTATTGGAAAGAGAAGCTACTGTTAAATCAATCTCTGTTGTTATTGAGAATAAAATTGCATTTCTCGTGGGATAACCATGTCTTATTGCATTCTTCGCGGACAATCATGTTTAATTTTGTTTTTGTGGACAACCATGTTTAATTTTATTTTTGTGGACAATCGTGTCTAATTTAGATTTGGAAAATATTAATCTTTTGCGTTGAATTTATTATTTTGAATTATATTAACATGTTAAATATTTATATAAGCTTAAAAATCAATGAATTTGTAAATTCTATTTACAAATACTTTACTTATCCAAACAAAAAAATTGTAAATCACACGATCAAATATTTCAACTCAAATAATTATCCAAACAAGAAAGAAGAATGAAAACAGTTTTTTTTGTTCCCAGATTTCAGTTTCAAAAAATGGGAAGAGAAATAAATAAGGTGGCATTATTTGTTGGTGTAAAAAATTAGACCAACCAGCAGAATGGTCCAGTCATCTTTTGCATGGAGAGCTGCAACTGATCTGGAGTTGATCTTCGTCCTTGCTGGAGTCTTCCATCCGAGCTGGACAGGCGTTGCTCGACCTGAGATACGAGCTGGACAATCCAATCCTTCAGAGCTTTAGTCCAAGATGTTGTCCGGGCTGGTCTTTGACCTGTCGCCTGCACACAGGATGGCCGGGGTGTTCTCGGCGTGTCCCTTTCGGCGTGAGAGTAAGAACCCCAAGAAAAATAAAGCAGGTTGCGTGGAGAGATAAAGCTATTACCTCAACCTTTTGCGTATTTTTGCATATCGAAATGTGTTGGTGAAGTCTTCTATTTATAGGCGATGAGGCAATTAGTATCCAGAAAAATTAAGGCCTTAAGCTCGGTTATCCGCTAATCAATTAGGCGCATGGGGAACACGGCGGATTAGAGTTATAGGCCTGGGCCTTGGACCCTTTGCTTGTTGATGGAGAAGCCCATGGGCCAAGCCTTTTAAGAGTGTCAGGCCGGCCTGGGCACCGAGGTGGAGGTCAAGCTGGACGAATTGACCTGCCCTTCTACGACAATATTTGAGAAGATTCTAGCTTGGTGACTGGTGAAGTCCTTTGTTGCTGCCGACCTGAGGATCCATCTGGGCTGTCTATTCACTGGGCTCATGAGGCCGTTTGATGTCGTGGCATTGGTGACATAGCATTTTTTATCCAAGTGGCGGACACGTGGAGGAGGTCGGATTTTACCCTCGTCATTTAATTCTAAATTTTTGTTGCTTTGCCCAAAAACATGCAACTGAAATAGAAATCTGAGAACAATTATGTCTTGTCCCCATCAACTTGTTCTTAAAATCTTGACACAGGACACAGAAACAAACCAAAGAAAAAAATGTCCCCATATTTCAGTTTCCATTCCCAACAAACATGAACAAAAACACTAAAAACAGGGGCCTTACCTTCTAAAACTTTGTCAAGTTCCCTTGATCCAGAAGTTATTTGGATGATTTCAAGCCTCTGTGCATGCAATTGGCTGGCGCTAGCGAAACCCAATGGAGCCAGCTTAGAAGCTGCGAAAATGGGAGATAAACAAAGGATTTCAAAGTTATATATCTCTTCCAAAAATTTAAGGCCCGTTTGGTTGTCTAAATTATCCATAATTTAATCACATTTACTATTGTTGGTCAATTTTTTAGTTATATTTTACTCCAATTAAAAGAAAAAATAGCATTTAAATTAGAACAAAATTGACCAACCAAACGCCAAAATATTACAATTCCTAAATAGATTTATTAGAAAATGGTAAAATTGGCAAATTGAAGCACAACCAAACAGGCATATAAGAACATTCAAATCTAATACAAATATTTAAAAGTGAAAGAAAATTGAAGGTTTAAGGAGATTAGAGAATACCTCTTTCAAACTTTTTGGCGAGTTTTTACATATTTTTTTATTTTTGTTTTTTACATATCAAATAATGAGTATCCCCATCGAATTTTGTCTATTTTTTGTTTTAATTAATTTAATTTTTTTAATTAATACACAAATATATGATTAATTTTTCTAATTTACATTTTAAATTATTTTAAAAAATAATTGTGATTCATTAAATATTTTCACTCAAAAAGAAAATAGATACGATATAAGTTAATTAAATTAAAATTTGTTGACTTTCAAAAATTGATAAAATTAATCCTAATTTATGATTATTTGTTTGTTATTTTATAGTATATTAGTAAAAGTCAATTTGCAAAAATATTATTTCACTTTTATGATTATATATGTAATTTTTAATAGTATTTTATATTCGGTATTTATAAAACGTTATTACTCACTAAAATTTATGTATGTAATTTTTAATAGTATTTTATATTCGGTATTTATAAAACGTTATTACTCACTAAAATTTATGTATCCGCTCCCAGATATTGTTACCAATTATCAAAATAACCCTAAAACTAGTAAAAATTAAAAGATGAACTGATAATAATAAATAATGGGGAAAATGCATGCCTGCCTTGATGACCTTATCAACTTTCGCATCACTGATTCCTTTTATTTGAAGAAGCTCCTTTCTAGGAGAGTATGCAACAGATTCAACTGTGCAAAGACCAGCATCCTTAAGCTTCTTTATATCAAGAGCAACAATTCCAGAGGCCTACAAAATAAAGGAATTTCTTTTTATATTATCCGTAAAATAATTTGTTTATCATTTTTATCTCAGCCTTTTTTCTCCATTTTTCAATCATTCGAACGAGTTTTGAGTTAGTCAAGTTAACATCAACTAGACGTTGAATTTGTATTTAACATCATAATTAACGTCAACTAAAAATATTGATAAGGACTAAAAAATTAGGGTGACGTTTGGTTCCTTTGGTCTGTGTTTCTACTTCCAATAATTTGGAATGGGAATTCTATTTCCGTTCTAGAGTATTATCTTGAAATTGTTTCTTTTCATTTATGAAAACAGATACAAAGAATTATGTTTGGTTGCAAAATTTGCTCTTTTTTTTATCTTTAAATGTATAATAATAAATATATATATTTTTTAGCCAGCGTGGTGATGATGGCCAGAGGAATGATGGTGGAAATAGTTTCGTGGGAGTGAATGGGAATTAACATTTTTTTTCTCAAATTCTTAAAGAATTTAGGAAATACTCCCAAAAATTTGGGAACAGAACGTATTTACCAAACACATTTTTGTACATTAATCCCAAAATTTTGGGAGCAAAAACAGAAATCAGGGAGCGGAAAGTAACCAAACGTGGCCTAAGTTGCTCTAAAAAAAATGATAAAACGAGAGAGAAAGATAAGAGTATACAGTAGCTGTTTTTTCTCATCAGAATTCATCTAGCTGGTGTCAAGTATCAACCAAATGCTGAATTTGAATTTGAATCATAGATAGCGTGAGCTAAAGATTGAAATTGAAACAGATAATCAGAAGTGTCGGTAGTTCATTGGAAGGATGAGGATAATTGGATCTACTACAACATTGTAAGACCCAAACTATAGAAAATGGGCAAATGGGTTAATCAAATTCACTGCAGGAGGCATTTGATTGTTCCGAAGAGGAGCAAAGAACCCTAATTTCAGAACAAAAAGCAAATTTTACGGAACCCCCAATTCAGAATCTTCAGAAATTAAGAAGAACAAACGTCGACATTACACAAATTGAATGATAACCCATTTGCAAATCTTCAGAAAATTTGTCATAATCAAATCGGAGAACAAAAGTTCGTAAAACCCTAATTGCAAAACAAGGAAGCAAAATGACCAAATGTTTAAGTAAATCAAAGAAACCCCATTTCGATAGAACATGAAAAGAAGATCCGAAAGCAACAAATTTCAAAGGTCCATGCTGTACATCTTCTAGTTCCTCGTGTTCTTGTGCAATCGTCTGGTTCCTTTGCTGCTCCATTGTTACAGTGAGCGAGAGAGAGAGAGATTTCGAACGAGTTTTTCCCTCCAGAGGCGCCAAAAAGCTTTGAGGACAACGAAGCAAGCTTACACGGTAAGCTATAGGCTACTACTAATAGCCCATGAAAGAGTAAAAGTTGGGCCTAAGAAGTTCCAAGAAGCCCAAACAAAGGACTGAGGCCCACAACGTGCGCTCAAACGGAAAAGGAACCTTTAGAAAACTGTCAATAACTAGAGGATTTAAAATATAATTTTTTCTAAATTTTATAGGCATTTTGATATGTTGGATTGTGTTGCTGGTCCAGTCGATCCTTGGAACGTCTACATGGTCCCCAAGTTCCATAAATAGCAACAATGTGAATGTGTGCGGCTCTTGATTTCAGAAATCATGTTTATTCGGTAGATATTCATTGAAAATGACACGTCATTTGAGGTTCTCTCCGTAAGTATTGATACCTCTAAGGTTTCTAAGGTCGTTAAATTATAAAAAAATTTGAGTGATTTTAGTTAGCGAGTGTATGAATATTATTGAAAAATTCTCTAGTAGCGTTTTTTTGCTAACGAGAGAATAAACGAAAAACGAATTGTAAAAGAGTCTTCCAAATTCGAAAGGTATGTTTCTGTTTTCGTATTTCCGCATTAGTTTACATGATCCATACACATTATAAAAATATTTCTTTTTTTTTTTCTTAAGAGAAATGTTATTGCCATCCACTTACAGTATAATCGAAATTTACAAGAAAAATATAAATAAAAGAGAATATTAGAGTGATAAATATTGTACACAATATTTAAAAAGTATGTTTTACCGTAATCAATGTATTTTAATCACAAAATGAACTTTCTTGCTCTCTAGATACCAAGGATTTATATTACTAAATTTCATCGCCATAAGGAAATGCAGTTGAGTCTAGCCACTCACAATTGGTAAGAAACTCAGAAACAATAAACTTGTAAGTTTCGTAATAGTCCATCAAATGAAAACCTGGCCAACTAAACTCGATTCTCTGTGTTCGATCCAAGCCCATAATTTTGATACTCTTCATAATACAGTGTGTCGAGTCATAATACAGTGTGACGAGTCCTTGATCACCTGGCCACCCAGGTCGTCTAAGATAATTTTTAACATTAATAGAATTCGAGAATAAGTCATCTGCAGCTATAATTGAACAGTTTTGTATTGAAATCCCAGATGTCTCGTCGGGATTGTCTCTGGACTGGGCTGTGATCACTGTGAATTGTCCAGGCATGGGCATTCTAGATACGATGTTACATCTTTGAAATACAACAGTTGCATTCCCAAATATGAAGTATATTGTACCATAAATATCGCATTCCCTAAAAAATTGTCTGAACGAATGGACATATAAACTTTCTTGAAATCCGGTTATGGCGCATTTGTAGATTGTTGCTAAATCTGCATTAATTCGAAGGGCTACGGCTTGTTATTTCTCAGGTCTAACCTTGTTTTCAAAAGTTATGTCTCGTGCCAGAAAACCCTCTCTAGATACAGCTGAAATATTGTTAAATAAATTCATTATAAATAAATAAATAATAATTTTTGAAAAGCTAAAGCACCTTTTAAAGTAATATTTTTATAATCAAAAAATAATTGAACAAAAAAGTACTCAATAATAATAATAATAATAAAAAGAAGGAAAAAGGAAAAGGTTTTAGGCTCTCACCGACGGTGGCGGATCGGATCACCTCGCCTGGATCATACTCATCGCCGGAAGTCTCCAAAACGGGGCGGTCCTTCTTCGACATCCACTACGGAATCCGATCAAATGTCGGCCGTTGCCGTGCCGGTCCGGCGGCACGCCGGGACGTGATAGAATCGAAAGCGAATTGCTAACGAATTTATAAGCCCTAACCATGGAGTCCACAAGTCTCGGTTTCAGATTACCGGAGGCGGAATCGAGGCCTTCCATACAAGCGTTCTTGTTCGTCAGCGCCGCCGTCAGGTAGGCCTTCGCGTCGGCCAATTTCCGGGAATCCGCCGTCGATTTTCCGATCCTGGTCGCCGCTCTGTTCAGCGCCGACACAGTCATTCCGTGAAGCTCGACGCAATATTTGACCGTTCCTCTCTGTTTCTCGACCAGATTGTTGGAATTCCCGGCGCCGGCGAGTAAATCAGAGAGCTTTCCGGCCTCGAAAAGGGCTGAGCGGAGGGTTTGGAGGAGGGAATAGAGGATATTGGAGATTGTGCTGTATAAACTCCGCGCTGAGGAAGAGGATGGAGATTGTGCTGAACATCAAGGTGAAGATAATAGGGACGGTCTCTTTACTCACCTTTCTCCTTTTTCTGCTTTATCTACTCTTCACCAAACTCATCAACATGTGTGCCAAGCCGTCCGACGGTGGCCTCTCAATGACGGAGGCGGCTCCAGCTGGCCATTAATAGGAACAACTGGTGGCGGTGCTGGGGCGGGTGCCGGCATCGAGACGTTTGGTGTCGCAGCTGGAGCCGCCTCCGTCATTGAGAGGCCACCGTCGGACGGCTTGGCACACATGTTGATGAGTTTGGTGAAGAGTAGATAAAGCAGAAAAAGGAGAAAGGTGAGTAAAGAGACCGTCCCTATTATCTTCACCTAGATGTTCAGCACAATCTCCATCCTCTTCCTCAGAACGGAGGGTTAATGGAAATGGAGATCTTGAACGATTCCAAACAGAGCTCAGGGTGAGGAGTCGATTTGCAGAGAGATTTAATGGTAGAGAGAGAGGAATCCATGGAAGAAGGTGGAGGAGGAGGAGGAGAGAGAGAGTGTATTGTTAAGAAGAAGAGAGAGAAAATTAGAAGGAAGGACTTTACAGAAGAAGAATAAGAAGAAGACGCCGTCGTTATGGGTAATGAGAGCTTGGTTTCATTTGCTTAAATAGCGAAGAAGGGGAATGAGGAAGAACAGTATAGCCTTAAACTACATTTTTGACCTTTAATTTAATACTCTGTCGAATTTTGCACCCTAAACGTTTAAGGACATGATTGGTTTGAAACATAAAAGTAGTTTAATTTTTATTTTCCATCGATTCATTTAATCGTTTTCACAAGATTATGAAAAAATAAATAAATTATGAACTTAGTGTTCCGAAAAAATTGTTTAAAAATTGTACATCAAATAAATTTGATTTACAACTGATAAGTGAAAAATTTGGTCACTCTTAAGACACCCCACTGAAGACCGTCACGTGGACAAAGACTTTGACCGGGATTTGACAAAGCGCCGAGCTGGACAAAGATCAAGGGCCCACGAACTGGAGTCCTGCTAACCAAAACAAGGTCCCTAGAGGTTTGACTAGTCAACGCTCCAATTTTATCTTTGAGCGGCCATACCGAGCAAAGTCTATGAGCTCCTGCCGAGATGAGCTAGCCCCTCCCCCTTCTGAGTAGGGCGCATCCTGCTGAGCTCAGGACACTAACCTTAGGTCCCCAAACTATCCCTGGAAGATATTCCGAAAAGGAAGACCCCCAGATGATCTTCCTTGGCATAAGAACCAATACCGAGATGGGCCTCTACCGAGCAAGAGTCTTCTTCTTTCTTTGGCTCGCCACTTGAAGACGTAGCAGAATGTATTCCTCTCTTCAGGCGTCCCTGCCATTCTTTCGCCAGCATATTAAGCGACCATGCCCTGTTCGGACATCTCTTGGCTAGGCATCCCTTGGTCGAGCGTCTCCTGTCCCCTGGACAGACCGCTCTCCTGGTCGGTCTTCCTCTGGCTGACACTCCCCAGGCAGGCGTCCTTGGTTGACGATTCCGTGGTTGTTTTCATCTCGAACTACCGGGCAGATCTGAGGCGACTCTTCGTCACCTACAAAGACAGAATAAGCTCTTCTTAGCGCCGTGGGCCAGGCCGCCTTTCCTCGTCCATGTATGGCCGACCCATGGGCTTCTCTTTAAAGGGCTAAAAAGCTCAGGCCCAAGAGCCTAATCCCTCCACTCGCCTGCACATTGGCCTATAGGCCGAGTTACAGTAATTAACCGAACTTAAGCCCCCCTAATTTTGCGTGGCTAATTGCCCTCCTCGCCTATAAAAGAAAGGGCATTTAATGCCCAAATGTAATGCTTAGGTAACCTCTTGAAGCATATTAATTGTCATTTCTCCTCGAGCTCTTACTCTCACACCAAAGAGGCTTCACGAATTCTTCTCTTTCACGAGAGAGAGATAAAGATACATAATACGTGTAGAGAGAGAAAGCTGTATATATATAGAGAGAGAGAGTGGGAGGAATAATTATAGAGAGAGTGATATATTAGAGTAATATATATAGAGGGAGACAAAAATACAAGTACAGAGAGATTTTTTTAGATAGAGATAGAGAGAGAGAAAGGAGAAAAATGCATGTAGAGAGTGTATATATATAGAGAGAATATATAATATAAAAAGTGATTATATCAAATCAAAATTAAAAATGAACTACAGTTCAAAAAAAGATATCTCTCATATCTCTTTATAATTTTGATCTTAAATTTTCTATGAATTGATCGCTCCAATTTTTTTTTTTTTAAAAATATACATTTTTTACTTTTTTTTTTTTAAAAAAAAAAAAATCAATTATAATTTTTAAAATTTCATATACTTCTCCTCTAATAAATTTCAGGTAAACTCTTAAAAAAAGTTTTATCTTTTAAAAATAAATTTCATATACTTCTCCTCTAATTTATATAAATTTCAAGTCAACTCGTAAAAAAAATTTATCCTTTAAAAAATATTCTACAAAAGAATAATTTCATATACTTCTTCTCTAATTTATATAAATTTCAAGTTAACTCGTAAAATTTTTTTATCCTTTAAAAAATATTCTATAAAAGAATGTTCCACTAAAATCAATGAAATAGTAAATGTGGTTCATTTAGATGTTAGTTTTGCATTCATATTTTCAAATCTCATTCATCTATTTTAGTTTGCCTATTTAAATTAAAGAAGTCTCTCGGAAACATACATAACCCCCCCCTCCGCGGGGACCATCCTTGTCGAATCCTTAATGTTCGATAAGAGGTTATACAGGGGGAACATTCCAAAAAATCCAAAAATTTGTCTCACCTTATTTGTGAAAAAAACCAAAAAGATTTCATAAGAAGGGAATGATTTCAAAATAAAATAAAACACTCAGCCTAAACTAATTGGACTTAATTGGATATAAGGTACCGTTTTTGGACGGGAGTCTTGGGGTGACTAACACCTTCCCCGAATGTAACTGACCCCCGAGCCTTTAAATGAATCTTTGGTTTGACTGTATTTTTTGGAGTCAATTTTTTACTTAGGCCTTTTAAATTGTTTTTCTAAAAATTTGGTGACCTAGCATACCATTTAAACCCAATGCTAGATGGCGACTCCTTATTTTTTTTTAAAAAAAATTTGAGTATATCTTTTGAGAAAATCGGCGCTTTAAAAACCCCTCTCTCCTTAAGATTATATTTTGTTATTTAATATTCTTTTCCTTTTCGAAAAATCGGGGCGCGTCAGTTACTTTAGTTTGTGTTTCTACTTCCAATAAATTGAGATGAGAATTCTGCTTCCGTTCTAGAGCATTATCCTGAAATTATTTCTTTTTATTTATGAGAACAGAAACAAAGAAACATGTTTGGTTACAAAATTTGCTCTTTTTCTTTTATCTTTAAATGTATGACAATAAATATACATATTTTTTAGTCGGCGTGGTGGTGGTGGGAATAGTTTTGTAGGAGTGAATATGAATTATTAGTTTTGATGAGAGAAATGAGAAATGAGAAATGAGAAGATGATTATTATTCATTACACTCTACAAATCTATGAACAAGTAATATCTGTATATATATACAATGAAGAAAGAGAGACAAAACATGATTGAGCATTAATTATGGTGGACTAGATCATGGCGCATGGCTGTGCATTAATGAACTGGATCATGGAGCATGCTGAGCATTAATGAGCTGTTGAGGATGTTGTGAGCTAGAACATGGAATATAGAATGGGTGTGAGCTGTTATCTTTGACATCCCTCCTCAAACTCAAGGTGGAAGACTTGATAAGAGTTTGGAAACGTCTAGGTGGGTGAGCTTTAGTGAATATATCATCTGTTTGATCTGCAGAGCTAACAGAGTGAAGACGAATAATATTTTGTTGAATGTGATGCCGAACAAAATAACAATCGGTTTCAATGTGTTTTGTTCGTTCATAAAAGTCGTCATTGTGAGCAATCTGCATAGCACTTTTATTGTCACAATGAACAATGGTAGTTGAAGATGATGGAAAGCCTATATCAGAAAGCAACCAACGAAGTCATACCAACTCCTGAGTAGTGTCTGCTAAGCCTCTGTATTCTACTTTAGTATTAGAACAAGCAACAACAGTTTGTTTCTTACTTCGCCAGTAAATAAGAGAATCTCCCAAGAAAAAATAATAACTTGTGGTAGATTGTCTGTCAGTTGGATCACCAGCCCAATCAGCATCCTAATATGCTTGCATGATTGGAGTAGATTTAGAAGAGAAATATAATCCATGAAATAATGTCCCCTTGATATATCTTAAAATTCAAAGTACTGTAGATAAATGCGATGTTCTGGGAACAAACAAATATTGGCTAACTTGATGAACAACATAAGCAATATCTGGTCTTGTCACAATGAGATACACCAGACTTCCAACAAGTTGCCGATATAAAGTAACATCAGAAAATTGACTACCATCTCTTGGTATGAGTTTGGTATTGATCTCCAGAGGAGTATTAACAGTCTTTTGATTTGTTAAACCAACTTTGACAATAAGATCAGAAGCGTATTTCGCTTGGGAGAGAAAATAGCCATATTCCCCTAAAGAGACCTCAAGACCAAGAAAGTACTTAAGAGGTCCTAGATCTTTCATTTCAAAGTGAGTGTTGAGATATTATAGATGCCATTTAAATCATTGTCAATAATGATCATATCATCAACATACAACAGAAGAAGTATAATGCTTTTATCTGTTTGTCGAATAAACAGAGCAAAGTCATGAGCACTCTTGAGAATCGTTGTGCTGAACTTTAAAAACCAAGCTCGAGGAGTTTGTTTTTGAGACCATATAGTGTGCGACAAAGTCGACAAATTTGGTGTGACGGTAAGTCAAGACCAGGGAGAGGATTCATGTAGACTTCCTGAATGAGATCTCTATTGAGAAATGTATTTTTGACATCTATTTGAAAAAGTGTCCACTTACAGATGGCAGCAACAACTATAAAATTGCGAACAGAGGTCAGTCTTGCAACATGGGCAAATGTTTCCTTATAGTCAATTCTATTGATCCTAAGATTTTGATGGACAATTAAAAATTGATGTTTTTGGTGGAACTAACGGTTTGATTAAGTGTTTTAGTTTCTTAGTTCTAAATGATGAATATATGATGATAAAGATAATGAAGGATTAAGAGGTTGAAGAATTTGAAGAACCTAGGAAAAACAACTCAGGTTAAATTTCAACTCTTAATATCCCAATTAGGATCACACACGACACAAAAAGATTTTTAAATAATTTGTATAAATATGTATGTTTCTAATAGGATCCTAATTACCTAAATTATTTGCTCCTATGTGTAATTGAAAAAGAAATATTTATAATTGATTAAAATTGAATTTAAGTATTTAGTGGAGTTAACCAAGAAAAGAAATTGGTTAAATGGGCAAAAACGTCAATAAGAATGAATTAAAAACAAATTTAGAAGAGGTTCCAGTATCTATAAGTCGACAGGTAAGTCAATTGAAACAAAGAAGGAAAACTCTCTGTATCTCTCGATCGACAGGTAAGTCGACTTATGCTTGAATATGAACTCTCTGTATCTATAAGTCGACAGAACGGTCGACCTGTGAAGAGAAATGAAACTCTCTGAATCTTTAAGTCGACAGATAGGTCGACCAATGGGCACATAAATCTTTGGCTTGGCTACATCCTGAATCGAGTGGTTGACAGCTGATCTTGGTCGGTTGACTTATGGGTCTGTTTCAGGATATTATGGAATTTCGGATTTTATTCTGAAAGTAGCCGTTACTAGCCATTTTTTTTTTGTTAAGATTCATGAGAGATTTTAGATATTTAATATTATTTAAGATATGTAACACATATTATGATATCCCTATTGATTTGGTTCATTACGTTTGAATATTTTTCAATTTAGTACATATAATTGTTTCTATTCTATTTAATTGTGATTGAGAAATATTTGGGAGACTTAATTGGGAAGTTTAAAAGCTATAATTAAGTGATTTGAACTAAAATGAAGTCTTAATGATATAAGGGGTCTATAAGAACAATTAAGTGTCATAACAAATGGGAATTAGCCGTTAGAGAGCTTATTTTAATCTCATTTATATAGACCTACGTTTTTCATATTAGCAAGAGAGATTAAGAAAGATCAAGAGATTATACTGAGCTTTTCTAAGAGAAATCATATTGATAATTGTGAGAGTTTTTCTAAGAGTCAATCCTGAGAATTATTTGCTGTGAATCATTGGTACTATCGAATCTGAAGTAACATCGCCATAATTATTCTTTCGGTGAATTTCAGGTGAGATCTTTCCAAATTATTTTTCTATTTAGTATTCCTTGATTATTTTTTGGAATTTGATCTTTAGAAATTGTTTTCTGATTTTTTATTGAAAAATATTTTTTAATTAATTTCTTGAATCAATTTGATTACGTGTCAATTACGTGCTACCTATTTGTGTTTAAAATCATATTTTAAATATCTCACTTTTCTATCACTAATTTTGAGATATTAATTAAGTTTTAATTTATCTGGGGTGGTAGAAGCTCCGAGTGAGAAAAACCACTTGTCAATTTTTAATTGGTAAGTTGAGTGACGGATTAAATACTGTTGGGAGTATTTAATTTAAGGGTAGCTGGTTTCAGTCTCTTCCTGTAAAGAGATTGAGGTAGTAATTCTTACTGAATTAAATTGTTTTGTGTGAATTTTGTAACGGTTCAATTCTTACCGAGTAAAAAAGATATTTGGAGCGTTTGTGAGTTTTTAATTCTTTAGCCTTTGTTTTAAAAAGAATTAGGTTATTCTTGAGCCAGTAAAAACTAGAGGTTATTCCTAAGCCTGCGAAAAAGAAATTGTAAAGGTTGATTCTGAGCTTGTAAAAGAATCTTTGTGAGGGTTTGGTTCCTACCTTTAAAAGGATCTTGAGTTTAGTGGGTGCGACTCTTCGTGGGGCTCGGAGGACTGGATTAGCCAAGAGTAGCTTGGTAAACCAGTATAAATTTCTGGTGTGTTGCAATCTTTACATTATTTATTTTTGTTGTTTAGTGTGCACTTAGTTGATTTTATATTTTCGCTGTGATATAAAGATAATAATTAATTTTGGATCAAAATTAGTTATTTTGGTTATTAAAGTACTTTTTTCTCTGACAATTTTTTAACTATCCAATTTATCCCCCTCTTGGGTATTTCACTGGGCCAAAAATTGGCATCAGAGCTGATTTTAGCTCGATACACTTTATAGTATAGCTAAACACGATCACATGGAGTGTCTTAATTCTAAAGATATGTGTACTACTGTTAATTCTACTTCTTCTAATAGTCGTTGTTCTGATTATGAGACTGATATAATTTGCAATGATAAGAATGCAAATAAGGCTATTGAGACGCTTATTGCTCTCACATATATTTTTGGAAAAAAGAATTTTAAACTAGAGCAAAAAATTGCAACTCTTGAAAATAAGAAGTTTAGTACTGTCAAATCTCTCAAGAAAAGAATTTGGACAAATATTTTGAAACTGTTGAGTTTAAAAATGCTTTATCTGAAATTAGTAAATTGTGTGAGAAAATTAAGTCTCTTGAGGATGAGACTTAGGTTTTGAAAAATGATTTTTATGATCTTCAATGGAATGAATTTAAAAGGAAAATTTTTGAAACCTTGAATGAGGCCTCAAGTATTGAATTGGACAATACAAGGTGTGAGCTTGATAGAGCTCGTGTGAAAATTCATTCTGTTGAAAATGAGTGCCAAATTCTTAAGAATGATCTTGAATTTATGCATAAAAAGAATTTTGATCTACAGGTAAACGTTAGCACTAATGAACGGTTACTTGAGTAGACTCAAAAGGAGCTTAAAGAAGCAATAGATAAATTCAAGGATGTTGAGAGTACTAAATCTATTGAAAAACCAATAGTTACTAAAGTTGCTTCTCAAAATCGTAAACAATATTATGCTCTCGTATAAAACACTAACTATTCGAAGATGTGTGCTAACAGTATTAAGTGTTTTTATTGTGGTAAATTTGGTCATTATGAAAACTCCTGTTATTTATTATATGGTTACCCTATCAGATCTAGAAACAACTGGATACCAAAAAGAGAAAAGTTTGGTATAGGTACTAATCAGAAATTTAGACAAAGGTACAATGAATACTACGTGCCGACAAGGAGATTTGAATAGACAAGAAGGTACAATGACTATGATCTGCCTAAGAAGGAACCGAGGTTCAATGTACCAAATAAGAAGAATAGCACGTGCCAAATAGAAGAGTATAGAAGCAACAAGCTCAATCTGTGAGAGTTGACAAAGCTTATCTACAACAAACGACAAGATACCAATACAAGAAAAGTTCATTTACAAAGTTGTACCAAAGCAGACTGAAGCACAAAACAAAGGTAAAGAAGTTATTACTGAAGCAATTCAGAAAATTGCCATTCCTAAGAAAGAAGAAATTAAGGAGAAAAATCAAGTATTGGTGAAGTCAAAGGATTTCAAGTCAGAAATGAGTAATCGTCAAAGATACACATACTACTTGCTCCCAAAGATGATCCAGGTATGTCAAAAAATTTTAAGTTTAAGTTTATTAATTTTGTTAGGGAGACTAAGCCTGTTCATTTTGAAATTTAGATGTTTGTGATACATGTGTGTGTGTGTGTTTAAATGTGTGAGTAATTAAACTTTTTTATAAAATATATGTGGATCAAAATAAGAGGTAAAAATTAAGCTAAGTTAATCAAATTAGGGTTTAAATGCACAAAATCAAACAGCTCTGAATGAACAGTCGACTCATGAGTCGATCGACAATAGCAGGTTGGAATACAGAGAGACACGCTACATTCATCTGTCGACCGCCTCTAAGATGGCTATCAACCGACCATTACGGGATATAAATATTCGCACTTGTTCATTTCATTTCATTCAAAACTAAAACCACTTGTTCTCCAAAACCCTTAATCTCCCAAGTTCATTCAAGCATAAACTTTACTAAATCAGTTCATTTCGGCTTGGATTAGAAGATTTTTGGGTTGAATCTAAAGGTTTAAGGCTTGGATATGAGATTTGGTGGCTCATTACTTGCGAAAAAAGGTTGGTTTTCTCTGATTTCTAGGGTTGTGGTTGGTTCTCAGTTTAGGCTTAATCTCTTGAGTTATTTTGGTTGATTTATTTTAAATTTGTTTGAAAAATGCCTAGAATCAAGAATCGTGCTCAAAGGTCTACGTTCGATAATGAAATTTTTCTAAAGGAAGAGGTTGAGAAAAAATATAATGAGGGGTTTGTCAACCGAAAGGTTTTAGGTTGCAAACCTATAGATTTTGTTAGTTTGAAAGAGAAAAACATTAATATTGAAGGATATTTTAGAAATTTGGGGTGGGTCGATTTTGTCACTCAAAGGAATGAGTGGATGCCGGTGTAGGTGAGAATATTCTATAGCAATCTCACTTACAATAATATTAAAATTTCATCCTATGTTAAAGGGAAAGAAATCCGATTTAATAGGGGGTTATTATGTGATATTTTGGAAATACCTAGAGAAGACATAGTTCCGTACAATACCCCTCATTGGCTTTCGATAAATTTCAATAGGATGGCAATTGCTGAGATATTTGATTTAGAGGGAGACAAAGCAGGATCATTATCTCTTGAGCATCGATTCCTTCATTTGGTGCTAACCTATATGGTTGTGCCTAGAAGGGGAAGTCATGCTAATGTAAATGACTTTGATCTTTATTTGATGAATGAGATTGTTGAAGGGAGAAAATTGGATCTAGCTCATATCATGATGGATCACATGAAGTATCATATTCAGAAACCCTCTGGAGTATTACCCTATGCTAATGCACTCCAAAGGTTGTTTGATCATTTTGGAGTTGAAACTGATCATGTTGAGCAAAAATTCATGACAATCACACCCGGATAGATTAATGTGGGTAGTGCTTCGTTAATGGGATATGAGTACTGGTAGCGCGTAAATACGCCGCTACTTTCACTCGCAAGTATACGAGGTCAAGTTTTAGTATAGATCGGGAGAGTTAGGGTTATCGTGTCCACAGGGATTGGTTTTGACTATAATTGAATACTGCATTTATCATGACCTAATTTTATCTAGGCGAAGATAAATTGAATAAAATTAATTATACTAATACTAAGTTAATTAATCTAATTAAATTAACTATACTAATATTAGTGTGAGATGTTTAGGGAAAGTATTGCCTAGGGATTAACTTTTGTTTACAAAAATGTGTTCGGTCTCGTTTTAGTTTACATTAACGGCGTTCGACTTATCCGACAATCTCGGTTCGTAAACTCCCTCGCCACTTCTTCCGAGTGTAAGACGGGGGAATATGTGATTTCGCGTCAACGTCAAAGTCTCCCTCAACGTCTTAATGACTTTAGGTCACGTGAGTCTCGCCCCAACGTCATCGATCGCACACTTTCTAACGCCCTCCCGGGTCGTTAGATTGTCGTGTTGTGTTAACCCTAATTCGAATCCGGAGTTACCTCTCCCGAGTGTCAAACTCCGTATTCTTAATATATCTAAACTAACATATAATCATAGAAAACACAGCAACACAATTGAAATTATAAGGAACAACCATAAACGAAACACAAATTCAACCAAAATTATATTTTCATAAATAATACATTAATCCCTAGACAAAAACCCGTTTAGCTCATGTCCATAGCCAATTATACAATGAAAGCAAAACTAAACATGCTCAAACAACAATCCTAAGTTAAGAAATAAAAGAAGGAACAAGAGAAACTTAGCCTAGTCCGAAGATTTATCACTAAAAATGTTCCGAGATCGCTCCTCCTTCGTTGCAACGTGATCTTCTCCTTAGGATTTGAATGAGCACTCTCAAAACCTCTCAATCTATCCTCTTAAAGTTTATGGAGGTCCCTTAGCCTAATGGAGAGGAGATGAAGAGAAAACTAGGCTCAAAATATCCTAAAATATCTAAAATAATATCTAAACTGGCGCAGAGGTTTTTGCTTAGGCAAAGGAAACTTCGCCTAGGCGAAGTTACTGTAGGTAGGTTGATTAACTTTCTTCTGGATTTCCGCCTAGGCCGAAAAACTGCAAGTTTGCATTTTGTTTTGACTGTAACTTCTTCATCCGAACTTCGATTGAGGTGATTCAAAAACCTATGGAACTCTAAGAAAAAGATCTACAATTTCCATGTTTTGAGTGTTTCCAAAATCTGATTTCATCATAGTCCAAAATAGCCTTGAAGTTACAGCAATTGTACCGGCTTTGCACATTTTCGCCCTTTTTCCATTGTTCTTGATCCGATTTGATTGTTTTTTATTCGTTTACATACATTTTTACCTCAAACACCTGATTTAGACAAAAACACATAAAAATTTATTAAAACGTACTAAACATACTCGAAAACTAACAACGTTCGGATTGGAAATAGATAGGTAATTTACACTTATCAAGTACAAAGGAAATAGATGTCTAAAGAAGAGGAATCGGAAAAGGAAAAGAATGCAAGTTGTGGGGGAGGAAGAAGATAATGAAGAAGAAATAAGTATAGATCAGAAGATGGATTTTCTTAATGATCAGATTGATGATCTAAAGGTACATGCGGATCTAATGGATGATCGGATGACTAGGTAAAAAAATAAAATGATCCAAATGAA
Organism: Eucommia ulmoides; assembly: GCA_016647705.1. Taxonomy (NCBI): domain Eukaryota; kingdom Viridiplantae; phylum Streptophyta; class Magnoliopsida; order Garryales; family Eucommiaceae; genus Eucommia; species Eucommia ulmoides. The sequence goes on from CM028340.1 coordinate 7,703,817, forward strand.
TATGAACATGGAAGCTGGATTTGGGAAAATCATAGGGAATCTGGAACAAATGTTTCAGTTTATGAAGTCATCTCATCACGAATACCAGTAGCAGTACAGTGCTCAGTCACACTTTATAGGACATCCTATGTTTGGAGCACAACAGTCATTTGGAGGACCATCTGGAGTAGGACCTTCAACGCTGTTTCATCAGCAAATGACTTTAGAGCTAATTGTTCAGCCAGGAGTTCCGTATCCTTACCAGCCAGCCACTAGTCCGATGAGACTTTATTATTACTTTTCTGGACAGAGCCCTCATTAGACTTTATCTTTTATTCTCTCTTTAAATTTGTTATTGAGACATGTTCCACATTTATTATTTCGGTCTGTAATAGCTAATTTAGGATTTTGGTGAAACTTGATCTCTAGTGTATGAATTTTGATGGATTAACTAGACTTGATCTATTTAATTATTATTTTTTAGGGAAAAGTACAATTTAGATCCTCTAACTATTGACACATTTCTAAGTGGTCCCTCTAACTTTAAACGTTTTATTTCAAACCATCTACGTATCATAACGTTTCTAAATGGTCATTCCGTTAGAAAATCAGTTAAAACTAACGGAATTTAGGGGCTAAATGGTATTTTCACATTTTTTAAAATTTTTTAATCATTTTAATAAATATTTTTTAATCTCTATCTCTTCCTCCCCTTCTTCTCTCTCTCCTGCCACCTCCCTCTCCCTCATTCCCTCTCCCCGCCACCTCTCTCTCTCTTTTTCTCCCCTTCCCCTCTCTCCTTCCCACCCCACCCCCGCAACAGGAGGTGTTTTCACCCCCTATTTCAGGGGGTGATTCCACCCCCTGCAACAAGGGGTGGTTTCACCCCCTGAAACAGGGGGTGAAACCACCCCCGCAACAGGGGGTGAACTCACCCCCAGTTACGGAGAGAGGGAATGAGGGAGATGAGAGAGAGAGAGAGGTGGTGGGGAGAGGGAAGAAGGGAGAGGGAGGTGGCGGAAGAGAGAGAGAGGAAGGAGAGGAAGAGAGAGAGATTAAAAATATTAAAAATGATTAAAAAAATTTAAAAAACGTGAAAATACCATTTTGCCCCTGAGATTCTGTTAGCTTTAACAGAATCTCTAACGGAGGGACCATTTAAAAACGTTATGATACGTAGAGGGTTTGAAATGAAATGTTTAAATTTAGAGGGACCACTTAGAAATGTGTCAATAATTAGTCTAAATTGTACTTTTTTCTTTTTTCTTTTTTTTTATCCCTAATGATGATCCACATAGTATTTGTTGAAAATAATTTTAATACATAAAGTTGATTTTATGAATTGATTCAATATGTTTTTCAAGAGTTATATATATATCAATATTATGATTTAAGTACTTTAGGTATATTCTTTCAAAGTAAGCCTGGAGTAGAGTTTATTTTGTTTCCCTCTCCCCAATTTTTTTTTTTTGAGATGACTGTACGCGCTTAGATTCACACCATGTTTCCTCCTTTCGGTAATTGGACTACTCGCAAGTGTACGAGGTCTAGTTTTAATATAATGGATCTTTTAGGATCGGATATCGTTCCACTAGGAAGGGCAGGTAATTCGGTTGAGTATTGCGATTTCAATAGTTTCATATTATCTCGACTAATCAAATTTTGTTTGTTTTCTAATTACTATACTAAGATAAATGACAACTATAAAGTTAGTTTTAATTACACTAATTACTTAGGTATAAATCTCTTTCATATAATGCATAATTAATTTCATTTAGTTAGCTATAACGGTTTTTATCTAATCCGACAACCTCTGTATCAATAACTCCTCCGCTACCTCTTCCGAGTGTAAAACGAGGGATTACACGACTTCGTGTCAACGAAGAAGTCCCCTTCAACGCCTTAACGACCCTAGGTCGCGTGAGTTTTGAGCCAACGTCATGGGTTGCATACGTTTTAACGCCCTCCTGGGTCGTTAGAACGTCACGTTGTATTTACCCTAGTCTGAATCCGGGGTTACCTCTCCCGAGTGTCAAACCCCGTATTCTCGGTTTATCAATACAAGAATAATATCAAGAATAACGATAAACACAATCGAATTTAGACAAACAACACGTTAAAGTAATATAAATTTACTCAACTAAACGATTACATGATTTTGACTACTCCTAAGTAACATTTAACTACTACTACAAGATCTTAGCCATATACCATACAAAATAAGAGGGATTCAACATTCTTAGATATGAAAAAGTGATTACAAAGAATAAAACAAGAGAGAAACGATCAAATCTGGAAGTAAAACGGTTCACTGTCACTAATGATCGATCTGCAAGTTATCCTTCTTTATCCGAATGATGAACCTCCTTCTTGATCTTCAAAATATAGCTTAAGAGCTTTCTTCTAGGGTTAGGATTCTTCAACAATAAGTTTCAGACGTGGTCAAGGGGTATTTATAGGCCTAGGGGTTCAAAAATATCTAAACAGATGTTTTGACCTGTTTTGCGATTTCCGCCTAAGCGGTAGAAACCTCGCTTAGGCGGAGCTTAAGTCGGTTAGAATTCCACCTAAGCGGTAGAATCTTCGCTTAGGCAGAGGACTAACTTCTTGGCTCCTTATCTTTCTGACGGAATTCCGCCTAGGCGGTACCTACTTCGCCTAGGCGGATTTACAGCAGTGCAGCTTTATCCAGCAGTTTAGTTCATCCAGCGTTCTGATGGATTTTCGCCTAGGCGGTGGAAACTTCGCCTAGGCGGATTCAATACTTCAGCCCTTGCAACCTTCTGACGGATTTTCGCCTAGGCGGTGGAAACTTCGCCTAGGCGAAATTGCTCTATTATTTGAAACCTCTTTTTTTCATCTTTTTTGCTACCCTTTTTGCACCATTTCGCTCGGTTTGCCGATTGTTTACTTCCCTGCTCCTGACTAATAAAAACAGCTAAAAACGATATTCAAACTTCAATAAAGTACTCGAAAACTGGCAAATTCGGTTTAGAATTAGATAGGTATTTTACACCTATCAAATACCCCCAAATTTGAAATTTTGCTAGTCCTTGAGCAAAACACCCTAATGCTAAATAACACTAACTACACTAATTAGCTACATCCTAAACTACAGATACGTAATTATTAACAATTAAGAAGTACACACCTGTGAGATATAAGTTTAGTTAAAGAAACCATGCTCTTCTTCCCTCAACAACCCGTAATCAGATCCGGTTAAGGAATAACACACACCACGTGGTGTTCCAGAATTTCAACACTCAATATCAGTTCAAATCATTTTTAGATCCTATTGAAATATGTGTGTGTGAGAACTCGGATATATAACAAATCAAACGCCGGATTGGATTATTCAATGAATAAGGTCATGACTTAAACTTGTTAAAACATTTAGGGAAGCCATATACTTGATTGGGCTCAACTATCCACTAATGTAGGTACGGACATTCACCGAGATCAATAGGGCTTGGTCAGGCTTTGGATAACGGCCAAGGGTATCGTAGAAATAGAAACTGGTTATAATTTTTAACGATACCCGAGGTACAAACGCTTGTCGCTAAATCTCTCTCATGACTCCCTTATCTTTGAAGATATTACCCTGAACAGGATTTAGTAAACTTGTATTCACTTGTCAAAACAATCGAATTTAAACACTATATTCACATAGTTTTTTTTTTTTTTTTTTTTTTTTTTTTTTTTTTTTTTTTTTAAGTACACCCCCAAACTTATTCAATTTTATACAATTTTAGGGGTGTTTAGATACAACTACAGGATTGACAAGTGAATACTCTTATACTTAACCAAAAATACTGAAACCCCGATTGCCCGCTTCAAGTTAGCATAATCTAATGCTACTTGTTTTCACTCAATTTTCAATTTTATTCCTAGCGACAATGGTTCTGAAAGATTTACTTGGTTAAAGTATAGAAACAAGTTCAGAAGTGACAAAATTTTATGGCTTCGACAGGAGAACGAGGGAATAACTTTTCAGGTTAGTTTCAAACGGTTCAAGCGAAAAAAACGAGGGCCTATATCATGCCTCCAGAATTACCTTACGTATAATTTCGCCTCAAGCCTCCCCCAGTCAAGTTCTAGATTCCTCATTTCTGTCATGAACTTATTACTGAATAATCGATGTCCAATCGTTCAATTAATTATACAACGAGTTTATGCAATCGTGCGATTTTAGGATCAAAATAATTTTTACCTAATCGACATGCTAAGCACACAAAACACACGTGAATGGCATTACCCCCGACCTTAAAACACAAATTAGGGGGTGATTTTCATCATTGGGACATGGTTCGGACGAACTCAAAAACTCAGCATGCTTGTACAACTCAATCTATTAACAATTCTATTCTAATTCTACAAACTAATATTACCTATGCTAATTATCCTTACACATGCATAACTAAACATTACACATGTATAACAAAAAGAATTTCAAAATTTACAAAATTTTTAACATTAATACATAAATTTGTACACAAAAAGAATTTTTGTCCCTTTTACATCAATTTTTTTTTCATCTTTCTTATCCCCCCAAGAAAAAAAATAAAAACTACATGCATCGCAAGTCATACTCCCCCCAAACTTAAACGAGGCAGTGTCCCCACTGCCTAAGCAACGAACCCAATAGCAGAATAGAAAAATATGTATTGAAACTGGGGCAGATACATACCTAGGAAGAAAGACATAGAAGTCTAACCTCCTACCGTTCATTGTGGAAGAGATGGCGGTAGCGGCTCATCCGGCTCGGAGAGCGGCACGGGCGTATAACGCGCCATGTCGATTCTAAGTTGCTCGAATATGACTCGTTGGTTTTGATCTTGTTGCCGGATGTAGGACTCCATGTAGTTCTCCATCCGAGCCAAATTAGCTTGAAGTTGACTCACATCGGACTAGAGACTACGGACATCTCGTAAGATTTGGGTGATTTGGCCTCGGCTGGTTGTAGGCGTTGGTCGCTCCGAAGGACCGGCTTCTTCCTCTTCTTGACCCTCATCTCCTTCACCTGGTCTGCCTTTCCATAACCTGTTAATCATTACTAGATCAAGTGGCTTCACAGGAGGAAAGGGGCTTGTGGACGTGATTCGAACTCCGGCTCGTTGAAAGAACGCGGTGAGGAAGGAAGGAAAATGAAGGCCACCCTTTTTCGTCTTGGCAGTATGAAGTATGGAAGAAAAAATGTGCCAGCCGACGTTTACGGGCGTCCCTCTATCGATGCCGTAGAGCATGAAAGCTCTCTCCTTGGACACGTCAGACACATGAGTTGTCGGGAGCAGATTAGCGCAGATAAATGAAAACCAAATCTTTGGGATCGATTTTAGAAATCGCGACTTGAAGATTGCTTGGCCCTGCCATGAGTTGGTCCACTGTGCGTTTCCTGTCGTCAAGGCTTGAATCACCGCACTCATTGTCGGTGAGGCGGCATTGGATAAATCTCTTGAAGCTTCAGGCCCCGTCAACCCTAGCAATTCATTAAAATGATCGACACTGAAGAGGATGGGAATGTTTCGGGCCCGTGTTTGAAACCCTGTGGCCTCTGCGATGTTTGCATAAAATTCTCGAACAAGGGCCAACTCTCTCGTTGGAGGTTGAGCACAGAACTATTTCCATCATCTTCGTACGATCACAGTTCTGATTTCTTCAGGAAGATCATTCAAAGGCCCAAATCCTCTTTGACGGATGCCTGGCCGCTTACTCTCATGCTCTTTATACCGATCCTCCGCCTGCTTAGAAACAAATTTAAGAGAATTGAAGTCCGAAGCGGACGGAGGTTCGTCTGTTCTTGGGTGCTTGGCAGCCTTGCGCTTTGCCATTTTCCCTGAAAATTAAAATCACCACACCAACCACAAGAATAACAATAGAACAAGTAATTCAAACCCTAGTCAGCGAACCAAAGCCAATCAATACAAAACTCACAAGATATCCCACCAACCATAACCAAATCGCATTTTTGTCGCAATGTAGCGCAAAATATATGATTCACATTGTATATCAACACAAAAATATGATAGGGTTTATCATTTAGCATTCCTCAATCCCAAATAGCATGAAAACCACAACTTAGGGTTTAAAGGGGTTTAGGGTTCCAATCAAATCCACTGTTTTGTTGAAATAAATGAGCAAATGAAGCAAATAATTCAACAACTAAATGAAAAATAGGATCATTGACACTTACTTATTGAAAAATTTGATCAAAACAGTGGAGAATGGCGATTTCGCACTGTTTCACCCTACGAACCCTAATTTTTCGAGAATGGGCAGAGAAATTCATCGTTTGGACGAAGATTCTTGATGAAAATCCAAGTTTTTAGCACTATAGAATGAATCTTTAACGGGAGGAAGGAATTTGGGATGGTGAGATTAAGAGGTTTCTTGAAATTTTTAGGAGGAAAATGCCGTTTGCGAAGTGGACTGTGCGTTTTAAAAACAGAGTTCGCGTAAATTTGCCTAGGCGCTGGTTTTACCGCTTAGGAGGATTAGCACCCTTTTCTTTTTAAAAACTCTCTGTTGTAAATCCTCTTAGGCGATGGTTTTTCCGCCGGGGCGAGTTTACACCAGTGTGAAACCCTGATTTGGCTGTAAATCCGCTTAGGCGGTGGGTTTTCCGCCTAGGCGAGTTTACACCAGTGTGAAAGTTTAATTTTTCTTCAATTTTCCGCCTGGGCGAAATTTCGGTAGTGTAAAAATGCTAACTTTTTCTGTCCAATTTTCGCCTAATCGGTGGTTTTACCGCCTGGGCGAAATTACGCCAGAATGTTTTCTCAGCCTTTTTGTCCAATGTTCGCCTAGGCGGTGGGTTTACCGCTTAGGCGAATTTTGCCAGTGTGGACCTAAGTTGGATTCCTTCAGGTTTTCACATAGTTTATCTACACCTCTTATTTCCTCTTCAATCCTCAAATTAGTTTTAGCATGCAAATCAATCCTAAGTATCTAACCTCATCAATTCACCACAAAAAATTAGTATTACGAGATCAATACGATCTCCAAAAAGGTATTTATACAAAAGTTGGGAATATTCGTTACCCTCGATGTCATATCAAAAGATGTTGCTTGGTTTTACGTCCCTAGCATGGACGTTTAAGAATTCCGGCTCTATGCTTCAACGAGGGAGATGTTCTCCACAACTCGTTCTTCATCCTTGAAGTAATGCTTGATCCGCTCCCCGTTGACTCGGAAAGTTCGTCCATCTTCAGCTTCTAGCTCGATAGCTCCAAATGCATAGATATGCTTGATCCGGAATGGTCCAGACCACCGGGACTTCAACTTTCCGGGAAAGAGCCTCAACCTTGAATTAAACAATAGGACTTGTTGGCCCGGACTGAACTCCCTCCGGACTATCATTTTGTCATGCCATCTCTTCATTTTATCTTTGTAGAGCTTGGCATTCTCATAAGTCTCGTGCCGGAATTCCTCCATTTTATTCAATTGGAGGAGACGTTGTGCACTAGAAGCTTTTATGTCAAAATTGAGTTTCTTAATCGCCCAGAATGCACGGTGCTCCAATTCAACGGGAAAATGGCAAGCTTTCCCAAACACCAATCGATACGGCGACATGCTGATCGGTGTCTTAAAAGCCGTGCGATACGCCCATAAAGCATCATCGAGCTTCACCGCCCAATCCTTGCGATTTGTATGAACCGTCTTTTCCAGAATTAGCTTGATTTCTCGGTTAAAAACTTCCGCTTGGCCATTTGTCTGTGGGTGGTATGGTAGTGCCACCTTGTGCCTCACTCCATACTTTGCCAACAAGGCATTGAGCATTTTGTTACAGAAGTGGGTCCCTTAATCACTTATTAGGGCTCGAGGTGTCCCGAACCATGTCATGACATTATGTTGAAGGAACTTTAACATCACTTTGGCATCATTAGTAGGTGTTATCACGGCCTCGACCCATTTGGATACATAATCCACCGCTAGAAGAATATACTCATTCCCATATGAGGGCGAAAATGGCCCCATGAAATCCAAGCCCCACACGTCAAACAACTCAAGCTCAAGAATTGACGTCAGTGGAAAATCATGCCTCTTTGATATGTTACCCACCCTTTGACATCTATTATAGGTTTTTACAAACGTATATGAATCTTTAAACAAAGAGGGCCAGTAAAAACCTGATTGAAGTACTTTTGATGCTGTCGAAGTCGCACCGAAATGGCCGCCACAAGGTGATGAATGGCAATGGTAGAGAATACTAGCCATTTTCTCTTCCGGAACACATCTCCGGATCACCTGATCGGCACATTTCTTGAATAGCAATGGCTCGTCTCACAGATAATATTTAGCATCAAAAAGAAATTTATTCCTTTGGGCTCCCGTCAAGTCAGGTGGTAACACGCCACATGCAAGAAAATTAACAATGTCAGCATACCACGGAAGTGTATTTTCTACTGAAAAGAGTTGTTCATCAGGGAACACTTCCATGATATTAGACTCGTCACCAACGTCTTCTTGGATCAACCTCGACAAATGGTCGGCAACAACATTCTCAGTCCCTTTTTTGTCCCTTATCTCCGCATCAAACTCTTGTAATAAGAGAATCCACCTTATCAACCTTGGCTTGGCATTTTTCTTTGCGAATAAGTACCGGATAGCCACGTGATCTGTGTAGACGATCATTTTTTACCCAATGACATATGAACGAAACTTATCACAAGCAAATACCACCATTAGCATTTCTTTCTCGGTTGTGGTGTAATTCTCCTGGGCGTCATTTAATGTTTTGCTTGCATAATAGATCGAGCGGAAGATCTTCTCCTTCCGTTGGCCTAACACCGCGCCAACGGCATAGTCACTTGCATTGCACATTATCTTAAATGGCACTTCCCAATCCGGAGCGACCATTATTGGAGCCGTGATCAACTTCTCCTTTATCGCCTTAAAAGCCTCCATACAAGCTTCATTGAATTCAAACGAAATATCCTTCTCAAGAAGGTGACATAACGGCTTCACCGTCTTCAAGAAGTCCTTAATAAAGCGCCGGTAAAAGCCGACATGCCCCAAGAAACTTCGAACTCCTTTTACATTTATTGGTGGCGGAAGCTTCTCAATCGTTTCTATCTTTGCTCAGTCCACCTCAAGCACCTTGGAAGAGACTCGATGACCTAAGACAATCCCCTCTTTAACCATAAAGTAACACTTCTCCCAATTTAGAACCAAATTCTTCTCTTCACATCGGTCAAGAATAAGCGCCAGATTGTAGAGACAGTGATCAAAGGACGATCCAAAGATTGAGAAGTCATCCATAAAGATTTTCATTTTCTCCTCCACCATCTCAGAAAATATCGCCATCATATACCGTTGGAAAGTTGCCGGTGTATTGCAAAGGCCAAACGGCATACGTCGATAAGCAAACGTTCCATACGGGCAAGTGAAAGTTGTCTTCTCTTGGTCCTCCAGTGCAATGGCTATTTGATTGTAACCAGAATAACCATCAAGGAAGCAGTAGTACTCATAAGTGGCTAAACGATCTAGCATTTGGTCAATGAAAGGAAGAGGAAAATGATATTTCCTCGTTGCCTTATTTAATTTCCTATAATCAATACATACACGCCATCCTGTAATGGTCCATGTCAGAATAAGGTCATAATTCTCATTCTTTACTACTGTCATGCCTCCTTTCTTTGGCACCACTTGCACCGGGCTCACCCACTCACTATCGGATATAGCATATATAATCATCGCATTTAATAACTTTAACACCTTTGCTTTTACCACTTCCTTCATAGCCAGATTTAGCCGCCGTTGATGTCCAATGGAGGGTTTGAACGTATCCTCCATCAAAATCTTATGCATGCACACCGACGGACTAATTCCCTTGATATCCAAAATAGACCAAGCAAAAGCGGATCAGTGCCTCTTCAAGATTCTCAGCAACTTACTCTCCTCTTCTTCCATCAGAGTTGATGAAATTATAACCGGATCGGTCAAATTCTCTCCCAAAAAGATATACCGAAGGTGTTCCGGTAATTGCTTGAGTAATAACCCACCGTGAGGCGAATTTGATTTCTCGGGAGAGTCTTCAACTTCTTCAATCTCCACCACATGAATAGGATAATCTACGTCTTTCGGTTGAGCGTCAAGAGCTAGCACATATTCCACAACATCAAGGTCCGTGGTAGAGCCTTCCTCACCAAGATCCCCCATAGATAAGAAACTTGTAAGAATGCTCTCTAAGGAATCCATATCCATGTTTGCAAGAAAGAACTCCTGCACGCAAGAGTCCACAACATCAACTCGATTGCAATTGGGAGATTCATCCGAAATGTTCATAGTGTTAAAAATGTTGAACCTTATTTCTTCATCATTCACTCTTAAGGTCAAATTGCCATTATGCACATCGATTAAGACCTTTCCCGTTGCAAGGAAAGGTCTTCCAAGGATGATCAGGATCTCTCTGTCTTCTTCCATTTCAAGAACCACGAAATCCACCGGGAATATAAATTTGTCAACTTTCACAAGCACATCCTCAATGATCCCCTTTGGATAGGTTAGTGAACGATCCGCCATTTGAAGAGAGATCTTCGTTGGCTTTGCACTTCCGAGTCCTAACTTCCGATAAATGGAAGAAGGCATCAAATTGATACTTGCCCCTAGATCACAAAGTGCCTTATCAAAGTGAGATTTCCCGATAGTACACGGAATTGTGAAACTACCCGGATACTTCAATTTGGTAGGAAACTTCTTTTGTAGTATTGCACTACACTCTTCAGTTAGATTCACCGTTTCATAATCCTCCAACTTCCGCTTCTTTATCATGATATCCTTCAAGAACTTGCCATAGTTGGGCATTTGTTCCAATGCATCCGCAAAAGGTATGTGGATGTGGATTTTCTTGAAGATCTCAAGAAATTTTTCGAATTGAGCATCCAACTTCCTCTTTCGGAACCTTTGAGGATATGGCAATGGTGTTACTAGAATCAGTGGATTCTTTGAAAATGTTACTCTTCCCGGTATCACCCTTTCATCTTCTCTTTTCTCCTCGACTTTCTCCTTGTTATTACTCCCATTCACGTCTTCACTCAGCTTCTCATTTTCTTCATCGGCCTTTGCTTCAACTTCCTCCTCCGCACTAGTTCTTGGTTCATCATCCGAAAACTCACGACTCACACCCGGCTCGGTTTCCATAGGCCTTCTCACTTCCACGTCTCTACTACTCCTCAACTTAATTACCTTGCATTCCCGAGGGTTGGTTTGCGTGTTTCTTGGAAATTTTCCCTTTTGTTGTTCTTGAATTTCCCTAGCAAGCTGCGCGATTTGAGTCTTAAGAGCCTTCACCGTGTCATTAGTGTTTGTACATGTGGTATCAATAGAGTCCAGCCGTGTTTCATGTTTATTCAGGCGATTATGCGTCTCCCGCATCATAGTCTGTATTTCTTTCATAAATGAACCTGGAACTTCATCCAAATTTGACTTCGGATTGTGCATTGGCGGTTGTTGCATTTGTCGATTGGCTGCATTGGATATCCCGAAGATTGATTTCCATACCTCGGAGGTGGCCGCAAAGCGTTCTGATTATTCGCATATGAGAAGTTCTCATGGTTACGAAGTCTAGGATTGTAGTGAGTTGGAATGTTGGTAGCCGGCCTGAAAGTGTAGGCACGGTTGTTCAGAAAATGACATTCCTCGAACTCGTTATCCAATCCGGATTGAGAACTACTTGCCTCTATCTCCTCCCCTTGACTTGACAAAGCACCTTTTGTAGACAAAGCGACTAATTGGTCCGAGAGCTTGGACACTTGGGCCGATAACGTTGAAATATGGTCTGATTCTTAGATAGAAGCGACCCGTCTTCCCGTGTTCCTCTCATTCGGCCATTGATAGTTATTAGCCGCCATCTCCTCCAATAACACATTTGCTTCGGTTGGGGTTTTGGAAAACAATGATCCCCCAGAGGCTGCATTGACTATCGTTCTTGTCTGGCCGTCCAACCCGTTATAAAATAATTAGGTTTGAAACCAATCTTGATAATCGTGTTGGGGGCACCTTCTCAATAAGTCTTTAACCTCTCCCACGCCTCAAATAATGGCTCGAAATCTCTCTGACGAAACTGCGCAATCTCGCCTCGGAGTTGAGAAGTCTTCGAGGGTGGGAAGAACTTAGTGAGGAACCTTTGTGCAAGGTCCTCCCAAGTGTTAATGCTCCCCGGTTGAATCGATTGAAACCATCCCCTTACTCTGTCTCGTAAGGAGAACGGAAATAACCTCAACCTTATCACATCTTCGGCGACTCCGTTGATCTTGACGGTGTCACAGATTTCAAGAAAAGTAGCCAAGTGTACGTTGGGATCTTCATGAAGGTTCCCGCCATATTGGTTTTGCTGAACCATGTTGATTAGGGCAGGCTTCAACTCAAAGTTATTAGCTTGGATCGGCTGCCTTCGGATCCCTGAATAATTGTCCAACATAAGGGGCCGATAATAGTCCCGAAGGACTCGTTGTGGCCTCTCATACTCCGGAGGCTGGAGTGCTTGCGGCTCCGGTGGTTGCGGAATATTCTCATGTCTGCCAGCCATTGTTGTAGCTTTTTCGTCTTTCTGTTTAGCAATACCTTGACTACGCCGCATGCACTGCTCAAATTCAATAGATAAATAAAATAAATAAATGAATTGAATAAAATTTAAAAGCAAAAGAATTATCGTGATTAACATTCAACTACTTAATCACAATATCAACTTAATTGAAAAACACATTGTCGCATTTCCCCGGCAACGGCGCCAAAAACTTGTACGCGCTTAGATTCACACCATGTTTCCTCCTCGCGGTAATTGGACTACTCGCAAGTGTACGAGGTCTAGTTTTAATATAATGGATCTTTTAGGATCGGATATCGTTCCACTGGGAAGGGCAGGTAATTCGGTTGAGTATTGCGATTTCAATAGTTTCATATTATCTCGACTAATCAAATTTTGTTTGTTTTCTAATTACTATACTAAGATAAATGACAACTATAAAGTTAGTTTTAATTACACTAATTACTTAGGTATAAATCTCTTTCATATAATGCATAATCGATTTCATTTAGTTAGCTATAATGATTTTTATCTAATCGGACAACCTCTGTATCAATAACTCCTCCGCCACCTCTTCCGAGTGTAAAACGAGGGATTACACGACTTCGTTAAGATTTATGAGATATTTTAGGGATTTAATATTATTTGAGATATGTAACATATATTATGATATCCCTATTGATTTAGTTCATTAAGTTTGAATATTTTTTAATTTGGTATATATAATTGTTTCTATTATATTTAATTGTGATTGAGAAATATTTGGGGGACTTAATTGAGAAGTTTAAAAGTTATAATTAAGTGATTTGAACTAGAATGAAGTCTTATTGATATAAGGGGTCTATAAGAGCAATTAAGTGTCATAACAAATGGGAGCTAACCGTTAGAGAGCTTATTTTAATTCCATTTATATAGACTTACGTTTTTCATATCAGTAAGAGAGATTAAGCAAGATCAAGAGATTATACTGAGTTTTTTTAAGAGAAATCATATTGATAATTGTGAGAGCTTTTTTAAGAGTCATTCCTAAGAATTATTTGCTATGAATCATTGCGGCAACCGAATCTGATGTAACATCGCTATAATTATTCTTTCGGTGGATTCCGGGTGAGATATTTCCAAATTATTTTCTATTTAGTATTACTTGATTATTTTTTGGAATTTGATTTTTAGAAATTATTTTCTGATTTTTTGTTGAAAAATATTTTTTAAACAATTTTTTGAATTAATCTGATCACGTGCCAATTACGTGCTACCTATTTTTGTTTAAAATTAAATTTTGAATATCTCACTTTTCTATCACTAGTTTTGAGATATTAATTGAGTTTTAATTTATCTGGAGTGGTAGAAGCTCCGAGTGAGAAAAATTATTTGTCAATTTTTAATTGGTAAGTTGAGTGACGGGTTAAATACTGTCGGGAGTATTTAATCTAAGGGTAACTGGTTTCAGTCTCTTCCTATAAAGAGATTGAGGTAGTAATTCTTCCTGAATTGAATTGTTTTGTGTGAATTTTGTAACGGTTCAATCCTTACCGATTAAAATGATATTTGGAGCGTTTGTGAGGTTTTGATTCTTTAGCCTTTGTTTTAAAAAGAATTAGGTTGTTCTTGAACCTATAAAAAGTAGAGGTTATTCCTAAATCTGTGAAAAGAAAATTTTGTAAAGGTTGATTCTAAGTCTGTAAAAGAATCTTTGTGAGGGTTTGATTCCTATCTTTAAAGGGATCTTGAGTTTAGTGGGTACGACTCGCCGTGGGGTTCGGAAGACTGGATTCGCCAAGAGTAGCTTGGTGAACCAGTATAAATTTCTAGTGTGCTACTATCTTTACATTAGTTATTTTTGTTGTTTGGTGTGCACTTAGTTGATTTTATATTTCCGCTGTGATATAAAGATAATAATTAATTTATGATTAAAATTAATTATTTGGGTTATTAAAGTAATTTTTTCTTTGACAATTTTTTAACTACCTAATTCACCACCCCTCTTAAGTATTTCATTGGGCCAACAAATTCCATATTCCTAAGTGAATCCCTTTGCAACCAGCCGAGCTTTATATCATTCGATAAAACCATCGGAATTGGTTTTGATCTTATAAACCCATTTACTACAGATAGACGTTTTTCCAGGGGGTAACTCAACAAAATCCCAAGAATGTGTTTTTATCAAGTCATCAAGCTCATCTTTCATTGTTTCCTACCAAAGAGGATCATTACTAGTCTCCTTATAAGATTGAGGCTCATGAAGATTTAGAATTGCAGATAAGCAATGAAAATCTTTGAGATAAGAAAGAGGTTTAGTTACCTGAAGAGATCGTCTACCTTGTTGTTCATTAGTTGGTGCTGATGACTGATAGTCATTGTTGTCTGGTACAGGATCATCAAGAGGAGAAGAGTTGTCAAGATCGGTCGTTAAGGTCGGAGTGGCCTCAGCTGGAGCAATGGTAATCTCAGAAGAACTTGTGTTATCTTCAGGAAACAACTCAATGGAAGGATTAGTGAATAATAGAGTATGAGTTACAAGAGAGATATGGAATTTACTCATTGATGAAAATATTTTATGTTCCTCATAGTCAATTCCATATTTCTAAGTGAATCCCTTAGCAACCAACCGAGCTTATATCGTTCGATAGAACCATCGGAATTAGTTTTGATCTTATAAACCCATTTACTACAGATAGACGTTTTTCCAGGGGGTAAGTTAACAATATCCCAAGAATGTGTTTTTATCAAGGCATCAAGCTCATCTTTCATTGCTTCCTGCTAAATAGGATTAGTACTACCCTCCGTATAAGATTGAGGCTCATAAAGATTTAGAATTGTAGATAAGCAATGAAAATCTTTGAGATAAGAAGGAGGTTTAGTTACCCGAAGAGATCGTCTAGTTGGTTGTTCATTAGTTGGTGTTGATGACTGATAGTCATTGTTATCTGGTACAAGATCATCAGGAAGAGAAGAGTTGTCAAGATCAGTCATTAAGGTCGGAATGGCCTCAGCTGGAGCAACGGTAATCTCAGAAGAACTCGTGTTATCTTCAAGAAACAACTCCATGGAAGGATTAGTGAAGAATGGAGTATGAGTTACAAGAGAGATATGGAATTTACTCATTGATGAAAACATTTTATGTTCCCAAAAATAACATGACGAGATATACAGAGACGGTTGGATATGGGATCCCAACAACTAAAACCCTTATGTTCAATTCCATATTCGAGAAAACAACACAAATGAGACCTTGGCTCTAACTTATTATGCTCATGTGGTTGAAGCAAAACAAAGCAAGCACAACCAAAAACTTTTAAAGTGGCGTAATTAGGCGGATTACCAAAAAGATACTCATAGGGAGTTTGATTATTAATGATAGGTGATGGGATGCAATTGATAGTATAGATTGCAATCAAAGTTATCTCTCCCCAAAAATGTTCTGGACATGAAGATGAGATAAGAAGAGCTCGAATAGTGTCCAAGATATGACGATGCTTTCGCTCAACTCTACCATTTTGTTGAGAAGTGCTAGGGCAAGAACAACGTGGTATGATTCTATCCTTACAAAGAAGATTAAGAAATGTACTATCTTTATATTCCATGGCACTGTCTGAACGAAAAACTTTAATTTTGGAAGAAAATTGGGTTTTGATCATAGAAGAAAAATCATAGTAGATTTGAAATAGTTCAGAGCGTTTCTTAATAAGTGATATACAAGTATAACGAAAATAATCATCTATGAAGATAGCAAAATATTTTGAACCATTAATTGTGGAGTATGGAGAGGGTCCCCAAATATCAGAGTGTACTTAGTCAAATGGTGTAAGAGAGATAAAATCACTATCATTAAATGCTAAGGCTGGTTGCTTAGCAAGTTGACAAGAAGTACAATCAAAAGATTCTTTTTGCACTTGAGCTAGTTTTCCACTAGAAACAAGAGAATGTAATTGTCTGGATGAAATATGACCTAACCGAGCATGCCATAAACTTAAAGGAGAGGATGAGTTGGTAGAAATTGCAATTTGATGAGGTAAAGGACCTGGAAGTTTAAGTGAAGTAAGCTTAAAAAGACGTCCGACCTTGCACCCGGTCCCAAGAATCTTCCCTGTCTGAGGATCCTGCAATCAACAACTTGAAGCAAAAAAATGTATATCAAAACCAAGTTCACAAAGTTGTCTAACAGATACAAGACTCATTTTCAAATCAGGAATGTAATATGTATCGTGAAGATATAGTGTGTTGGTGGAAACTTGACCAGTATGGCTGACTGTCATAAAGGAACCATTTGCATTATATATACTGGGTTTATGATCATTCTTAGCCTTATGCGAGAAAGAGAGAGGCGTCTGCTGTCATATGATTACAACAGGCTGCATCAAAGTACCAACAGGATAAACCTGATGTGGCAGAAAGAATTAGTTGAGGATTCGAATTAGCTAAAACATGTTTAACTATATTTTGAATGTCATCGATGGAAATGGATGAAGAATTATCACCATCAATAGTTTCCGCAACAGAGTGCTTTTGCTTTAAGTGAGATTTAGACTGGTATTGGTTTTGGGTTCCCTTAAAACGATTGTAGTTTTGAGGTGGTGACGAACGTTTTGGACAATCACTGATAAAATGTCCACTATCTTTGCAATATTTGCAAAAACAAGCGTGACAATTATGGAATTCATGACCAGTCTTATGACAATATTTGCAATAGAGCATATGCTGGGGAGTCGTCTGAGTGTTTTATGTTGTAGCAAAAATGACATTTGAATGTTCTGGCTTTAGTGTTTGTAGTCGAGTTTCTTCTGATAACAGATCTGAAATGGCATTGTCCAGAGTGGGTAATGGAACTCGATGTAATAGAGCAGTTCGAACTGGTTCAAAATATTTGGTGAGTGCCATAAGAAATTGCATTAATCGCATTTGATCACTATAAGCATGGAAGAGTTCGACATCTTTTTCGTAATGCCAACTTGGATTAGAAAGTGCCAATTGGTCTTATATAGATTACATCTGGGATAGAAAATGATTAATAGATTGTCTAGGCTCTTGTTTCATTTTATGGAGATTACCAAGAAGCTGGAAACGGTGAGCCAGATCTGTGGTTACATATCGTTGCTCAAAAAAAGACCATACTTCTTTAGCGGTCTGAAAGCGACCAAATTGCATTTTGATGGTATGAGTGATAGTATTACGAAACCATGTAAGAATTTTAGGGTTTTGGCTATCCCACTCTTCAAGACGATTGTTAAATTTAGTATCCTCTTCATCCGGGAGCGCGAGTGGGTGTGACAATATTGCCAGTAACAATACACCAAAACTTACGGCCACGTAGGAAACTAGACATTTCTTGAGCCCATAAAAAGTAATTAGGACCATCAAGGATTGTAGAAATAGGAATGAAGACATCAGATTTTTCCATTGTGAGAAAATATGACGTCTACAACACTGAATAATAGGAAATTCGTGTTGGGTAAATAGAAACTATACTGTGGGTGCACATATTTGAAAAATCAACACTGCGGTTGGAATTGGAGTACACAAATACTTCAAGAACCAGTCCGAACTGGAACAAAACCGGATGAATAATGACAGAACCGGACAGAATGAAAACACAGTTAACCGAATTATGTGGATAGATAAGACACTGCTAGTTATAGACCGTTTTTTTGTAAAACCAATACCACTATTGGAATAAAAAAAGAAAAATATTCCATGAACCGGGAAGAAACGGATTAGAACTGAGAAAAAAAAAAGGACTGAACCAAAATGATAAAGAAACAAGAAAATCGGTATGCGCGTGAGATGAACTGGCGGCGCGTGAATCAGACTCCTGATGATACAGAGGGCGTGTGAAGGAGCGTGAGATCTTCAAAATTGCTGGGTCACACACAGTTGAATCTTCTTGGATCAAATAGTATATATATGGTCTTATATGTAAAATCTGAGTTCGGAATCTTGAGAAATGAATGATTCTGTTGAATAATCGATTTTTTTTTTCTGAGCTTGAATTTAGGTAGCGCGTGATGGAATTCTAAAACTCTGATAGAGGATATTTTTCTGGGTTTATGATCATTTTGACAAAACGTTTGGAGATCTCTGATTAGAAACTTAATTGAAGTACTGAAAGTGGAAGAAAAATACGAAGATCAACGGAAGGAGGAGGTGGATCGGGAAAAAAAAGCTCGTGATACCATATTAGTTACGATGAGATAAATGAGAACTGAGAAGATGATTATTATTCATTACACTCTACAAATATATGAACAAGTAATATCTATAAATACAATGAAGAAAGAGAGACAAAACATGCTTGAGCATTAATTACGGTGGACTAGATCATGGAACATGGCTGTGCGTTAATGAACTAGATCATGGAGCATGTTGAGCATTAATGAGCTATTGAGGGTCTTGTGAGTTGGAGCATGGAAAATAGAACGGGTGTGAGTTGTTATCTTTGACATGAATTAATTTTTTTTTCTCAAATTCTTAAAGAATTTAGAAAATACTCCCAAAATTTTGGGAACAAGAGCGTATTTACTAAACACTTTTTTGTACATTAATCCCAAATTTTTTATAGCAGACAATAGAAATTAGGGAGCGGAAAGTGACCAAACGTGGCCTAAGTTTCTAAAAAAAATGATAAAACGAGAGAGAAAGATAGACTATACAATAACTGTTTTTTCTCATCAAAATTCATCTAGCTGGTGTCAAGTATCAACTAAATGCTGAATTTGAATTTGAATCATGGATAACATGAGCTAGGGGTGTAAACAAGTCGAGTCGAGTAGTAGATGTACAAGCTTGTTTATTTAAGATAAAATTTAAACAAGCCAAGCTTGAGCTCAAGCACGAGCCGAGCTTTGAACTGACTATTCGAACTCGGCTCAACTAAAAAAAATAGAGCTCGAGCTTGAAAAGCTTGATAAAGATGAAAAAATTTAATTGTACTGGCTTCATTTTAAAACATTAATCAATTTACCTATTCATGTATCAAAGATGACTTTAAAACACATGCTTATATGACTAAATAAAATACCTGCTTATATGATCAAATAAAACACCTGTCTAAACTCCAACCCAGTACCAAACTATTACAATACAGTACACAAATCACAAAAGCCAAAAATACATCAATCACATTAAGATTTGACCAAATAAAACCTGTCCAAAAATCAATCCAAACCATTACACAATTGTCCAAACCAACTTTGTCCAAAGCAGTCAAACCATTACAATAGCTCGATCCAAACCAGCAATCCAAATCACAGAGGACCATTATAGCATAATTCATGACCTGAAACTATTTCAACATATAGTATACATTTGAGGTTAACATAGCTTTCATAGAATGCACTAATTTTTAGCAGACACAAGATCTCATGCGTGCGCGCGCACACAAACAGAAGGAAAAAAAAAACACTAAGAAGTCATAACCATGGTTCACACTGGGGTTCTGTTTAACAGCCCAATGCACATAAAAACCCAATACATTTAAGTACTTATATTGTGAATTTGATAACTCTAATTTATAATACAAAATAAATCTTAATTATAATATATTTATAATTTTCAGTCAACACGTACCTACTTATCATTGAAGACAGATATTGTCTAAGAATTCTGCAAATTGAATTTCAGAATTTAAATCATTAAGATAACTTAGCACTTGAATCAATCTTTTAGATTTCTTATTTTCTATCCAATAGAACACGAGACATTATGAATAGATAATGTAAACATGCTGTCTAAATATTTTACTCTGCACCAAATGAATAATATTTCCTTTTAGTTGCAACCATTTGTTTCACCTTCATATATCTCTTATTAAAAACAAAAAAAAAAAAACATAATAAAATGTTTTCTATTCAAAACAAAACACAGTCTATTCATATCATGATATAAATGGAAAAATAGAGCATGTATCAGGCCAACAGAAACAAAGAGCACACACCACATGTAAGACCTCAATCATAGCATGTACGTCATTTTAGTTGCATTTTAGAGTAATTGGAAAAAAATTGGGGTGAAATTGGGTCAATTAAAAATTCAAATTTAAAAGTTTTGGGGTCAAATTTCAAAGTTAGAAAATATTCTATCCAAAATTAGCATTTAACTTTTGAATTGTAAATTTTTGGGGGTGAAATTACAATTTAGAAAATCTTAAATGTGAAATGTGGACTAAAAAGAAAATTTTAAAGAAATTAGGGGGAGAAAGGGAAAACTAACCAAAAGATTATAGTAGTGTGTGTGTGTGTGCGCTGTGAGATCCACCGGAGACAGAGTTAGATCAGGAAGTGGGAGACGTGGCCTCATTAGATCAATTCCTATCCACTAATTTCATGCATATAAATGACCATGCAGAGATTGTGATAAAAAAATCGGAGAGAAAGATCGAGAAATCAGAGAAACTGAGAAGAGAGAGAGAGAGAAACTGGGTTTCGATTGTGGATGTGTTTGGTCAACGGTGAGCAGTTGGTGAGGGGGTATTCATTCCGCGATTTTGTGAGGGTATCCTGTCCTGTCCATCCGGTAGCCGTGTGAGGTTGATAAAGAGAGAGAGAAAAGAGTCAGCCGACGGTGGTTCAGATGGTCGTGATCTTGTGTTTGGTATGTGTGAGTTGTTCAGCCGGCGATCGTCAGTGGTGTGGGTAGTATGAGTGTTGTCGTTTATTTCGTGCGGTGGGGCGTCGTCGGTTGGCTGAGACGAAACGGAAACAGAGACGGTAATTGTGGGTTTGTGGACTGCATGTGAGATCGTCACCGTTCGTCGTCGCGTGCTGTGAGTGTGTTGTCGAAGACGATTGTGTGTGTTGTGCATTTGTTATGTTTGTGTATGTATGCTCCGTTTTGATCAGTGTGTGTGTGTGTGTATTGTTCATGGGTCGGCGGTGGTGTGTGGGTATGTGATCCTCGACGGGGTGGCGTGTTCGGTCAGTCGTCGGTGGAGTGGGGAGTCGCCGGTAGGTTTCTATATTTAGTTCGGTCACTGAGTGTGTGTCCACAGTCCCTCGTTGCTACTGTGCGTGTGTGTCTCTCGTCAGACAGTGTGTGTGTAAGTCGACTTGTGTGTGTGCGTCGGCGATTTGCGTAGGTGGGTGCTCTGTTTTTTTTTTTTCCTGCCAACTGTGTGTATGTGGGTGTGTGTTTGTGTGTGCATGTGAGTGTCCAGTTGATTAGATGAAGTGGGGTGTGGGTGTTCTGGCGTGTGAGTGGGTGGTCGTTTCGATGGGTGTGCGTGATCGGTGGTTAGCTGTCGGCGGAGAGGGTGAGGATGTGGTATGGGTGTCGGTTGTTATTCGGCGAAGCAACAGAAGGAAGAAGAAGAAGAAAAGGGAAAAGAAGAAAGGGGAAAAGAGAAAATTACACAAATAACCCCAACAAAAGTCAAAATCCATCTCGTGGCCTGTGAACGATTTAGAACGGGTAACGTTTTTCGTTAAGTTTATTTTAGCTTATTAAATCAAATTCTAGCATCAAAATTTTGTAACCGGAATAATAAATTTGGGACCGTCGTATTATTAAATTTTATGCAATAATTAACGGAATGAAATTTACCGAATAATAATTGTTATAAATAAAATGTGGGGAATGGAAAATTAAGGAACTTAGGGCTTGCATTACATGATTAGGCTATTTTTGCATAAAATATTAATTTAGGCCTTGTTACTATTAGGTTCGCTGGCACGGAAGTATCGGTAGAGGGTAGTCAGTGAAAATTATTTCGAAATGGATAACTAGGTGAGTGTACTGTCTTCTAGTAAATCTATATTTGTATATATATATATATATATATATATGTTGAAAAATGTGTTTATTTAAAATTGGACGACTTTATAACTTATATGGATTAAGCGATTTTGGTTGGTTGTGGAATTGTAGAAATGTGGATTTCGTTGGTTTTAAAAGAAGATGGAAAAATCATATTTAAATTAAATCACTTTTGGGAGATAGAGGTTAATGTTATTGATTTGACGATGTTGTTGATTAGACGATACTATTGATTCGTAATTTGACGATGATGCTATTGATTTGACGATGTTATTGACTTCACGATACCATAGTACTATAATAATAATAATAATAATTTTGAGTTCTATTCCATACATGTGTTGGTTGAAGCATGATACCCTTAAGCGATAGAAGGTTGAGTTTTTTTTTTTTTTATTAACTCTTAATGAGATCTATACTCTATTTGGAGTGGAGTACCTAGCTACATGTGTACTCTTAATAGACTCACCTATGTGAATGTGGAAGCGTGACCGCTTCCTATGGAATTTTGAGCAAATTCTCTAGAGCATTCACTACACCGGGATACACGTGCATGGCCATAAAGCACAGGCTTTTGGACTACACCCTGATAGGTTTGTGTGTGTGATGTTATTAGAGAAAGAGTTCAAAACTACAAGTTACTCTCGTATAATCTAAATCATCTTCACTATGTAAAGGTTCAAGTCGATAGACACCTTTACTTATGTACAATCTTATATTGTATTATACTGCTAAATGAAAAATTGTTTTAAAAATTCAAGTGGGGGATTGTTGAAGCTTAAATGATTTTTTACTTTTTAAATGATAAATAAAAATTAAGTGTCAAGTTTTCCCTCTTTCCTTTTTATCCCACATTGTTTGGGAGAAATGGTCTAGAGGAGTATAATTGGGGATAAGTAGGATACTTGGGGTGTGTCCCAAGGGGTATCCACATTTTTTGGAGAGGAGAGGAGTTACATCCCTACTGGTTTACCAAACGTGCGCGCCGCCGCCTTTCGTCTGTCCAGCCGAGCCAAGTCGAGCGTGCGTGTGAGGTGACACTTATTATTATTATTATTATTATTATTATTATTATTATTATTTGACAAAATTTATTTAATAAAATATTAATTTTATTTTATAAATCATATTTATCAGATTTTTGAGTTGGTAGAGCTTCAAATTCCACAATTTTCTCACCCATTCCCACTATTTTCGCCACAAATCTCTCCATGAATCTTCAATGTTTCTGATACGTTTTTCGCCTATATAAACCGATGATTACATCATATTTTAACATACGACAATCAAAAACTTTGAGAGCTATTTGTTTTCTATAAACTTTTTTCGTTCCCGATCAATGCTATTTTTCGATCAGTCTGTTCGCCTTTCTCCGAACAACCTATTCTCTTTTCATTTTTTGTTAGTCTTCCGAGCAGTCTGTTTGCCATCCGAACAGTGTGTGGGTGTTCAGTTTTCAGGCCTTCTGCCATACAAAAAAGATCCTAGACAGAGGTGATTCTGGGTTGTTTTATCCTGGGGACGACAGGGCTGTGATACTGCTTGCACATTCTTGGGCAAAGCTGCAAAATGTCTTAAAGAAAACGACCTAGTCTGCACCTCAACCCAATCAATTTTGTTAATTCGTTCCTTATTTAATTTTCTGCCGCAACAAAATGTGAATGGACTAAGAGGATCTGTGAATATGAAGAGGTCTATGAATGTGAGTAGGGCAGCAGGCAAAGAGAATCGGATGTGATCTGTGAATGAGAAACCTTATATATATATATAATATTTTAATGTTCGCGAACATAAAATGAGCTCACGAACAAGCTCGGCTCGTTTAGGTTTTGCTTGCGAACAAAAATCGAGCAGCTCGCGAATAAGCTCGGCTCGGCTCGATTATTAAACGAATTTTTTTAGGAGCTCGAGCTCGGCTCGTTTATTTTAATAAATGAGTTCGAATGAGCTTTTTTCGAGCCAAGTCCGAGCTGTTCATGAACAGTTCAGTTCGTTTACAGCCCTAATGTGAGCTAAAACATTGGAAAGTACCCAAAAAAAAAATTGTTCTAAAAATAGGACAGAAATATTTTAAAAAAATAGATAGGACTAAATAATAAAATAAAAACCATCAATGAAATTATAAAGACATTCTAATCTATTGGTGTCAGAAATTGGTCCAACTAGTAGTATGGTCCAAACACCCTCGGATCAGGGAGAAGGGGGTATAACAACTGAACTTTCTCATGTGTTGCAGTCGGGCCAGATAGGTTCGATCCAACCTGTGTCCGAGTCCGAGTCTTCCTTTCCTTTAGAGCTTCAGGATCGGCCGGGTTCTCCCGGTGTGTCCCTTCCGACGTGTCCCCTCCGGTATGAGAGTAAGAGATCGGGGTAGAGATATAAATCGAAGAGTTACTGTTACCTCGACCTGTCTGAGCGACCTATGGTGAAGTTTCTCTCTCTAGAATGGTTTTCTCCCCCTATTGAAGTGTTAGGGAAGCCTTCTATTTATAGGCAGAAGTGGGATTAGCGTAAACTAAATTAAGGTCTTAAGCTCGAATTATCGGTAAGTAGCAAGGACCGTGGGTGACACGGCGGATTAGAGCCATGGGAGGGCCTTGGGCCTTTTACTGTTGATTGCGGGGACAAAAGTTTGACCTGTTGAAGAGGCAGGTCAGACCGGTCATAGTGGCGAAAGGTCGGTCTGCGTTGTCTGACCTTCCGCTGAGTGTCAAGGCTTCTGAAGGAGGTACTTGAGTTCCCACAACCGATCGACCTGGGGGCCATCCGGGCTGTCTATACACCGGGCTGGCTGAAGTTGTCGATGACATGGCATTGGTGTTGGAGCGGATCTGATCCGGGTGGCTGACACGTGGAGGGGACTTGAATTTACCCACATCAGTTGCCCCTCAAGCTTTAGTGCAGAAATGGTACATGAGACGCTGAGGATTCCATGGTCAGGTCTCCGGGAATGGTCAGTCAGGCTGATGAAGGAACCGGGATGGCACAGCCCGATCGGCTACGTCCTTTGGCTTCTCTAGGAAGATAGACTGTTAACCCTAGAGGATGCGCCCTTTGGCTTCCCCAGGAAGCTAAATTGTCAGCCCAACCGGATGTACGACACGTGGCTGAAGGCGCGGGAATCGAAGTCCCACGAACCGTTCGATGTGATACGACAGTTCGGCTTCTTGGCACCCTAAAAATACGCATCCTATTTCTCAAATTTCTTCACCAGATCCTCGCGAAAGCTCCTCCCGACTTCCAAGCACGGTACTCCTCCTGCCCTTGTCTTCTTTTCTTGTTTTTTTTTTTTTTTTTTTTTATCTTTTCTTCTTCTTCTTCATGTCTTCTGTCTTTGAGTCCGGCTCGTTGGGGAATAGTGTGTCCCTAACTGACGTGATAACAACCTACTCTCCGGGCGTCCATATTGAGCTTAGCTCATTCGCAACGGAGTTCGATGATTTGGGGGTCCTTCCGGCCTCCGGCCCGGTAGGCGAGCAAGTGCTCGTCGTTTAGTGGATGTCTTCTTCTGAGGAGTCTTAGGGAGAGACCGGAGTAAGGGCACTCCCTGCGCTTGGTGCCCCCCGCGGGTCTCTAAGGACAAGGAGCGAGGCGGGCTCCTCCGGCGGTCTAGCAGCAGCCCAACTATCAACTTCCAGATGTCTGATCGCTCAAAAATAATACCCTTAAATTGGTACCGCGATACTGATGTAGTACGGTGTTCAAGTAGGGTGTCGAACCACAGAGATCGGTCTTGTAATTATCAATTTCTAATTATTTTTTTCTTTCTTTAGTGAAAACGATTTTGATTTTAAAATAAGAAAAGAAAATACTAAATCTAAAATAAAAATAAAATAAAGAACCAGGATAGGAATTGTGGGATTAGTATTTTGAGAATTATGTTTTTCTCGTATTTTCTATTTAAATCGGATTTGTATAAACGAGTGTTCCTAACTACAAGCCGGAACTACTCAGAAATATATGGATTGTTATTCTCCGGCATGATCTATCTTCGGTATTTAATTCCTACATTAAACTAATCTAAGGTGAATTAAAATCTAGGCATAAACCATCCAGACCAATAATCAATCCCTAAGAATACGATTGTGTGGCCATTAAATCAAGACCACAGGTACAAGATTTAATGTTCTAGCAATAATTGAATTCAAATCAAAATCTCTACAAGAACATTTTGACAATAAATTCAATTATAATTAAATTCATTTTTACGAACGGAATTCCTTCCACACAATTGTTTATACGAAATCCAAATTTAAATAAGAAAAATACAATATTACATAAATTCAAAAGTACAATACCACAACCCTAACCTGGTTGAAGGAAGTTAGCTTCTCATTGTTGCATTGAGTGGTATTTTCTCAGATAATATCCTCACAAACACCATTTACACTTTGTACCCCAAACTATTCTCCCTTCCAAAAATAAAAATGAAATAAAAGAAAAAACAAATAAGAAAATACTACAACTATTCTAAGAATGAAGTAGGAATATCGATCTCTTTTGCTCTCAAACCTCCCATCTATTTATAGAATCAAAAATGTGAGTTTTGGGGTGAATTTGAGTCAAAAGAGGAGGCTAGGGGTGCAAAAAGTCAAATATGAAGACCAATGGGGTTGTTGTGGAATTTGTCCACCGGAGTGGGCGCGGGTCGGGCCAACTCGGGCCGGGTTCGGGTCAAAATGGTTTGACCCGCAGCACTATGTGGCTGCACAAAAGGACCATCTTCAAACGGTTGTATCTTTTTCATACGAACTCCGATTTGGCTCTATAACCAGTCGTTGGAAAGCTTAAAGAGTCTACTTTCATATGCAACTTGTCTCATCTCAGAATTCCAACTGTATAATTAGTTATGTCCAAAACAATGGACAGTGGTCTTGGTTCTAGTACCGAAAATCGCGACTTTTATCCGTTTGATCATTTTCTCTGAATTTTGCTCCAAATTAACATGGTTTTGTACCATTTCCAAAATCCTACAAAAACAAATAAAACAACTTAATTTATAATATTTTAATTTATTTAAAAGATTAACAAAACTTAATTTAGTGGTATTAGATCGCACAAAATGAGGTGCGATCAATGTCCTCCCCCGGCGAGCTCGACTTCCCATCGACCGGCCTGTGAGGTTTCCTCGAATGCTTTGGTGTGGATGATGGATTCTGACCTATTAGAAAAAGATGTTCGAAAACTGTGCACTACGTACGTGATTCCTAGCTCGGTCGAGCTGCGTGCTCCCGGGAAGGATGACCGAGCATGCAACCCACCCAAGGGGTTCATCACGGTCTATGACCAGTAGTTGTAGGCCGAGCTGCGATTCTCCATCCACCCCTGGGTGAGAGAGGTCTATTGGGACTTAGGTTTATGTTCGTCACAGCGCTCTCCCAACAGCATCCGCATGATTGTGTCTTTCCATATCATCTGCCTGGCCAAGGGGATTACGCCATCCCTCGAGCTGTTTCATACGCTGTTCTTGGCAAAGGCTATGCCTGATGGGAAGGGCTAGTTCTACTTCTCGGCTCGGTAGAAATTCCTCAAAGGTTACCTTGATTCCATTAAGGACTGGAAACCAGGATTCTTTTTCTTGGGAGGTACTGGGTGGGAGGTCGATGAGGCGCCGTCATTCGATTTTCTGATCCAGAAGCATTGGAGAGACCTGGGTAGGCCTTTTCAGTTCGGACCTCGTCCTCCCACACCTCTGTTTCTGTTCTAACATGGTCCCTTTTTTTCAGCGACAAAGAAGCGCAAGCCCATCCCGGAGATCCTCGAAGAGAAAGAGGTAATTCTCCAAACCCCATACACTCACGTTGGCTCGCTGCTCACGTCGTGCCTGTATGACGTATATTTTTGGAGTGACCCCTATCTGCCTGCGCCTACCCTGAACCAAAACTCTCGGAACGGTAAGCATCTCGAGCTCGGCCTGGTCATTTTATTTTACTTGAGAATTATTTTTCTTCGTTGACTAATGATTTTTTTTTTTAATAGATATGGATATGGTGGCGATAGCCCGAATGGCGACGAAAGGAGTAGAGGCGCGCAAGGTGCCCAGGCCGATCAAAGGATCGAGGAGGCGAGACCCACCGGCTAGGTGGGGCCCGTCCATACCTAGAAAAGGTTGAAGACCTCAGCCACCGCTAGGACCAGGTAGACGGAGGTCATCCAGGGAAATCCCGCCCCCTCCGCCAGGAATGACAATGGCAAAAGGAAGGCGGTGATATTCGATGCATCGACCAGACATCATAAGAAAAGTTAACCCTTTATCCCGGTCCAACAAGAGGAACAACCAGATAGATGTGGTGAGGGGTCCGAGGAGGTTGTCATCTGGACCGGGCTCTTTTCTAATGAACTTGCCACCCAGAATCCAACCGTGCTGACGAACTTCGCTTAGTGGATCGTACCGCTGGTAGATAAGGCAAGATTCACCGAGAAGACTGACGCTCGATTTTGCGCCAAGATAAATTGGTACATGCTTTCGGTAAGTTGTTCTCCCCAGGCAGCGTTTGGTACTTATTCTTTCTAAATTGTTAATAACTCCGATTGTCAACCTTGCAGGGGTTGTTTTCTTCGCTAGAGACTGGTGCCTGCCTACACCAGGCCAACCAAGCACTCGAAGAGCTGACGAAGCAAAGAGAGGAGGACATCAGTATCCTGGAAGAGTACCACAAGGAGGTGGAGTGGATGCGTGCTGAGAAGGAGGCTGCGGACAAGAAGGCCGAGGACTCTAAGCAATCCGAGCATTTTGCCAACTCCTGGTTAAAGGAGCTCCAGAGGAACCAAGCAACCGAGTTGGAGAGAGTCTGAGTTGAGACCCGAGCTGAGGCAATCGAGCTTTACAA
This sequence comes from Eucommia ulmoides, assembly GCA_016647705.1. NCBI lineage: Eukaryota > Viridiplantae > Streptophyta > Magnoliopsida > Garryales > Eucommiaceae > Eucommia > Eucommia ulmoides. Next base: position 7,732,896 of record CM028340.1, read on the forward strand.
GAAGAGTGAAGAATTCACTAGGCTCCGAGACCGTATCGCCGTCAGTATGATCCAGTTCGGTTTCAAGGGAGTGGTTAACTCTATCCAGCGCCTGTTCCTGGAGGTCGATCATACAAAGATAGCTCTCAAGATTTTCGACCAGGACATCGCTGAAGCTCAGGCCCAGCAAGACGCAGGCATGGACGAGCTAAGCACTGAGCCAACCATTCTAGAAGCTTGGCCGAGCCAGCCATCAAGGAGTCGCGGCTAGGCCAGTACGGAGGAGGTTGGTAGCGAGGAGACCGATCTTGACCAGTATCTCTAGCCCTTAGTCCAGTCGAGGAAGGATATTTTTTTTTCTTTTTTTTGCTATGCTTGGCTAATAGTGGGTTTGTATATCACGGGCATGAGTCCCGTTTTATCTTTTTGTAATCTTTCTTGACAAATTAATGGAACTCATTTTTTTCCAATTGCACTTCGTATATATATATATATATATTGTGCAAGTTCACAAGATTTGTCGAGCTGAAGCAATACTTCTATGTTCGGCCGGCTGTGAAACTTGAGCTGTACGCACCTTGCCCCCAAGGAGACCAGAAGGGCTTGTGCTGAGCGAGCTATTTTGGTCGTTTTTCTAGTGCCCGACAAAGTTTCACCACCTGTCGTTGTCCTTGATTTCGCCCCCCAGACAACCAAGGGAGCTCAGATCCACCGAGTTTCCTTGGTGTCTTATAGGGCATGACATCGAGGTCGATCGTCGCTGCCTATCTTTGGTGGCTTGTTAAAATTGCAGGTCATTTTGTCCCTAGATGATCCACCCAGATCGGCTTTCCTGAGCTCGCGGTCTTCTTTATGAGCGATCTTGACCCGGATGGATGGACACCTACCTCAGTAGGGGACATAGGCTAAGGCATGGATCACCCCGGCCTCTCGGCGCACAAAGAGTTGCCCTTCCCCGCCTTTACATTTGTACAATTTGCGGTTGGTCCGTTTTGCCCCCCAGACGATTTATCGAGCTCAGTTTTTTTGGGCTTGTTGATCTTCTCCTAGGTTCGGCCTTCAATGGTTTTGCTTCATCCCTGAGGCAAGAAGGATACCTCTGCCTGGAGGAATGGTTGGAGTACGGCTTACCTCGACCCTTGGTACGAGGGGCTGTTCGCCCCCGCCTTTGCGGGGAGAAGGGATTAGGGATGGCTCACCCCGACCTTTCGACACACGGAGGGCTATTATTTCCCACCATAGGACTCAAACTTTGGTTGGACCATTTTTTTCCCCCAGACGATCTGTCGAGCTTAGTTTTTCCGAGCTTGACGATCTTCTTTAGGACCTAATTCGTCAATGCACTATTTAACTCATTATGGAAACGGGAAACTCATTGAACTGAAAATGCCCATTTTTCCTTGACTTCAACTTTTCCATTATAATTTCATGAGATCAAAATAAAAAATCTTTGGCAAGTTTAGGGATTTCGTTCATCGCTTGGGTAGTAGTGTTTCAGATGCTCAGCGTTCCATGGGTGCCCGAGCGGTACCCCTTATTCGGTTTCCAAATTATAGGTCCCCAGCCGAGCTATTCGAGCCACGTGATAGAGCCTTTCCTAGCTCGGGACTAACTTCCCGGAATTTTGCTCCTTTGTAGCTAAGGTGACCTTCCTTTGGACAAGGTCACCGACGTCAAAAGATCAAGGCCGGATGCGACGATTATAATATCGGGTCGTCCTTTGTTGATAGGAGGCCTGGTGAATCTGAGCCATCTCCCTTCTCTCTTCGAGCAGGTCAAGGTTGAGAGCCAGGCCTACCTCGTTTTCAGCTCGGTCAAAAGGTTGGGCTGTTCGGATGGAAGGTTTGTCGATCTCCACTGGGATGACAGCTTCCGAACCGAATGTCATTGCAAAAGGTGTTTCATCGGTCGGGGTCCGGAATGTTGTGTGATAAGCCCACAGCACGGGATACTGGTCTTTCACCCATAACCCCTTTGATTTGTCCAACCTGGTTTTAAGATTTTGTAAGATAGTCCAGTTAGTGACTTCGACCTAGCCATTAGCCTGAGGATGGCTAAGGGAGGAAAATTTTGTCTTGATCCCCGACCCGTCATACAACTCTGTGAACAGGTCGTTGTCGAATGGCTTCCCATTGTTAGAGACGATAGCCCTTGGGATGCTGAATCGACAAATCATATGCTTCTAAATGAAGTCCTGAATCCGTTGCTTGGTGATCGTTGCGAGTGGTTCTGCTTCAACCCACTTAGTGAAGTAGTCGATAGCGACGACCGAGAATTTTCTCTGACTGGTTCTCAGAGGAAACGGGTCAAGGAGATCGATTTCCTACTGGGCGAAGGGCCACGGGCTGGACATTGGAACGAGCTTGATCGGCGAGGCATGAGGGTGCGCGGCAAATCGTAGGCACTTGTCACACTTCTTCACGAATTCTCCCGCGTCCTCCAACATCTTTAGCCAGTAATACCCATTTAGGAGCAACTTCCGAGCTAGGGACCTACCCCCTGAGTGATTTCCACAAATCCCCTCGTGGACCTCCTTCATAACATAGTCGGCCTCTTTAGGTCGGAGACACCGGGAGTACGGACCGGAAAAGGATTTCTGGTGAAGAATCCTGTCGATGAGGGTGCATCGTGCCGCCTGGTACCATATTCTTCAGGAGTGAGCTTGATTACTAAGAAGCGTTCCATTGGCAAGATAGCTCACTATGGGATCCATCCAGGTGGGCTCGGAGTTAAGGGCCCATATCATCGTGGCCTCGTCCGAAGAGGCTGTACTTAGCTCGACGAGGAATTCAATGGGGACCATCATCTTGAGCGTGTATTCCACCGCCGAGGCGAGGTTCGCCAATGCATCAGCATGCCTATTATCTTCTCGTAGTATTTGCGCGACTTTTACTTTCTCAAATAATTTTTTTAGGTTTTTCACCTTCTACAGGTAGGCCACCATGCTCGAGTCCTTCGCTAGGTAATTATTGTTAACCTGATTGACAACGAGCTAGGAATTGAACATCACTAGGAGGGTTCTTATGCTAAATTCTCGGGCTAACCGCAGCCCGGCTAACAATGCTTCGTACTCGGCCTCGTTATTTGTAGCTCAAAATTTGAGCTTGAGGACATACTCGATTTCTTTTTATCCGGGGCGACGAGGACTATCCCGACACCCGAGCTGCTCTGTCCCATCAATGAAGAGCTGCCACGAGTCAGGGCCAAGGTTATTATAAGCTTTAGTTAGTTCGACCGAGCTTCCGGCCCGTCCTGAATTTTCAGAGGTCTGCTCGGATTCACCTTGATCGGAGACAATCTCCTCCTCGGGGAAGGTTAGCTCGGCTATGAAGTTAGCCAGTACTTGCCCTTTGATTGTCGTCCTGGGGCGATGTTCGATATGGAATTGACCCAGATCTAGGCTATACTTTATTAACATCCCTGAGACGTCAGAGGAGTGTAGAATTTGCCTCAACGGCTGGTCGGCTAACACCACAATGGTATGAGCTTGAAAATACTAGCGTAGTTTCCTCGAGGTGATCAACAGGGCATAGGCTAGTTTTTTGGATTTTGTGTACCTCATCTCGGTGTTGATTAGGTCACGGCTCAAGTAATAGATCGGGCTCTGGACGTCGGCATCCTCTTTGACGAGGGCAACGCTGATGACTGTGGGAGAGGCAGCGATATAAAGAAGAAGGTTCTCACTTTTTTTAGGCGTGGTGAGCAAGGGAGCTGACGAGAGATATCTTTTCAACTCTTTAAAGGTACTGTCACATTCCTCGGTTCACTTGAACTCCTTGTTCCTCCGGAGGATTTTGAAAAAGGGGAGGCATTTCTCGGATGACCTGGAGATGAACCGATTTAGGGCGACCAATTGACCTGTCAGTATTTAGACCTCCTTTTTGTTCCGAGGAGGGGCCATGTCAAGCACCGCACTGATTTGGTCTGGGTTTGCATCAATGCCGCTTTGGAAGACCATAAGCCTAGGAATTTACCAACGGACACGACAAAAATACACTTGTTTGGATTCAGCTTCATGCGGTGTGCTCGGAGCTTATCGAATGAGGCTTGGAGACGATCGAGGTGATCTTCAGCCCAGCTACTTTTCACGAGTATATCGTCGATGTACACCTCCATCGTGTTCCCGATTTCCTCCTTGAACATTTTGTTGATAAGCCTCTGATAGGTCGCCCCTGCGTTGCGGAGGCCAAACGACATGGCTTTGTAGTCGTAGGTACCCCTGTCGGTGATAAATTAGGTTTTGCTTTTGTCTGGGGGATACATGGGAATTTGATTGTAGCTGGCGTAAGCATTGAGGAAGTTGAGCCGCTCATGCCCAGCTGTGGCGTCGATCATGATGTTGATCCTTGGAAGAGAAAATAAATATTTCGGGCAGACCTTGTTTAGATCTTTGAAGTTGATGCAAAGTTGCCATTTGTTGTCGGCCTTCAGGGCCAGCATGACATTTGCAAGTCAGTCCAAGAACTTGACCTCTTCCACGACGTTCGACCTGACGAGCTTATCCATCTCCTCTTCTATTATCTTCTGTCGGTCTGGATGGAACTTCCTTCTTTTTTGGCGAACAAGTGGATGATGCACGTCATCGTGCAGTCGGTGCATGGCAACACTGGGATCAATACAAGGAAGTTCGTTGTACGACCAGGCAAAAAACATTATGGTTTCTTACTAGTAGCTCGGTGAGGCCAGATCGTTCTTCCGGCCTTAGCCGAGCCCCAATCCTCACCGTCCTCTTCGTTATAGTGGGGTGAATGGGGACGTCGATCAGGTCTTCATGGGGCCGGGGAATGGGCTCGTCGTTACTTAGATCATTGATCGGAATGAGCTCAACCACATCCGCTAGGACCACGAGCTCCCCGATAGTCCAACTCGGGGTATACAGCTCAGGTCCCAATTGTAATTTTTATTTCTTCTCCAAGACTCTTCTTGCATAGGACCGGGTAGTCTCTTGGTTCCCTTGTACCTTTCCAACCTCTGAATCCGTGAAAATTTTTATTTTCTGGTGATATGGGGAGCATACGGCCTTCAGGGCGGCCATGGTGGGCTGACCCATGATTGCATTGTAAGGTGATGACCTATCGACTATAAGGAACTTAGACTAGACGGTGGAGACACCAGGGCTGGAGCCAATGGTGATTGGTGGAGAGACCCAGCCAATTGAACTAACCACGTCGCCGCCAAATCCGACGAAAGGGGATTTTACAAGCTGTATGGAGCTGGAGTCCACGCCCATTTTATCAAAGGCTCCCTTAAAAATGATATCGGCTGAGATGCCTCCATCGAAGAGTATCCTCGCTATTTTGAAATGATTGATTATGGCTGAAATGACCAGGGCGTCATCATGCGGAACGTGCACTCCCCTCAAGTCGGTTTCACTAAAGGAGATCACATTATGGGAGATAACATCTATCGTGTTGACTCATAGATGCCCTGTTCCACCTTCCTCTTGCTCTTACCTTCGTACCTCTTCCGAAAAGAAGAAGTCTCTCCACCAAAACCCAGGCCACCGTATATGACGTTAATTTTGTCGTCAACCCTCATATCAGAGTCGTCCCTAGCTTGCTCACCACGGGGCTGAGCCCAGTTATTATTTTGCTTTCTGCATTGTCCTCGGCGCCCATCACGATGGTCATTTGAGCCGGACCGATCTTCGTCAGTTCGGCGGACGTAATTTCCAAGGTAACCTCTTCGGATGAGGGCCTCAATTTCCTCCTTCAACTGGAAGCACTCGTCGGTAGCATGGTCGTTGCTCCTGTGGAAGTCGCAATACTTATCGGTCGACCTTACTAGAGGTTTCCCCCTCTGGGGAGGTGCAAGTGAGAAAATTTCTTTTTCGGCGTTCTCAGTGAAGAAGGTTACGACAGAGGCGGTCAGGGGAGTGTAAATGACCTGGCGGGGACCTGAAGGCAGTCTCCTATCACCGGGCAGCGACCCCAACCTTCTCTCCGCCAAGAGTCTCCTAGAAGCTTGAGATCGGCTCGTCCCATCGTCGGCTCGGGATTTCTTTTTGAGAAGATCTTCCTTCTTTTTCGTGATCTTGTCGACGAGGTCGGCTTTGTAGAAATTAGCGTTGAGGTCAAGGGCCTCACAGAGGCTGGTTGCCGGCCTAGAATTTAGGTCGTACAGGAGCCTCTTGTGCCTCAGTCCGTCAATGAAGGCATTGAGTGCCACCTCATCAAACACCCCCTCACACGCGAGGAATTCTATCCAAAACTTGTGCACGTAATCAGACAGATTCTTATTCTTTTTCTATCTGACGCCAAGGAGGTGAGAGGCAGTCTTCAGCCTACGCCGTGACCGATTGAACCTCTCCATAAACTGCTGCTCAAGCTGAAGGAATATGGAGATTGAGGCCGGCGAGAGGTCATTAGACTAAGACCTAGCAGGACTTAGTTTAATAATTAATAGGGAGAGTGATATATGTAGAGTAATATATATAGAGGGAGACAAAAATAAAAGTACAGCGAGATGTTTTTAGAGAGAGATAGATAGAGTAATATATAGAGAGAGAAGGGAGAAAAATGCATGTAAAGAGTGTATATAGAGAGAGAATATATAATATAGAAAGTGATTATATCACACACTATCATATTAAAAATGAGTTTATACCACTATCTCTCCTGTCATTTTACATTAAATCAGATATTTTTCTTGTCATTTTATAAGTACCAGTCAATCCACTTGTCAATTTTGGTCAATGACCATTTACTTCCATTATGACATAAATATCCTTCTCCTATTTTAAAAAATTATATTTTTATTTTTATAAAAATTCATTAACACCTCCTTATTTTTAAACTTATAATTTTTACTCTTAAATTTTTAAATAATTATATTTACCTCTCACTCTACCACACCCTCTCACCGCCACTGCCCACCACCACCCACGCCACTGCCCACCACCCAAACTTGTTAAATGACATTTATACCCTTTAAATATTTTATTACCATGCTATTTTAACACTATTAGAAATTTAGAGGGTCATAAGTGTATTTTTTAAGTTTCTAAATAAAAAATGATGGGGTGCCACAAGTTTGGGTTTGATAGGAGAAATCCTTGTTGGGTCACTATCCATCTTAGGAATCTTCAATTTGGGTGCCGGAGTTTCGGATATACAACAATTTCACGGTTTCTTCTTCCAATAATGGATTCGGCCACGACTGAGGAACAGAAAACGATCTGGGTTTGTGGTGTGTTGAAGAGCTTGATCTGGGTTTGTGGTGTGATGGGCATGATGTGGTAGTAGCCGTCGGAGTAGCCGAAGAATCCTCGCTAGAGAGAGAGAGAGAGAGTGTGTCATAGTGGTTCGTCATTGGAGCAGTGGTGGTGGTTCGTCGTCGTCCTCTCCTATTTATAAATCACTACTCACCACCGCCTCCTCCTCCTCCATTCTTTCTCTACAATTCTCCATTTTCTCTCTCTAAATGGAAAATCAATCTCAAATTCACCCCACCATTTTTTGTTATTTCTTCTAGTTATCAGTGATAGTGACTCTCAACCCACCAGTGACGGTGACTCACAACCTACCGGCGATGGCTCTCTCTCTTCTCTAGTGTCCGATGGATGGTGGGAGATGGTTGAAAAAAAAAAAACAAATACACTTATGGCCCTCTAAGTTAAAATAACATGTAATAAAATATTTAAAGGGTATAAATGTCACTCAACAAGTTAGGGTAGTGGGTAGTAGGTAGTGGTGGTGGGCAGTGGCGGTGAGAGGGTGTGGTAGAGTGGGAGGTAAATATAATTATTTAAAAAATTAAAAGTTAAAATTATAAGTTTCAAAATAAGGGGTGTTAATGAATTTTTAAAAAAATAAAAATATAATTTTTTAAAATAGCATAAGGGCATTTATGTCATAATAGAGGTAAGTGGTCATTGACCAAAATGACAAAGGGGATGACTGGTATTTGTAAAATGACATGAGAGATATCTGATTTGGCGTAAAATGACAGGAGATGTGAGTGGTATAAACCCATTTTGAAAATATTGAAAGAGAGAAGCTAAAATTAAAAATAACCACATTTCAAAACAAAACATCTTGTCGATCTCTTTATTATTCTGACTCTAGATTTTTTTATGAATTAATCATTCCTACTATTTTTATTTTTATTTTAAAAATATGCATTTTTACTCTTTTGTTTTTGTTTAAAAACAATCAATTATAATTTTTAAAATTTTATATACTTCTCCTCTAATTTATATAAATTTTAAGTAAATCCTTAAAAAAAAAAATTATTCTTTAAAAATGTTCTATATTTAAAAAAATAATCTATATTTTCTGTTATATGTAGATTAAAAATAAAAAATATATATTCAAATTAAAAATATATATTAATATTTTTTTTTTTTACCCCTACATCTAAAACTAGTATTATTTAGGGGGGGGGGGGGGGGGGTTTCCCTATTATTTATGAGAGAGGAGTAGAAATATAGATGTGGAGAGAGAAAGATACATATAAAGAGAGAGGAGGGTATGGTCTCGTGTTTTGGGATTTGGATGATGAAGAAAGGGGGATGCACTTAATACTACTACTAAATTTATTTACTAGATTTTGTTTCCTTCTTCCATAGCACTTTGTCTTTTTATAAGAGTTGGGGTTTCGAAGTTTTATATTATTTCATTTTAGTCCCCATAGTTATATTTGAACTCATAACATCCTGAAGTTCCATAATCATCTCGCTTCAATCCAAAATGTTTGTCTGCACTCAACTATTTTTAAAGTGACTTTATAGATACTTTTAACCTCTTCCGTCCCCCATCACAAATTTTCTAAAAACAAAATGTGTATGTTAATAATATATATATATATATATATATATATATATATATATATATATATATATATATATATATCTTAGTATTTGAACGAAAAGGAGAATGAGAGGGAAGTAAGAGGCTAAAATTGTCTATAAACCTCTTAAAAACAGTCACGTGCATGACAAATGACTATTTTTCGTCTAAAATTGTAATAGGAATAGTGACTTGGACTATAGTGGGATAATTAAGAAACTTTAAGGGATTATATGTTCAGATTGAAACCAAGACCAAAGTAAATTTTTTGGACAAACTTTAGGGTACACAGTATCACAACCCCTAATGTTAGTTATCAATAGGATATAGGTAGGAATACTTAAAAAAGAGGTTGAATTACCATACAAGCCCTTGTATTTCAGTATTTGTATTGATTAAACCTTTATATTCAAAGTATTTTCAATTAAGCTTGTTAATGCTAAGATTTTAATGGACAATTAAATATTGATATTTTTTATGGAACTAACGAGTTTATTAAGTGTTTTCAGTGTAAAAATTTCATTGATGATTTTATCATGAAGAAATTATTGAAGATGGTTAAGGATGCAAGAGACTAACAATGAGACAAGTATTAAGAGATTGAAGATTTTAAAGAATTTAGAAAAAAATAACTTAGGTAATTTTAAATCTTAATGTATTCCGATTAGGATCACACACGACACGAAAATGAATTTATGTTTACGTGTGTTTTTATTATGATCCTAAATAGTTAAATATATTTGCTCCTATGTGAAATTGAAGAAGAAATATTAATTTAAGAAAGACTAGTGATTAAAATTGATTTAAAGTGTCAATTAAGTTAACCAAAAAAAGAAATCAGTTAAAAGGGGCAAAAACGTCAAAAATTGGAGTTAAAAAATAATTAAGGAAAAAGAGTTCAAGCAGGATCGGTTAACCGACCAACATGGATCGGTCAGCCGATAAGAAGAAGCTAGGAAATGGTGTTGTCTCTAAATCGATCGGTCAACCTGTGACCAATGGTTGAACTCTCTGAATCGTTAGGTCTATAAACCATAGAGTATCGGTCAACCGACCATAGCTGTAAATTGGCCTAGGGAGTATCTTGAATTGATCGATCGACAAACCATAGAGTAGCGGTCGACCGATGGGCGAGCCTTTTCTGTTTGAGCTACAACCTGAATCAATCGGTCGACTTATGAACTTTGGTCGATCAACCGATGGATATGTTTCAAGTTTTAGAGGATTTTGTGGATTTGATTAAAAAGTTGTCGTTACTAGCCCTTTTTATGTTGATATCTTGGAGAGATTATGGGGATTTGAATATTTTATAGATATATTATTCTTATTTAAGTATCCCTATAGATATGGTATATATATTTGATGTGATTCTCAATTAAGTACGTTTAATTTTTTTCTATCTTATCTTATTGAGATTGAGAAATATTTGAGGGACTAAATTGAATTTTTTAAAAGTTATAATTAAGTAAATTGAACCAAGATTAAGTCATATCAATATATAGGGTCTATATGAGTAATTAAATGTCATGACATGTGAGAACTAGCCGTTGGAGGGCCTGTTTCAAATTTATTTAAATAGACCTGCGTTTTTTAGAGATATATTATTATTCCATCACGAACTATTCAATTCTTGAGTTTTCTGAGAGTTATCATTCTGATATTATATTGAGATATTATCGTAAGATCATTTTGGTGTTGGAATTCTTGAGTTAAAGAGCTAATTCATTTAGCGTCACCGATCTGAGATGATTAGCGATCTGATTTGCATTATTTCGGTGTTTTTTTGGTAAGATTGTTCCAAGCTTATTTTTTTTGAGTTTATTATTATTATTGCTTGCTTGGTAATTCGATCTTGTGAAATCGTTTTTGAACTTTAAATTGCTTGAAAATATTTTGAAATGATTTCCTGTGAAAAACTGATTACGTGCTAAATTGTGTACTACCCGCTTTCATTAAAATCAATTTTTGAAATTCTCACTTCTATCACTAGTATCGGGACATTAATTGAGTTCAAATAAATCTAGGGTGGTAGAAGTTCCAAGTGGGAAAAAGCTTATCAATTTTATAATTGGTGAGTTGTGTGCGGATTAGATATTATTGAGAATATCTAATCAGGGGTAACTTCGAGTTTCAATATCTCCCGATAAAGAGATTGAGGTTTGATCTTTACCTAGTGTATAAAAAGATTAGGTTACCCTTTTCCCATGAAAAAAGATAGGCGTAATTCTTCTTGACTAGAATTAATTGTGAGTGAATTGTAAATGTTTCATCCTTGCCTGAGAAAAGGATACGTGGAATGATTGTGAAGTTTGATTCTTAGCCTAAGGTATAAAAGAATTAGGTTTGATCTTTAGTGTAAGACCTAAATCGTAGAACGTACGTCATTAATAGTTGCATTTTAGAGTATTGAAAAAATTCGTGGTAAAATTTTGTTAATTAAAATTCAAATCAAAAGTTATTGGGTCAAATTGAAAATTTAGAAACATTTAATCTAAACTTTGTGATCCAAATTTGTCATTTAAATTCAAAAATAAAAATTATAGGGATTGAATTGCGATTTAAGAAAAATTAAGTGGTAAATTGAACTAAAAAGGAGAATTAAAGAATTAGGGGGGAGAAAAGAGAAATTTAACAAAAAATAATAATTTAACACACATATATATATACATATAATCGTGTGTGTGTGTAGTGAGGAGCCAGAGACAGAACAGAGAGAGATAGGCGACGTGGCAATCGAAGGATCAAGCCTAAACCCACTATAATCATGCATATATATGTGCATCCATTGAGTAGTGATCATCAATCGCCAGAGGAAAAATTGAGAAATCGCTTAAAAAAAAATCTAGAAAGAGAGAGAGAGAACCGGAAGAGGAGTCGTCGGGATTTCGTGATCACCTGCGAAGGTGGGTTTTCCGGCGATTGTGTGGGTGTACGTGGGTGTGTCGTTCGGCTATGCTGTTGGGGAGTATATGTAGGAATTTTCTACCCATTCAGTGGCGTGTATGTGTGTGCTCTGTTTTTCTGGTTCGTGTCAACAGCGTGTGTGTGTGTGTGTGTGTGTGTGTGTGTGTGTGTTGTCATTGCTACTGCTGTGTGTGTTTTCCGTATGCATGTGGGTGATCGGAGTGTGGGTAGGCGTGATTATTGTGTATGTGTATGTATGTGATCAGTCGTTGAGTCCCTGTCGTGCATGTGGGCATGTGTTCCAATTTTCGACAATGAACAATCGTCGATCCTCAGACACCATTCGTGTGTGTGCATGTGTGTGTTCTGATTTAACGTGCATATGGGTTGGGTGATCGTCGGTGAGCTATGGTAGGTGTGTTTATCGTCATTAGGTAAGTGTGTGTGTGTGTTTTTGTTCGTCGATCGAGTATGTGTGCTCTGTTTCCTGCCGATTATGTAATCGAAGTGTGTGTGTGTGTGTGTTGTTCGTTAGTCCGACGACCATGTGGGTGTATGTGTGTGATCTGCTCGTCGACCCCTTTGTGTGAGTTTTGGGCTACTTAGTCTCCGATGAGCATGGGTTGGTGTCGATCGTTTGGTCGATGTGTGTGCATGGGTTTCGACTGTGTGTGTATGTTGATCGGCCGTGGATGTGTCGTCAGAGGAGGGATGTCGTTCGGCCGTGTGTGTGTGTGGATCATGCATGTGGTTCGTCGTGGGATGATGTGATCAGATGCTGCCGGGGGGGGGGGGAGGATGTGAGTTCGGTTCATCTCGGCGGTGTATGTAAGGCCGGCGGTAAATGGCCAGCTGAAGCAGGAACCGGAAGCAGAAGCGGGAAAAAGAAAAAGAAAGAAGAAGAGGAGAAGAAAAGAAAAAATTACATAAAGAACCCCAATAAAATCCAAAAATCCATCTTGCGACCCTTGAACAATTCGGAACGGGTAACGTTTTTCGTTAAGTTTATTTTAGTTTATTAAATTAAATTCTAGCATCAAAATTTTGTAACCGGAATAATAAATTTGGGACCGTTCGTATTACTAAATTTTATGCAGTAAATTTTAACGAAAAAAAATTAATCAAATAATAATTTTACATAATAAAATGTGGGGGACGGGGAAATAACGAAACTTAGAGCCTGCATTGCATGATTAGGTGATTTTACATAAAATATTAATTTAAGCCCTGTCACTATTAGGTTCGCAGGCACCAGAGTATTAGTAGAGGATAGTCAATAAAAGTTATTCGGAGCGAATCACCAGGTGAGTGTATTGTCTTCTAGTAAATCTATTTTTATATATATATATATGATGAAAAAATGTGTTTATTTAAAACTGGACGACTTTATAACTTATATGGATCAAACGGTTTGGGTATTGGTGGGAAATGAATTATTGAATCTAGTTGGTTTTAATTGTGGGAAAATAATAGTTGACCGAGTCGTTTATTTTTTTTTAAGGTAAAAATTTATGGTTGGTACGACGATGCCATAGTAATTATCTACTTCGGCAAAGCATTGATTATCTGCTATGGCAGAGCGTTGTTTATCTGCTAGGCATAGACCTGCAGAGCGTTAATTATCTGCTACGGCAGAGCGGTGTTATGTCCTGTTAGGAAGGCAAATCCTACGGGTGGTACGGTACCGTTGCAACTCCTGATCGTGAGGTTAAAACGATCACATGGCTAGCCGGGGTATGATGTGGTGTCGTATATGGTGTTTTGTCGTATATGGTGATTGGGATGAGTACATTTATACATATTCTTTTATACTGGATTGGTATGTTATGATTTCATTATACTGTACGGTTAGTTGAATTATTCTGGTTGATTTTCATTGTTTAGTTGGGATGTTATATATATATATATATATATATATAGACGTCAATTTGGTGGTGACAGGAAAAAAATATATTTTCCCTGTGGTATGAGACATTTATATATTATGAGATTTTTATTTGATATGTAATATTTATATGTTTTATATTTGATCCATCTAAAATGTTTTTATTAAGAAGGCAATACACTCGCAGGTACAGCAGCTAGGAGTTGATCCCCTACTAGCACTAGGTAGAGTCCGGCGATGGTGTAGTATGACAGTATTTTTGGGAAGAGCTGTTTGAGGCGAATCTGTGAAAGCTTCATTGTTGTTATTATAATTCAGGAACGGGTGTGTCCCCAGTTAGAGAGGATGTATATGGTCAGAAATTATGGTTGTATATTTATGTATGCACTTTGTCATTTGCTAGTTGGTTTGACGTTCAGATGATGTCATGTCGATGTCACGTCGGCCCCAGGGTGATGGGTGTCCGGGGTGGAGTATGAAACTTAACATGTGAAAGGATTAGGTTAGTCTTGAGTCTGGAAAAATAAAAGGTTATTCTTGAGTTTGGAAAAAAGAAAAGGTTATTTCTGAACTTGGGAAAAGGAAATTGTAAAGGTTGATTATGAGCTTGTGAAAATAATCATTGTGTAAAGGTTTGGTTCCTATCAGTTTAAAGGAATCTTAGTAGTTTAGTGAGTGCGACTCTCTGTGGGGTTTGGAGGACTAGATTAGCCAAAAGTAGCTTGGTGAATCAATATAAATCTTGGTGTGCTGTGATTTTACTTTATTTATTTTTAACCGTTTGGGTGTAAACCTAACTTATATAACAGTTATTCGCTGCTATAAAGATAATAATTAATATATGATAAAATTAATTATTTGAATTTTCAAGTGTTATAAGTTGATAATTTGTTTAAATTTTTATAACTACTCAATTCACCGTCCTACTTGGGTAGATCCATGGGCTAATAAAGCCCTTAGACTTTCTTAAATGCTTCAATGTAATTTCCCTATTAGGGTTTTCCATTAAATGTAAGCTAAAATTCACTTTGTACCTATTGATCATAAGATTTTGATAGGCAATTAAATGTTGATATTTTTTTTGGAACTAATGAGTTTATTAAGTATTTCAATGATAAAGTTCCATTGACGTTTTAATCATGAAGAAATTGTTGAAGAAGATTATGGATACAAGAGACTGATAAAAAGAATAGCATTAGGAGACCAAAGATTTTGAAGAATTTAGGAAAAAACAACTCATGTTAATTTTTACTCTTAATGTATCCCGTTTAGGATAACACACGACACAAAAATGATTTTATAATTATGTGTTTTTTTTATAGGATCTTAATTAGTTAAACATATTTACTCCTATGCGAAATTAAAGAAGAAATATTGATTTAAGAAAAATTAGAAATTAAAATTGATTTAAAGTATCAATTAAGTTAACCAAGAAAATAAATCGGTTAAAGGGGCAAAAACGTTGAAGAGTTGAGTTAAAAATTGATTAAGGATGTTGATCCTAAGATTTTGATGAACAATTAAATATTGATGTTTTGATGGAACTAATATTTAATTGAGTGTTTCAGTGATTTAAAGTTCCAGTAATGAAGACGTCAAATTGAATGGATGAGAAATGAAGATGTCAAGATGATGAAGAAGAATTAAGAGTTTGAAGAAATTAGGAAAAACAACCCAGGTGAATCTTAACTCTTAATATCCCATTTAGGAACACACACATGGCACAAAATGTATTTTATTTTTTACATGTGTTTTGATTAAGTTAAATTATTTGCTCCTATGTGAAATAAGAAGAAATAATGGAGCTAATCAAGAGAAGAAAATGGTTGAAGGGGCGAAAATGTAAAAGAAAATAAGTTAAAAACATATTCAGAGAAGAGATCCAGACACAGCAGTCGACTGGTGAGTCGACTGGATATGGAAGTTGTAACATCCTGTATCTCTAAGTCGACCGATAGGTCGATCGGCCGAGAAGGCTGAACTCTCTGAATCAACAAGTCGACCGATAGGTCGACCGATGAAGTAGTACTGAACTCTTTGAATCTGTGAGTCGACCGGGTGGTCGACCTATGCACGCCGCGGCGATGGTTTGGCTGCAACCTGAGTTGGGGAGTCAACCGAATGCGCTGTTTTAGGATATAGTTTGATCCGAGATTATATCCAAAAGTAGCCATTTTTTGTTGGGATTTAAGAGAGAATTGTGGGATATTATCTATATTTAAGATATGGTTTATATACTAATTAAATCCTATTAATATGGTTCATTAAATATTAATGTTTCTCAATTAGTACTTGAAATATATTTTATACTTATTTATTAAGATTGAGAAATACTTTGGGGGTTTAATTAAGAGATTTGAAAGATGTTTTTAAGTGAAATTGAACATAAATGAAGTCCTTATGATATAAGAGGTCTATAAGATCTTTTAATTGTCATGACAAATGTAAACTAACCGTTAGAAGGCTGATTACATGTTCTTTTAAATAGACCTGCAAATTTCACTAGCAAAGTTAATCATTCTAAGAGAGTTAATCATTTTATATCATTTTGAGAGAGCTTTTATAAGAGTTATCATTCTACGATATTGTGAGTTATTCTAAGAGTGATTCTGATAATCAATTACGATCAATTTTTGCTGATACCGGATTTGAAGTTATATTGTTCTAATCATTATTTCTGTGGATTTCAGGTGAGATATTTCCATATTGCTTATTGCTTGTTTATTATTTTATATTTGGAAATTAATCTTAGAAATTATTTCTGATTTTTGAATAAAATATTTTTACAAACAATTTCTTAAATCTGATTACGTGTTCCAATTTGCTACCCATATTCTTGTTAAAATCATATTTTTGTATCTCACATATTTTTATTACTAGTTGGGATATTAATCGAGTTATTGTTTATCTGGGGTGGTAGAAGTTCTGAGTGAGATTTACTTCTTATCAATTTTTGTATTGGTGAGTTGTGACGGGTTAAATATCATTGGGGATATTTAATCAAGGGTAGCTGGGTTTCAGTCTCTTCCTGTAAAGAGATTGAGGTAGTGATTCTTCCTGGATAAGAATTGCGTTTTGAGTGTTTTTTAAATGTTCCATCCTTACCTGTGAAAATGATACTTGGAGTGTTTTGTGAGGTTTTGATTCTTGTGCCTTAGTGTTAAAAAGAATTAGGTTATTCTTTAACCTGTAAAAAGTAGAGATTCTTCCTTAACTTAAGAACATGATATTGTAAAGGTTGATTCTGAGCCTGTAAAAGAATCAGTGTGCGGGTTTGGTTCCTACCTTTAAAGGGATCTTGTTTTTAGTGGGTGCGACCTCCATGGAGCTCGGGGGACTGAATTAGCCAAGAGTAGCTTGGTGAACCAGTATAAATATTTTGTATGCTGCTATATTTTACTTTGCTATTTTTGCTGTTTGTTTGTGCACTTAAATTTATTATAATTCCGTTGTGATATAAAGATAATAATTAATTTAGGTATAAATTAATTATTTGATTTATTCAAGTTTTATTCTGATATATTTTTAATTACTCAATTCACCCCCCTCTTGGGTATTCTACTGGGCCAACAAAGGAAAAGAAGTTCCAGTAGGATCAGTCAGCTGACCGATATGGTTCTATCAACTGATGAGAAGGAGTTGGGAAATCGTTCAGTCTCTAAATCGTTCGGTCGACAACTTGGTCAACCTATGGCCAAAGGTGAAACTCTCTGAATCGTTAGGTCGACAAACCAAAATGGAGCGATCGACCTACCATAGCTAGATGTTGGCCTGGGGAACTCTCTGAATCGTTCGGTCGACACCAAGAGGTAGCAGTCGATCGACGGGCTAGAACTTTTGGCTTGGGCTACAACCTGAATCAATCGGCCGACCTATGGATTTGGTCGGTCAACCGATAGACTGTTTTAAGTTTAGAGGATTTCGTGGATCTTTTCCAAAAAGTAGCCGTTACTAGCCGTTTTATTGTTAGAATCTGAGAGATATCTTAGGGATCTGATGGTATTTAAGATTTGTCATTGATATTTTATTATCCCTATAGATATGGTTCATATAATTTAATTATTTCTCAAATTGGTGCATGTAATATTTTCTATTCTATCTAATTAAATTTGAGAAAATATTTGAGGAACGAAATTGAATATTTTAAAAGATATAATTGAGTGAATTGAACCATGATTGAGTCATAATGATATAATAGTTCTATAAGTGCAATTAATTATCATGATATGTGGGAACTAACCATTGGAGGGCTTGTTTCAATTCCATATAAATAGACCTGTGTTTTTAAGATTCTAATAATCCCAATCAATCAAATTTCAAGAGCTATTTAGTTCGTGAGTTTTCTAAGAGTGATTATTCTGAATTCATACTAAATGTATTGTGAGATTATTCTTGAGAATTGTTCTTGAGAAATTTTGTTGTGGATTATTGCTGTTACCAATTTGGAATTTCATTGCTATTCATTTTTTTATTCATTCGGTGGATTCCTGGTGAAATCGTTCCAAGTCTTTGTTATTAATTGTTGTTTGATATTATTATTTACTACTTGGAATATTGATATTTGAAATCTTTTTTCTGAATTTTAAATTGATTGAAATTTTTTGAAACGATTTCTTATGAAAATCTGATTACGTGCTAAATTGTGTGCTACCTAAATCAGATTTTAAAATTTTCACTTTATTTCTATCACTAGTATCGGGACATTAATTGAGTTTAAATTAATCTGGGGTGGTAAAAGCTCCGAGTGAGAAAAAATTCATCAATTTTGTAATTGGTGAATTGTGTACGGATTAGATACTATTGGGAGTATCTAATTAGGGGTAACTGGTTTCAATCTCTTCCGGTAAAGAGATTGAAGTTGATCTTTGCCTAGAGTACTTGTGTATTTTTGTCCATTTTGGTTTCTGAATTTGTATATTTTTGTCCATTTTGTGAATTTTGTGTAATCGTAGTGTATTACGTATCCAAACAATGGAATTTTTAAATGAAGATATTTCAAAATCTAAGATTTTGAAATCCCTTTATTTACTAAATCCCTTAAATTTGTCAAATCTCTTACCTAAACGCAACCCTAAAGAAAAAGATGAGCATGTGTGATACAAGTATTGTTGCTCTAGCAATTAAAATGACTATTCAAATTTCAAGGGTACATTACAAAAATTAAAGTATCCGGATCACATTAAGATAGTTATGTTTTTATTTATATATAAAAAACAACGGTTCACGATTTTGTGATTTCGATTTCGATTTTGATTTTATATAAAATCTAAAAATCTTAACGGTTTCACAATTTTGATTTTGCATAAAATTAAATATTTTGGTTTTAAAACTATTTTCTAAAAACCAACGGTTTACTGTTTGATTTTAGGTTTGATATAACCTAACAATTTTAATTTTTAATGAAACCGGTCCAAAATAGAACTGTTGCCATCCCGGTTCAATTGAGATATTTGCAATAGGAGGACTTAATTAACATTGGTACAAAAATATGAGGACTTAAAATTAAATAATTTTTAAAAAATAGAGCCAGTGGTTCCTTAAAAACGTGAACACGTGACAGTCTTTGTATTTTTGCCTCACACGTAACTTGTAGGGTATGTTTGGTATGAATGGAAAATGGAAAGGAAATGGAAAATAGAAGGAGAAATGAAAAAAAATTGTATTTGGTATAGAATGAAAATGGAAGGGGAATAAAAATGAAAAGGATAAAATACAAATTTCAAGACAAATTTTGTCCCCCCAAAATTTGGGAGGAAAAAGAGAGGAAAATGGTTTTGGATATCAAAATCACAATTATACCCTTAATAATTGATTTTTTAATTTATTTTTGAAATATATGAGGGTAAAAGAGTAAATTATATTAAACTAAATTATTTTCTATCATTTCATTTTCTTTCCCAACCAAACAACATTAGAAAAAATAATTTTCCTTTCACAGTAGATAAAAATATTTTCATTTTCATTTTCTTTTTCCTTTTCCGTTCTCCTCCTAACCAAATACCTCTTTCTCCCTCTCACTCTACAAATACCGCGTTAGTAGATAATGTACGTACCTACCCAAGATGGGCTACTCTGATTGGTCAAGAGATGTGTTGCATTTTTTGTCAATCAAAGTTGATTCTCTTAAAGAGTATTTCAAGAATTAAATATTGAATTTAATCCTAAATGGATCAAGTCGATATAAGAGAATGTGCTTTTAAAATCAGTCGAAGAGATAATTAGTTGAGGTGACCGTAAGCTGACTCTGACACCCTTTACACCATATATATATATATATGTGTGTGTGTGTGTAATGTCTCTGCCTCTCAGAGTCACGAGTCACTGTATATATACATACATAGAGAGAGAGAGAACGAAGTGTGTTTGGAAGTTATAGTGTGCTTGGCTTTACATGCAGCAACTGGCTACGATCTTTGCACCTTTTTCCTATTAATTTTACCATATTTTATTATTTTACCTAACATTAACGAATATTTTTTATTATTTTTTGGGTTGGTGTTTAAATGGTTCTTGATATTTAAGACTCAATACGTTTTATCTCTAAATTGTTAAATTAATTTTAATGTGATATAAATTGTCAATTTCACCCTTAGAATTAATTATACATATTTTTTTTATAAATTTTTATTTTATATTTTTTCCCTTTTCTTTTTCCCCTTTTTTCCCAGCGAAAATCACAGTCAGTGTGACCGTCAGTGACGACTCCGATAATTCTCTAGCTAAAAATAATAATAATAATAATAATAATAATAATACATTAAATAAATTACACTAACAACCCCTCAAAATGAACAAGCAACACTTCAAACAATTTAGTAATCTTTTTGTATTTTTTTTTTCTTTTTTGTCCTAAAAAATTGTTTATGTTTTTTTTTGGGTCCTCAGAAAATTTTGAAATAAAAAATTAAGAGAGGGTGCTTTTATTTTTCCTTTTTTTAAGGAAATTTTGGAGATCAAATAAAAATAATTTTTTCCCCCTTACTGCTTCGTTGTTACAATTCAATTTTTTAACCAAGTACAAACTTAATATTTAATCAATATTTTATCCTCAATATTCTACTTATCATAATTTTTGAGAAAAAAATAAAAAAGGAAAAATGATTAAAAAAATATCTTAGTACCTCATCAAATAACAATTTGAGCATTTTGCACTTTACACCCTTGCAAATTTTAGAGAAATCCCACTTTAACCACTTTCCTTTCAATTTAGACACATTAAATGCTGAAATATCCAAATCGCGTGAAGTCAATCATTCCTCTATTTTTTATGACTGAATTCATTTATCCACGTGGGTGATTCCGTATTTCACACGTGGCTAATTTATGTCATAAAAAATAATGTAATTATCGATTTGGACTGAATTGACACAATTAAGATACTTTAGAGGTTTAATGTGTCTAAATTGAAATTAAAGGGATTAAAATAAAATTTCACTGAAACTGAAGGGTGAAAAGTGCAAAAATCTCTAACAATTTAATAAAACTTTATTGAAAGAGACAAAAGGAGCCGAATCTGGTGCCAATTATTCCAAATCTAAACGAGGAAAACCATTAAAAACTAGATATAAATAACTAGTGGGCTAATTAGTAGTAGAGAGAATATTTTCATGCACCCCTATACAATTTTTTTATTTTTTTAAGTTTTAGGATAAGATATGTCCAAACAACCTTATGTGCACCTCGATTAATCACTTCACCGGACGATCTTAAAAGTATATTCTCCCATATCAACTTGGTACATTCAAAATTTAATTCCTAAAATTCTTCACAGAAAAGTCAAACTTCGATTGACAAGAAAATATGACACCCATTCTTGCAAACCGGATTAATTTTTTTTTTTCCTAATCAAGAGATAGTAAGGTGGAATTCCTCTTTTTCCGTTTCCACTTCCAATAAACATAAATAGAATGGCATCAAAGTTCTATTTCCATTCTGAAATATTTTAAAAATAGAAATATATTTAGTGACAACCATTATCTTGATTTTTTTTTTAATTTATGAAAACAGAAACAAGAAATATATTCCGTTACAACACTTTTTTGTTTTGTGTGGTGGTGGACATTGAGTGATGGTAGCCGTCGGGATAGTAATCGGACTAATTTTGTGAGGGTGAACAGGAATCAACATTTTTTTTTGTTTCTCAAATTCTTAAGAATTCAAGAATAGCTCAAAAATATTCCCAAACTTTTGGGAATTTTGAAGCAAGAACATAAATCTAGGAACAAAAACAGTAACCACACGGGACCTAAATTGCTACCATATCAAAATAAAAGGCGTGAAAGTGTACTTCGACCACAATTTCTTATTATAAAAATGAATCATTGTCACAATATCTACAATGTCAATAGAAAGGGTGGACTGGGCATCATCAAGTCATACACCAGCAGACATATATAAAGAAACCCTAAATATAAAATCAATTTCATGGGGAAGGCTGTTGGCACTCCACAAATGCCCAATTGCACTCCAACCATGCTATCAAATAGGAAAAAAAGAAAGCAACCGGATATCATTGGAGTGCCAATAGGGCTCCCCTATAATTTCATAATGGATTTTTTTCCATATCAGAATTCAATTACCCTATATTACAAAAAATTAAATTAAATAAAAAAAAATTTCTTAAAAAAAAAGAAGAAGAAGAGAGTAAGAGAAGCTTGGACTTGAAAACCAAATGGGTCATTCTATATATACCCCCTTTGTTCGAAATATCCACCCCTCAATAAATATATCAAAGATATACATATAGAGAGAGAGATAAATGAGGAGGGGCTGGGACTGCAGGGGCAGGGGGAGGAAGGGGGGGTTGAGGGGTGAAGAATGCAAGCAGGGGACGGGATTGGGGGAGTGAGGGGTGAAGAATGCCAGCAAGGGACGGGGACTGGGGGCGGCGGAGGGGTGAGAATTGAGAAGAGTAAAATCGTAATTTCAAATTCAATTAGATTTTTTATAAATAGGGGGTGCATTTAGAAAGAAAAAAAAAGGTGTACATATAAGATTACCCGAACCCAAAAAAACCCATCCTCCCTTGTTCTGCTTAGCCAATGAAGTACCTAAGAAATATATTTAGGTAGCATTTGGCAGCACAAAATTGAAGCCTTGAAATCTCGCGATTTTTAAAAGCGTTTTCCAATTCCAAAAGTCCAAATTTGTGAAACCAAACGCGGCGTTATTGCATGATGGAAGAAAAAAAGGCTACGAAACAACCCAGGAAAGTAGATTTTGCTCTACCTCTTCCCAGTTGTTGACCTTGGTGACAAGGGGGTGTTGATTAACAGCTTCTGTTTTGCACCAAGGATAAGAGTCCTCATAATCAAATAGTAGAACCCTAATTCCTGCCTCGGCACACTCGATCGCGTATCTAGGGTTATCATCAATCAGAACTTTTGCACCCAATGACCTACCAAATACCAACCAAAACAAAAAAGAAAAGAAAAGATTATGATGTAATTTGAATGTGAAAAATGAAAAACACTTGATTTGGGCACAATTTGGGGCCTCCCAAACATGTCCTTCCCCATGAACAAATTGAGAGGTAGCTACTAGCCACCTACGGAATTTAAAGAACCTAAAGGAGCATGAGTCATATATTTTGCGGAATGCCGTTCATGCCAAGGTTGTATGTCTTTTTTCAACCGACCTAAGTCCAATCCATATGGGCCCCTGAGAGGTTCTAAATAGGGGACATGTAGATCTCAAAAACGCATAGTTTCTCCTCCAAAAATGACCTCTCCGGTCTTTCATTGCCAAAAAAATTATTTTATACTTGTACCCACAATTCAATATTGTGAGGGACCCTAATAGGACCGTTCAACGGTTCAAGAAATTTCGGGATGTGGGTGTGTTGGAGAGAGAGGTTAAATGAAATATATAATTAGCAAAGACATAAAACAATTTGAATAAATCCTAAAAAAATAGCTATAGACAGCGGTGTGTCATGAACCGCTTATTGACATGGCGGTCATAAAGAACAAGTATGCTGGCTGGATAACTGTAACGCTTATATGCGGCTCCTAACTAGGCGGATGCCAACACAACTGGTCGGGAGTTGGAGTCGATCTCCTTATGGGCCCAAGGCAGGGTAA
Organism: Eucommia ulmoides; assembly: GCA_016647705.1. Lineage (NCBI taxonomy): Eukaryota > Viridiplantae > Streptophyta > Magnoliopsida > Garryales > Eucommiaceae > Eucommia > Eucommia ulmoides. The sequence goes on from CM028340.1 coordinate 7,756,535, forward strand.
AACTAGTCAGCACTGTACGAGAAGACAGGCTTACCAATGCGTAGCAAACGCGTCAGGTGTGCTTCACAGGCAATTACCGCTGTGAGAATGTGAGTCTAAGACAGGCTGATCTAGAAAATTGGCCCATGGGGGACGATTTTTTTTTTTTTTCCCCGGAATTTATTAGATATTTTTATAATTCAAGAGGAGCTTATGTAAACCTTGGCGTAAAAATAAAGGTTGTCGCTATGTAACCTGAAAGTCAAAGGTTTGAGTCGTGAAAATAGCCTCTTGCAAAAAGCAAGATAAGGTTGCGCACAATAGACCTAAGTGGTCCGACCTTTCCTCAGACCCTGCGTATAGCAGGAGTTTTGTACCACCGGACTGCCCTTTGAAAGGGAGCTTATGTAAAAAATTTAAGGATTTTAAAATAATTTTTTTCCTAAAAGTTATAGGTAATAGTGAACTTTTTCAAAAGTCAAGGAGGAGCTTGAGTCTCCCGTCGGCCCTTAATAGCTCCGCCACTGGCCATAGAGTTATTAAAACTAGCCCAACTAAATTCATAACCAACATCCCTAATATCAATAAATCCTTAAAATTGACAACAATTTTAAATTCATCACCAAATGACAATAAAACAACAGGATGCAACCGAAATTTAATATTTAGGAGCAATGAAGACGGGGCTGGGCATAAGTAATATCCACAAGGGTCTAATGAAAAAATATTTATAAACTATTGGAGGAAAAAAAAATTGAAGAACTTGAGCTCCTCATCATCACATACAAACGCCCCTTAGAACATGTTTTTGTAAATTCTAGAATTTACTTCCTTCTTTTTTTTTCTTTTTTTTTCATACGATATATTTGCTTGAGTCTCCTTTTAATATGATTAGTTTCTCAAAAATTCAAACTTTCACTAAAGTACCTATACATTTTTAAGCATCATAAGAGTATTTCTAAAAATATATGCAACACAAGCATCTAATAAAAGCAGTTCATGGGCATTAATGAAATTACCTGCAAATATCCGATTTAGGCCTAGACTGGCCATCTAAAGCAAAGTGATTGCCGAAGTGAATGTCCTGAAAGAGTCCCGGATAATGCTTTTCAATCCACTCGATAGTGTGGTCTTTAATTGCATTTTGACGGGACCTGAAAAAATATAGATTCAAATTGGTCAGTAATAATGCTGAAATTAAAACGCGATACAAAGTTCAATTATAGGTTTCCGTCATTGTCGTGGGCCCTCCACTTTCATTACATCAATGTGGACTGCCTCAAGAAATAGCAATAAAGCTTTTCCAAATATTTCCATATATGGTATAGGAAACTAAGGAAAGTACCATATATGGTAACCATGCTGGATAGTCACCCAACCTGGGGTCGATCCTGGGGGACAAAGTCAAACTATATATCCACCCATGTGGTACTTCATCATATATAAGATCCACCTGTATAGAGATCATCATTAAGGATAGCAAAAAAAAACGAACTGACGGGTAACCGAGAGAAATCGAACCGAATGGTCTGGATTGTAACCGACTAAATGGTTTTGATTTTGGTTTTGGAATAATAACCGTATAACCGAACCATGAGTCAAACCGTGTAACCTATATATATATATATATAGTTTATTTAATATTTACAATTTAATCATTTTTGTATTTATTTACATTTTTAACCCTTTTACACTTTAACTGTAGTGTATATATATGCTTATAAGTTAACTGCTGTTATGATTTTGAAGAATGTTTTTATGCAGTTAGTTTTTAGTTATTTTGAAGATTGTATGATTTGGAGAATGTTTACAATTAATAATTTTGTGATTTGGTTTTTGTTTTTGGAATTTATGTTTTATATTTTAGTTATACTTTCGTTAATATAGAAGAAACAATGGTCCGCAGTTTTGATTTTGTTTTTTAATAAAATTTAAAAATCTTAAATGGTTTCGAGATTTCGCAGTTTTGGTTAAAATTAAATGGACCGGTTTTAAAACCGTTTAAAATAAACCATTGATTTTGGTTTTGGTTTAATATATGTTAAACGGTTTTGGTTTTGTATGAAACCAAGCCGAACCCGGACCGTTGACATCCCTAATCATCATCTACATCTAGAAAATCGTATGCTTTAGAAGAAACTTGTACAGTTTGAGAAGGGGTTATGATTAATCCAAAAGAAGAATCTGCTTCAACTGATATGCCCTTGGCCATACATAACATAGAAATCACAATTGGAAAGGGTGGACAATTGGCCAGAGCAGTGGGTGCTGTAGCGAGACAGATTGCAAAAGAGGGGAAATCTCTCAATACATAGAAAAATATGGAAGAAATTAACCAACTTGAGCCTAGATAAGTTGACTAGAACTCTTGATTCTCATTAAGAGATCACGAGTTCAAACCTTGGGACAAGAGTTTAATGTAAAATATCCTTTTGTGGTTCTATTATTTTAAAACTATTTACTATATTGACGCTAAATCAAGTTCTAGTTTAGGTGAAGGAAGTATGACTGCTTTACTAAAAGTTGAAACTCAATTTGGAGATGTTTTGGCTTATATTCCTACTAATGTAATTTCCATCATAAATGGACAAATATTTTTATCCGCCGATCTCTTCAATGCTGGAATGAGACCCCCTATTAGTGTGGGTATCTCTGTTTCCCGAGTGGGTTGTTCTCATATGTAATATCCGACGATATACTTCTTATACAAAAGGAAAATTTAAAAAAAAAAAAAAAAAAATCAATTATGGGTCACGAAGAATACGTACGTCACAATAGATAAGGTACAAAATCTCGATAATTTGTGAAGAGCCTGCCTCGCGCCGGGTATTGGATGGATGCCCATCTTGAAATAAGGCGTTTTGAAAAATTCATGAACACGGATATCGGCTGCCAAAAGAAGAATAAAAACAATTTCATTTAATCATTTTAGGAAACTTCTAGAGTTGATGTATGGTAAAAATCTAAAATCACGTAATGATTTGATACTATATACCCTAAAATCATGGAACTTCTTTCTCAAGGGCTATCAACAAGACAAGTTAAAATTCTGAAAGAGGTTTTCAGTAGAATGAAACTCATTTCATATTGGAAAAATTATTTATTATTCTCAAAATAATTTACTTCCCATTTTTTATCCTCATTTTCTTTTTCTTTAATTTTTAGTCGTTCGAATAAGTTTTTAGTCATTTGTAGATTGAATTCCTCTACTTGATATTGACTAGATAATTAAAGTCAACTAAAAACAATTAAAAAAAAAAAAAGTTGATAAGTATTAAATAATAAATTTCCCTAGAAAAAGGGAGAAAAAATTAGAGGACAGGATAGCAGGATTCATGTTCCCTTGTAGCTGATGAAGATAAATACTAAAATCAAGTAACATTCCACACATGTATTATCAAGAGGGAAAGGTCATGGGAAATTGGGGCGCATATATCCCAAGGTGCAAGTATCTTAACAGACAGCATGTACATAGACTATCATGGGAAGAAATTTTTAGGTGGCGTTTGATTAGTGTTTATGGTTCTGCCGTTTTGGTTCTGTTCCCAGAATACTTACCCAAAAAAAAAAAAAAAAGAGGAGATTAATGTTTATGTAAGACTGCGTATATCTGACCCTCTACAGACCTCGTAATGGCAGCAACCTTCGTGCACTAGGTTGCCCTTAATGTTGGGTAATTAAAACAAAACTATTTTCATGTGTCTTTAAATAATCAACGAAGTCGGATGTTGTATGAGTAAATTTAACATCAATACTAGAAAAAATATGAACTTTTTATGCATAAATAATCACAAGAACCACAATCATTAATCAGCCAAGTTGCAAAAATAACAAATAGATAGAAATCAAAGCAAGGAGAGATAATAATACCTTCATCGCGTGAACAATTCCATATCTGCAACATAAAATTAAAACACGAATTAGCAAATGCGTTAAAAAAAATGGTTCCCACAGATGATTTAAGCAACTGCGTAGAATATCAAATTTGTTAACCCCCAACCAAACATAGTGCCCTAACATCTAAATTAAAATATGAAGGTGTGCAGGAAGTCAAGGGTAGAAAGTTCAACTCAGAATTCTCAAGGTGAAAGCCTTCCCGTACGAAGATACGCTCTAAGAAGGACCACTCAAGAAGTTATTGCCTTATACATAGAAGTCAGACCAAGTTGATGAACATAAAATTCATGTCGGTACTGCCAAAACCGAGGGAAATCGAACTTGCAAAAGGAAAACAGTTTTTCGGGCTCAAAAAGGTATTTGTAGCAAATAAACGAAGCGATTACTAGCCGTATGGCATGTCCCTGATGCACCTATTACAAAGAGATAATTGAGGAGGTATCTGGCACATTAGACTCTTGCGGACATCATTATGCATCCCACTCAAGTATATCATCCATTTTCAAAATCAAGTCTTATCCACCTTCAATGAGGGAGGGGGAGAGAGGGAGAGGGAGAGAGGGAGAAGTGCAATCTAGTGTCACTAGACACAACTTAATTGTCAATTTAGATTTAAATGTGTATATGTATATAATATTTTGCATATTGTGTATTAACCCCAGCAAATTGGTGAATGAATGGTGAAGGGTCAATTGATTAGTTTCATAGAACATATTTTGTCAAGTCACATTCTTCTTTTCACCACACCGTGATATCAGAGTTTTGCTTATTGTTTTGTTTATTTCATCAATAAGTAGAATATATATATCACAAAAAATTAGTAGTGTATAAAATCATCACCCAGTTTGTCCCCACTAAGTGAGGCCAGGGAGGGGATAGAATGAAAACCGACCTAATCTTTGGCAATTCTTCTTTCAAGATGAACCCAAAGCTGCAACCACAAGTTATTGGGTTGAACTTTTTACCACTATACCACCAAATTATATAGATGTTGAGGTTTTTAAATACCCCTACTCGAAAATATTTCTGACTTTCCCACTGGCGTCATGTAATGCATACCACATGAGCAGATTTTATGATAACAGGATATAATAACAAGACAGCCAAGCATGGAAAAACAAAGGAAGGTTACAATTAAATTAGGTAGCCTGAAAGCTGAGATAGACATTTGCTAAGCCATAAATACTAAGGTACCTAAGCTTCTTCAAATGATTTCCTAGTTAAGAGGTAAACCACGGGTTGAAATTCACTACTTGAAACATTGGAATATAAGTATAAAATGCAAGGTTACAGGCAGATGCAAAAAGCAAATTAAGGTTTTTAATCAAAAAAGACAATTATTTTGACAGGAATAAGAATAATATGGTCCTAATGTGCGCATACAAGAAAGAAAGAAAGAGAGAGAGGAAGTAAAGGAAATAAAATACATGTTGCAAACACTACTACGCTGGAAAAGTTTTGACAACAGAGTAGAGAAAACAAGGAAAGTGGCTATTACTGTTCAACTTTGTTACCAAAAATAAATAGGAATATAGAAAAGAGGACAAATTCCATTTTTTGACCCTCTAACTATGGCCAATTTCTATGTGCTCCAATAAATTCTGTGCGTTTCACTTTGAACCCTGTACGTTTTATTACAGTTTTAATTAGTCATTCCGTCTAATTTAACTATTAAATTTGGCGGTGAAGAAAAAAGCCAAACAAAGAAGGGGAAAAAAAAAGAGAAAGAATGGACAAAAAAAAATGAAAAACAAATAAAAAATATTTTTAAAAAAATACAATTTTACCTTTCTTTCCGTCAAATTTAACAGGAAAGTTAGATGGAAGGACTAATTAGAAATGTAATTAAATGTACATGGTTCAAAGTGAATCGCACCAAACTTATTGAATCGCATAGAAATTGGTCAATAGTTTCAAAACTGGAATTTGCCCTAGAAAAGAAGTGGAAAACAGTAAGAGGGAAAAGTGTTTGGGATTAATAAAGAGTAGAATGAGGATTGACAGGGTAAACTAAGGGTGTGTTCGGGAATTATATTGATGTTGTCTGGATTCTTTTAATGCATCAGGATGAGTTTTAACCGTTTATGAAACTGCAGAACAAACAAGGGCCCAGTTTTACATAGTAAAAAAAAGATGACCACAAGGGGACTGCAGTTCTATTAATTTCCCACCACTTGCAATAAAATAAGACTCCATTAAAACAAAACAAGCAGTACCTTGAAGAACTCATAAACATGGTATTCCGAAACTGAATGAATCAAAGAGTAACGATCAGCAATGAATCTATTCAGGGCTGAAACGAAGTTCCCAAGAACTGCATACAGAGAAAGAAACAGAAACAGAAATAGCAATACGCATCAGCAGGATAAAACCAGCCCCTACCTAGCCTACCAGTCTTGAATACATAACATGTAATACAAATCAAAAGATAATGCATGAGCATCAAATCAATCATGAATCACAATGAAAGGTAATACTTCAAAATTAGAGAATCAAAAGTCAATAAGAAACACTGTTCAAAGTATGAATCACAATACGTATGATCACCAAGAATGAGCAAAATCAATAAGCAAATATGCAACTATTGACCAGGCAACAGGTGACATAATCATATTCAAATGCCCGAATCTTCTAACACATTTTGACCACAGGTAATATCAAAGAAAAACAACTATAAACATGATTGCTTCAAGAGAATATATGCATGAGAGAATATAAAATTATATAGAGCGAACATGCATAAGAAATAGAGCAATACCCTCATCGACGTCAACAGCAACAACTATTTTCTCAGGCAAAGGTGGCCCGTCCCGGAATCCAGGTGATCTTCCTCGGTGATTTCTGCCTTCCTGACTGTCAATTAAACTAGGGTTACAGCTATCCTGAGGCCCAATTTCAGAATCACGAATCAAATTTGGCAGACGGGGATCAAATGCCCAGGCCTTCCGCAGGGAATCACTGTTATGACTGACGCTATTGTTGATGCAGTTGTTGTTACTACCGTTGACGGTACGCTTTTCCGAGCAACAAACCGTGAGCACGAAACTCGAACCAATCGATAGAGAAGAGGCGGACGATGATGATGAGAGTGAATAAGAAAGCGAGAGAAATTGGAAGCAGTGGTTAGTTCTGTTGAGATTCGGGAAAGAACGGGCTTGGAATAGAGAAGAGGAAGCGGAAGAGGCGGCGGCCATTAAACAACAACCCCAGTGGTGGTGGCGTTGGCGTTGGCGGCAGTGGGACAATATCAGCGACGCTAAACGCAAGTTTTGGGCCCTTACCATAACGATCTCCGGGACATTTAACACCCAAACAATTTCCCCAACAATTTCAGAAAAATTAAATGTACGATCATGTATAGAAACCCTAATTACCAAATGCAGAAAAATCCGAAAAAGATAACCTCCCAAAAATATCCGTTTGATACAGTTCAACAAATTCAAAAATTCAAGCGCGAAATCTGATGATAATTTCAACTTTTGGAGAGATCACAATAGGTTGAATCAATGAATCGACGGGGTAAAAATTGGATTGCAGAAGCGAATTTAAGTGAATTTTTTCTTCATTATCAACGACATAGACAGATTATTCAATGATTTCGATTGACTTCTACAAGAACGGATGAGGAATATTCGGCGTATTCGATCGTGTTTAGACGAATGGGAAGAGTTCCCAATGATTCAGGTCCGCATTATGCAGAGCGTTCCGCATGTGATGAACATTATAATTTATAAACAATTTTGTCTCCTTTTCGCCATTTTCGATTTAATATCCTTTTTTTTTCTTGGCTTAATTTCCTTTTACCCCCTTATACTTTGATCTTATTTTATTTTGTTCCCATTATTTTAAAATTTTACACTTTATTTCCCTTTACTTGTACTAAATTGTAAAACTAATTTTTTTTTTGGCAATGGTGATTGTTTAACTAAGCCAAATATGTTAAAAAGAGATAAAAAATAATTATCTCAATTTTATATGAAATAGATAAAATTACTGTTTATTTTAAATTTTTAATTAAAAAAAAAGTAGGAAGAAATAGAGGTAAAGAGATAAAATGTTAATTTTTCTCATTTATTACTTTTAAAAATAAATTTAGATTAGAAGATAAAAGAAAAATATTTTTTTAATTGAATATAAGTATTTTCCTTCATAGGTGTCGAAGAGATAATGTGTACTTTAAATTTAGAAAGATTAAAATAAGACCAAAATAGAAGGAGAAAAAAGCAATTAATCTTTTCTCTCTCTCTCTCTCTTTCTTATCATATTCAGTGTTTCTTAAAAAAGGTGTAGGAAGTCCCCGCTGGATTAGTGATAGGGGTGATCATGGGCCCGAAGGCTCACCCAGCCCACAAGGCCCGACCCTATTTTTTTTTTAGGGATTGGGCCTTAATGTTAAGCTCATGGGCAGGGCCTGGACCTTGGTTTCCAAGCCTAATCAATTTTAGGGTCGGGTTTGGGTAAGACCAAAATTTTATAAGATTGGCCTGACCTCAGGACTTTTAATAAAATAAATACACACACACATCAACACAGCTCAAACCCTAATTCATTCTCCTCAGACATCCGCTGACAACCACTTTGCTTCGTTCCTCTTCATTCCTCTTCATCATCTTCATTTCTCATCTTCATCTTGAAACCCTAATTCATTCAACTCTTCAGTCTTCATCCGCCGCTGAGCATTAGCAGTAAGCACTTTTCATTCCCGAAACCCTAATCGTTGAGCACTTTTCATTCCCAAAGCCCAAATCGCTGACCGATCTTCATTCCCAAAACCCTAGTCTTTATTCCTCTTCACTCCCAAACCCTAGTTTCTTGCCGTTGTCTGTATTCCTGAAACCCGATTTCGTTCGCCGATGTCCTTCGCCATCGATCGCCGATTATCCTTGAACGCTATCGCGACGAATTTCAGGTATATAACATATTGATTTTCAAGCTTCAGATTTATTTTGTGTTCTTGTTATCGCTTCGATTCAGATTTTTTTTTTATTATTATTATTATTTTGTGTTCTTTGTTCTATTTAGTATTATGTTCTCAGGTAATATAACGTATTGATTTTCATGCTTTAGATTTGTTGTGTTATTGCTTCTACTTAGATTTGTTCTATTTTGTTTTGTATTTTGTTTGTTTTTGTGTTCTTTGTTCTGTTTATTGTTCTGTTCCCATCCCAAATTAATGTATCATTTGTTCTGTTTATTGTTATGTTCGTATTGATTTAATGTTTTATTCCCATGTGACTGCTTATTTGTTTAATTTTAGTATTTACTTTTTAAATTAAAAAAATTATAAGGTTGGGCTTTGGTCTTAATTTTTTTATTGGGCCGGGCTTGGGTATGAAAGTAAGGCCTGACAATAAGGCCGGGTCGGGTTAGGGCCTAGCATTTTTTTGTAATACCCTAGTTAAAGCCCAGCCTGGCCCATGACCATCCCTAATTAGTGGTACAAGACTAGTCAGAGTTTTTTATGTGTTTCTATTCTATTTTTTTGGGTAAATTATCTTTTATACCCCTCTAATTTGACTTAGTATTATTACCTACCACCTACACTTCAAAACGTTACATTTTACTTCCCTTCTACTTTCAACAAAATGACAAATAACTGGTATATCTCATTTAAAGTAACATAATATACTAAATATGGACCGAATTAATTTTTTCATCCAAAAGTTTTATGCAATTGGACACAATTATTTATGTGGGAGAGATTTCCCCCCATGTTTAATAGAGACTTGAAAGGCTTTTATGGGTCGGGTCAGGTTACTTAAACCAGCCCAGAGAAAGTGACCCGGTAAACACCCTCTGCTGAACACATCGGCCCGCCTGGAGTGAGGTTTACTCATGAGAGTAGCCCAATACATGAATAGAAGAAGGTCCTATAATGAGGCCCAATCGGGCATGAACAAAGCCCACAGTAGAAGGCCACTATCAGCCTAAAACCCTACAATCCTATGCATGAGGGGAATCGTAACTAAATCACTATTCATGGCGAGATCGTCGGCGAATCCCATGCATATAGGTTTGGATCATGGAGGGGGCAACCTCACCAACAAACGACACGAATTAAGAAGTCTATATATAAGAAAATGTATCGACATATAAAACTAAACCCTCAAGTACTTGATCTTTCACTCAAAAACAGACTAACTTATTCTCACGCAGGAGGTTTTTTGACTGACACCACACCGGTGTCCCCTTCTAAGCTCTTTTAGTTTTGCAAGTCATTTATTTACAAGTAAAAGAAGTTTCTAGCATGTGAGAAGTCGTTTGCATATGATGGAGATTTTTGGATACATTATTTGGCGCCGTCTGTGGGAAACTGAACACAAAGCTTATCATTGTCAGGATGAGACAATTACGAACAAGAGAAGTAGGTCCCAATTAAAGCAGTGAAGTTCTGCCACCGGCGAGTACTGAAGCTCCTATAGAAGCATCGTAAGAGATTCATGTCGATCCTCCGCTAGAGGTACAAACTACTAACTCGCGGATCGACGGGGAAAATATCAGCAATGGTGGACGTGATAATGTGGATGGCGCAGCAGATTGCCAATAACGCTCAACAGCCCCTCAATTAACAATGGTTTGAGAGAACTGGCGGAGTTGCCAGAACCTCTGGAGCCACCATCACTAGGAGAACGGATTGTCCAGGGAGATGCCAACGACCACCCGGTAAAAAGAAGAGTGGTCAGTCCGACTGAGATCGTGGATTCTCTTTAGTAGCCCAGAATCTAGGAAGAAAGAAACCTACCGCTAAACGAGTTGGAAACGCTGCTGAAAGGAACTGAGATGCCATTCACCTCTGACATATTAGAGGTGCCGCTTTTAGATAAGTTTAACCCAATGAAGTTTGAGAAATACGATGGAAAGACAGACCCGAATGACCATATTCGCCAGTTCAGACATGTCATGGCGCTTTAGTGAGCGGGCAACTTTGCGCTATGTAGAGCATTTACTACTACCTTAAAGAGTTTACCTTGGAATGGTTACACAAATTGCCACCTAATTCCATCTCGTCATTCACAGACTTCGAGAAATAATTTATCAGTCGCTTCATAACTTGCCAAAGGTTGATGAAGGGGACCAATTACCTACTAGCTCTACGACAGAAAAAGAAAGAGTCCCTATACCAGTACATGAATCATTTTAACGAAGAACTAACATGAATTGAAGGGTGTGACACAAACCTCATTATAAACGTGTTTACTTTAGAATTAGGTCACAGAAAATTTCAAGACTCCCTTACCGAGCACAATCCAAAAAGCATAACTGAATTGATGGAAAGGACACAGCTCTACATGAAGTTGGAAGATGTCAGATACACAAGAAAATGAAGGGTGTCATCCAAAGATAACCATAGGTAAAGTGAGAAAGACAACAACAGAACCAAGGGTAGCAGTTCGGACAGGTAGAAAGATCAGCCAAGGAGCTCAGGATCAAGATTGGAAGTTCATTAAGAACCAAACCTCCCAGAACTACGGATGCCAATTTCGAGAATTCTATATGAAATTCGCTCGTCCAAGGTTATTTAGTAGCTGCCCAAAATCCATGCAAAGTCCAACAAGAAGAACGGGGCAAAATACTGCAAATTTCACAAGGATCATGGCCATGACACGAATGACTGCTGGGATCTCAAAAATGAGATTAAACGGCTGATTGACATAGGCCAATTACGTGGCTACTTATAGGAATAGACTAGGGATAGAAAGAGGTCCAAGAGTGAGAGCCATAATGAAAACCGCGATAAGAAGCTAAAAGACAATGGCCCTAACAATACTCGTAAAGTCATCTATATGATAAACACTGCTGGAACTGCTACTCGAGAAACCAACCGCGAGCGAAAGAGGAAAATCCGTGAAGTAGCGTTGGAATGAAGCTATGGGAAAGCAATGTCAGTAGCTATGAGGCCAGACCAGTTATCACATTCAATGATGAAGATTGTAAAGAAATTGTACACCTGCACAAAGACGCCTTGGTGATAATACTCTAAATCTCCACCTTCGAAGTAAGGAGAATCTTGATTGATACAAGCAGTTCTGCCAATATCATCTTTGTGAACACACTGAAATAGATGGGGGTACCCAGCTCGGATATTGGATTGACTAGATTATAATGGTAGAATTCAACGGCAACCTCAACTCTCCCAAAAAAAAATCACCTTATCAGTCATGGCAAATAAAGAAAAGAGTGGATTCACCAAAGCCACAGAGTTCATGGTAATGGACTCCACGTCCCCATACAATGCAATCCTGGGATGACCATGACTTCATGCAATGGGGGCCGTGGTGTTTACGTTTTACCAATGCATCAAATACGCAAAAGATGGTGCAGTGGCAATTATCTAGGGATATTAGGTCATCCAAGCAATGCTTCACAATATCTATGAATGAGAGGAAGAAGACCCAATAGCAATTAAAGCTAAAGCAGAAAGAAACTCCACCTAACAACTCAGCTTAAGAGATAGATGACTTTAGAGTGCACCTCAGTTTTCTACAACCAGCTGAGCAAATAGGAGAAGTAATCTTCGAGGAAAGAACAAAGAAGCTGATGATAGGCACATCTCTAAGCCAGCCCGAGAAAGCAAAAGTCAATAGATTACTAGAAAAAAGCCTGGATATGTTTGCTTAGGCTCTAGAAGATATGAAAGGGATCAATCATGATGTGGTGGTCCATTGAATTGACATCTCAATATCTTACTCATCGGTCAGGCAAAAGAAAAGGACATTAAACCCAAAAAAGAAAAAAGTAATTGAATCTGAAATACAGAGACTGCGCGGAATAGGGCTGGCAGCGCGTAAATACGCCGCTACTTTTACTCGCAAGTATACAAGGTTAAGTTTTAGTATAGATCGAGATAGTTAGGGTTATCGTGTCCACAGGGATTGATTTTGACTATAATTGAACACCGAGTTTATCATGACCTAATTTTATCTAGGCGAAAATAAATTGAATAAAATTAATTATACTAATACTAAGTTAATTAATCTAATTAAATTAACTATACTAATATTACTATGAGATGTCTAGGGAAAGTATTTCCTAGGGATTAACTTTTATTTACAAAAACGTGTTCGGTCTCATTTTAGTTTACATTAACGGTGTTCGACTTATCCGACAATCTCAGTTCGTAAACTCCCTCGCCACCTCTCCCGAGTATAAAACGAGGGATATAAGGTGACTTCGTGTCAACAAAGAAGTCCCCCTCAACGTCTTAACGATCCTAGGTCACGTGAGTCTCGCCCCCAACGTCATTGATTGCACACAATCCAACTCCCTCCCGGGTTATTGGATCGTCGCATTGTATTTACCCTATCAACAATCTACGTTCTAAAACTCTCTCACCACCTCTCCCGAGTGTAAGATGAGGGAATACGCGACTTTGAGTCAACGAAGAAGTCCTCCTCAACGTCTTAACGAGCTTAGGTCATGTGAGTCTTACCCCAACGTCATTGATTATCCACAATCCAAACCCCGACCGGGTTATAGAATCATGGCGTTTGTTTATTCTAGTCCGAATTCAAAATTTGTTAAATCCCGTATTCTCGATATGTAAATCTAAGCATAATAAACAAACAATACGGCAAACACAATCAAAATAATGAAGAACAACCGCTAACCAAACACAAACTCAACAAAACAACACTTTTATAAATATATTTTAATCCCTAGACAAAAAACCATTTAGCTCATGGTCATAGCCGGTTATACAATGAAAACAAAGCTAAACATGCTCAACTAACTACCGAAGTTAAGAAATAAAAGAAGAAACGAAAGAAACTTAGCCTAGTCCATAGATTTGTTGCTAAAAATGCTTCGGGATTGCTTCTCGTTTATCGCAACGTGATCTTCTTCTTCGGAATTGGTTGAGCACTCCCAAAACCTCTCAAAATATCCCTCCTTATGTTCTAAGGGGTCTCTTGGCCTAATGGAGAGGAGAGGAGGAGAAAATTAGGCTCAAAATATCCTAAAATATCTAAAATAATATCTAAACTAGCGCAGGGGTTTTCACCTAGGCGAAGTTACTGCAAGTAGGTTAGTTAACTTTCTGTCGGATTTCCGCCTAGGCGGTAGAATTTTCCGCCTAGGCCAAAAAACTGCAGGTTTGCATTTTGTTTTAACTGTAACTTCTTCATCCGAATTCCGATTGAGGTGATTCAAAAACCTATGGAAAGCTAAGAAAAATATCTAAAACTTCTATGTTTTGAGTGTTTCCAAAATAGTATTTAATCATAGTCCAAAATAGCCTTGAAGTTACAACACCTGTACCGACTTTACACATTTTCGCCTTTTTTCTACCGTTCTTGATCCGATTTGATCATTTTTTATCCATTTACATACTTTTTCATCTCAAACACCTGATTTAGACAAAAACACATAAAAACATATTAAAGCGTATTAAATATACTCGAAAACTAACAACGTTCGGATTGAAAATAAATAGGTAATTTACATCTATCAAGGGCACATAAGGGAGGTAATATACCCGAAATGGTTAGCCAACCTTGTGCTCATAAACAAAAAAAAAAAGTAGAGAATGTTCGTGGACTTCATTGACCTCAACTAAGTGTGCCCAAATGATTGTTATCCGATACTAAGGATAGATCAAATGGTGGATGCAACGGTAGAGCACAAGTTGTTGACCATGATGGACGCCTATTTTGTCTATAACCAGATCAAATGAACCAGTAGGATGAAGAGAGAACGACGTTCATCATGCCAAGAGGTATGTACTGTTACAAAGCAATGCCCTTTGGTTTGAGAAATGCAGGGGCAACTTATCAGCGACTAGTGAATCGCGTGTTTCAAGAAAAAAAAAAATTGGAGTGACCATAGATCTACATAGACGATATGTTGGTCAAAAGCCCAAGAAAAAGGATCACCTAACCCATCTCGAAAAATCTTTCGCCATACTATGAAAGTTCAAAATAAAGTTGAATCCAGAAAAATGCGCATTTCAAGTAACGCCGGGCAAATTCTTGGGATTTGTGGTAAACCAGTTGGGGATTATGGTAAACTCAAGACATTGTTCTGAGTATAAAATCTCCTACAACCATAAGGAAAGTTCAAGTACTAACGAGGAGATTGGCAGCTTTAAACAAATTCATCTCCAAATTCATTGATAAGGCTCTAATGATTCTCCCAAAAATGGTTGACCTCTTTCCAGGCATTCACTATTATCTTTATTGAAGCGATCACACCTCTCTCGATCAACTCTTTTCCGTTCTCTTCGTTCTCGTTAAGATAGAGCCCGTTTCGATACGTTGTTCTTGTTGGATGATATATATTCAGAAGGTATAATTATTTTCTCAACCAACATTGAGCGGCTGTCGAGTGTTGTGGACACAAACGTTTCAGTAAGACTTGGTAGGGACGTCAAATTGGCCTCAAAAGTGGAATCCATTTCGTTTTCCATTACTGGAGAAGAAGCTTGAGCATTGATAATTATAGAGGCATATCGACTTGTGCTTGTTGATGAAACAGAGACTTGTGTAACCATTCTTCGTTTTGGCGTAAGCTCTGATGATTCTCCCAAAAATGACTCACCTTCTTCCATACATTCACGATTATCTTTATTGGAGTGATCATATCTCTCCCGATCAGCTCTTTCCCATTCTCTTCATTCTCGTTGAGCCAAAGAACGTCTTGAAGATGTTCTTGTAATGTTACCGTAAGGGATCTTCCACATTCTTGACATTCTAGAATCGGACGACTAAACCTCTCTCGTTCCCTTTGCATTCGTTGGGATAGAGCAGATTTTGATATGACATTATCATTGAATACCTAAAGGTAATATGGGATTGAATCTTCAATTTTCTAGATTGAAGAAATGAAAAAGGACAGTGGAAGACAGTGTGACAAAGTACGAACTAAAATCGATACTACACGAAACCATGAATAGCATGCAATAAGCTACGGTACAAATAAGAATACGGATAATTCAATATAACCACAAAGGCAAGAGTATAAATACAAAGTCAGATTAGATAAATAACTATAGATATGTTCTTGTCATGTTTACTTTCAGGTTAAGATTTTTTAAAATTTATGTTCTTAGAAATTATCTATACTATTGAATCATTTTTTGTTATCGCTGACAGAGAATAGATTAATATTTAGTAGTGAGATAAAAGCGGAATGTATAAACCTAACATGGACACAAATAGTTATCATTATTCATTTGAAGGATAATTATTTATTAATTTTCATTTTTTATTATGGTTGTATTGTGATGTAGTACAATTTGGTTTATGATTTATTAATAAACAATGGGTATACTTCTTAGACATGATTCTTTCACAATAGATATTTAGATTTTCATTCTATCATTTTTAGTTTATTATTTGTACTTTATTTTTTATATCAAATTTTTGACATATTGTTAGAATTAGTCTATACAATTTGTTTGTGTGACATAAACATGTTAGGTTGGGATAAATAATATTTTATAGATTAAATATGTGATTATTGTTGGATGATAAAACAATGATAATTAAAACTAAAAAATAATTAACCTTAGTAATTAGACACGTACAACGTTACTATTGACGTTCTCCTTTTCGCTTTCCGCACCATTTGAGGTAAAACACACTTTATCTTTTCCTCTCCTATTTAAAGTAGAATTTTCATTCGACTTGTCATAATTCATCTTCTGTTTTTCCATTGCCAAATATTTTTTCTTGAAAAAATAAAAACGAAAATATTTTTTAGAAAATAATATATCATATTTATATTTCGAAGACTTGAAAGTAATATGTTCAATAAAAATTAACTATGTACAAAAGGTTAAGTATCCAATGCAAAATAAATGATAAACTAAAATTAAATTATTTGAACTTAAAAAATAAATTGTAAGATTGACATATTAATTAACGATTAACGAAAGCAAGAGAACAACAAAAACATAAGCATATATAATATTAAGTTTATTGCATTAAGACAACTTCTATTAAATACAACAAAGTAAAACAATCAACCAACATGTCTATAATTTAAAATAACGATATAAAAGGCATAACATTACAAATTATAGAAATTATTCATCTATATAAATAAAACTGAATGAAAGCCGAAACGTTGAACATTCTAAAGATATCGTCAACAATCAAAGAGAAAAAATAGACTTGACGTGGTAACCCTACAAAAGAAAAAGAAAGAAAAAAATATATTAGACATAAAATATACAAAATATATATTATGAATACAAAATACATTAAAAATTATTTATACCTTAAAACTAACAGTTTAGGGCACAAGTCCATTACTCTGGCTGCTAATTTGTAGCCGAACCTCGTATTCCTCCAGTGCCTTTAAGCAGATCTGGTCGTCATCGATACTCTCTAACAAAGTTCCTAATGCTCTCAGGTCTTGGAGTTCTTTCCTTAAGGCTCTATAAACTCTAACTCTAGGCCAGGATTTCGGTAAAGTGCACACGATTGCATACACCAACACCGCCGAATTTGGTTGAAACCTCTTACGTCTTAGGTGGTAGTACGAACGCTCTTTTCTAAGTACATGCATTCTAGCACTCTCTTTTTCATTCATTTTTCTTTTTTCAAGTTCTCTATAATGGATGTACATCTCGTTCAGCCTCCTCTAAAAATTGTACAAATTCAAAGGCAGTAAGAAGCCGATGATTTTTAAATATGTTTTGTGTCGCAACAGTCCAATTTGATGGCAAACCATTAATAATTTGGTTCATTATGTCTCTCTTACTTATTTTGTACCTATAATTCTACAAATGTCTAGCACTTAAAATTTTATTCATCCCATATTCTCTAATGGGACAACTTTGTAAATAAGGCTTCTCGTAAAAGAATTGTTTTTCCTTACACAACTCTAACCTAGTACTTGTTCTCAATACAATAGCAAGTCGTACCATATTGCCTGAGATTGAAGGACATAAACAACACATAAGGCAAAAAAAAATTATTTGACTCTCTATTTGAGAATATTTTTAGAATAGTAAATACGACGGTCAAAAATTGAAATCCAATTAATTTTTCTAAATTTAATAAAGAAAATGTAGTAGACTCTCTGTCTGAGACTGGAAAAAAAAAAAAAAAGAATAATTTGTAACCGAAAAAACAGATCCCATGGACAAAATTCAGTATAATTTGTAACTGAACAAACAGGCCTGGAAAAACAAATTAAACTCAACACAATATATACATACACAATAAAAACTAATTACATGGTGCACAATATATCGCAAAGTGTGTTAGCATTATATACATACATACATACATAATCCTTAATTTTAAAACCAATATAGAGTTTATCACTTTGTATTCCCACTAAAAAAAAGGAAAAAAAAAAAAAAAACTGGTCATAGTCTTCTTGATTATATATATATATATATATATATATATATATATATTCAACTGATTTGAGACTATTAGAATTTTCAACTTCTTCATTGTATATTAGGCCAATTACAACTTTGATAACATCTATATATAATAGATATACATATGTATATAAATTGATTTTACTTTATAATTTTAAAGATTGCAAATTTACAATTATCATTTCAATGAACTCTCTCTTTCACCATTTTCATGATTCACATTTATTAAACTTGATTATCTTCTACAACCATCATGATTCATTTGTGAATGTGACTGATGATCAATTAATAAACATGTTTTGTTAAAAAGTATATAAAAAGTTATATGAAAATAAAAAAAAAATCTTGATTACCAAATCTCTACCTACATTGAAGAATAAAAAATCCAACTTATTATGAATTTGGTATCAACCAACAACAATATTAAACATTACTTTTGGAAAGCCGAAAGTGGTAATTTAAAATAAGACTTTCATTATTTAAATAACAAAATATTTATTCAGCATACATGTTTTTCCTGTTTCGGTGATGCAAAATAACTAACACTTTATTATTAAGTTGTTTAACTTGAAGATCTCACACGTCAAAAAAATGCAGAAGCAGGACCAGAAACAAAAAACAGAGAACAGAAATAGAAGCAGGATCAGAAACAAAAACAAAAACAGGGAACATAACAGAAACAGGATCAGAAACAGAAACGAAAAACATAAACGAAAACAAGAACATGTATATTTCTCTAAAAAATAATTCAGGAGATAATTTTGGGAGATGGCGGGTGGAATGGTAAACATTTATTTTTCTTCAAATTCTTAAAAAAAATTAAAAATAGTCTCAAATTACTTTAAAAAATTTGGGAACAGAAACGTGTTTACCAATTGCGTGCTGGACATTAATCTTAAACTTGAGGTAGCGAAAAAAAGAATCAGGGAACAAAACAAAACGGGGCCTAATACAACGATGGAACAACTTATTTATTGAAAATGAGATTCAATAAATACTTAATCTTGCCAATTAAGAGGAACGGTGGAACGGTTTATTTATATATGAGAATATATGAGATTCAATAAATACTTAACCTTGCCAATTAAGAGAATATATGAGATTCAATAAATACTTAACATTTCCAATTAAGAGGAAAAAAAAATAAAAATGTTTCTAAATAAATCGTTGTTCTTTAACAAAAATGGGCAGCAGTAATTGTTTACATTGGATGAGAACGTCTTACCTAGTTCGAGAGTTAAGATTTAACCTGATTCTACAATCGCTTCCCTCCCTCCTCGCTAGCTTGTCTCTCTTCTCTCTGATTCTACAATCAAATAAAACAAATGCAAATTAAAAGAGTAGAAATATGACAACAGAATAGAAACAATTAGCCAAATGAAATAAGACACTTTGAATATTGAATTCTAATGGGGACCATGTCAATCTTTTTCCCGCTATATTATTTCTAAATTCAATGTTGGTCTTCAACAAAAATCAGTTGCAAAACAAAACTGGGCAGCAAAAAAAAAAATGTTCAACAAAAAAAAAAATTGAAAATGATTCTAAATTAACTATTGTTCTTCATCAAAACTGGGCAGCAAAACAAACTAAAATCAGAAACTAATCTAGCAATATGAAATTAGAAAGTGGAAACAACTAACAATATTTCTAAATTAATAGTTGATTTTTGTCAATTGATATACAGAGATTTTTGACAATCTCGTGGAAACAACCAACAATATTTCGAAGCCCTATTTTTAATTAATTCTACAATTGATTTTGTCAATCGTGTTATTTTCTACAATCAACAAACTGGGTAGCAAAACAAACTAAAATCAGAAACTAATCTAGCAATATGAAATCAGAAAGTAAAAACAACCAATAATATTTCTAAATTAACAGTTAATTTTTATCAATTGATATACTGAGATTTTTGTCAATCTCGTGGAAACAACCATAAATATTTCAAAGTCCTATTTCTAATTAATTCTGAAATTGATTTTTGACAATTGTGTTATTTTCTACAATCAGCAACCAAAAAAAAAAAAAAAACAGAAACTGACCTCCGTAGTTGATCGTCTGGAGCGAGGAATTGTTGTGAGGAGATCGCCTGATGTGAAGGTCTTATAGATGCGAGATAAAGGGATTCCATTTGGGCACGACTGATTTTCAGGGATTAGGGCTTCGATTAAGGCACGACTGATAGGCGACGATTAGGGCAGAGATTAGGGCACATTTGATGAGGGCGATGACGGCAAGTAAACAGTGGGTAATGAAAGACAAAGTCGGCGAAGATGGGAAGGAGATGAATCCGGCGAAGATGAGAATTGGAAGCCAAGGAATTGAAAGGCTATTCACACTAAATATGGAGTGGAGAAAAAGCTAAAAATGGACTGTGAATTGAAAACAGTAATTGCTCTAAAAAAAGTAAAAGGAAATACATATGCTCAAGCAAATTGGGAAATGAAAAGGAAAAAGTAAGTGCTTTAAAGTGTGAAAGGAAAGTGGCTCAAGTGAATGTGAATTGGGAAATGAAAAAGAAAAAATAAGTGCTTTAAAGTGTGAAAGGAAAGTGTTGGATTGGGAGCAAAAAGTTAGTGATTTAAAAATGAAAATGGACACGGTTATTGTATATGCGGCTCCAAACCCTAAATTATAATACAAAAGCCATCTAACGGCTACCAATATCTAAAATTTTGTCTCTTGATCCGACAATTCTATTTATAAGTGAGCTGATTTATTATATATTAGCGTATAACCCGTGCCTGAAGGCACGGGTGTAAAACAACAAAAATAAAATAAAGAATTGACCTATTTCATTTAAACATTAACAATAAGTAACAACCGATATTAACATCATGCACCTATTTAATTTGAATATCAATAATAACTAACAGTTGAACATCACTAATAACCAATAATTAAAATTAAAAAATGTATCGATGTAAAATAAGAAGATTATACATTCTTTACTAATTCATACTATTTATATACTATATAGAGTTTTTCATAAATTCTCTTTTCTATTCAGGCTAATGACTCTTTTAATCCCTCACAAATGCAACTGTTACTCAATTGGACTCTCAAATTTGGAAATAGACACATTGGTTCTTTGACATTTCAATTTTGTTCCAATTTTGCTCCAATTACTATTCAATAATAATGGAGGTATTTTGGTCATTTTGCATTCAAATCTAATTTAACTATTCAGCCTATATAGATTAATTCCCCCTTATTTTTAAAATTATATATTTTTACCCAATTTTTTAAATAATTATATTTATATCCAACCTTACCCCACCCTCTCAATGACAACACCACTGCCACCGCCAACTGCCACTGCCATGGACTGAAAAAGAAACCTTAATTTAAAAAAAAAATCAATTAGAATTGTAATAATTTACAGCCATATTTTAGAGTAAAACAAACAAATTGTATAGAAAGTCAAAAATCCATACAAAAACAATGCTAACTATTGAAATTGGATAAAAGAACCATCAAATTGTTAAAGTTTTCTTTCATTGTCAAATAATTCCAATGAACTACAATTAAACACAAATTAATAATATACGTACAAATATATAAAAAAAAATGACAAAACACCATTTGTTTCCCAAGTTCTCAACTCCCATTTTTCAAGTGAATACAACAATAACCGACATTTAAAAAAAATACCATAATTTGTTTTGTTTATACAATATTCCCAAACACTCAGGAGCTAAAGTGGCGTGGAAATTTGCAAGATGCAAAAGTGACTGACAGTAACATAGAAACAAAAACACATCAAATCAATATATTAAAAGCCAAAAATGATGATCAACAAAGGAGATGAAAAACGTTGAAGCACTAAATTTTCAAACTAAAAAAACAGAAGATTGAGCACGCAATACATAGATCCTTCAACAACAAAACACATAAATCTTTCCTTGCTTCAATTCTCAAAGTATAGCAAGAGATATAATACTCTGTAGATCCAACACGAAGCAGATCATAAAACAATGTAGCATCATTCTTCGCATTGCATCCTTACATTGGGCCTACCAAAACCCACTCATCATCATTTGATCCAACCAAATTGAAGCCAACATGCAAAATTTATTGTTGAAAAACTAAAACAAT
The DNA here is from genome assembly GCA_016647705.1 of Eucommia ulmoides. Lineage (NCBI taxonomy): Eukaryota > Viridiplantae > Streptophyta > Magnoliopsida > Garryales > Eucommiaceae > Eucommia > Eucommia ulmoides. The sequence goes on from CM028340.1 coordinate 7,778,850, forward strand.
GAATGGTTTGGGTGAGACTAATCTGAAAAAACCCAAAAGACAAAAGTAGAAACAGTTGGTGGTGACCATATCAGAGCAAACGAAAAAATAAAACACCAAAAAGGAAAAGCTAAATTTGATTTACCTGCAACATGTAGGTGATGGTTTCAAAACCTATGAATCAAAAACCAGAGTAAGATTTAAAATTAAAAAAAGAAAAAAGAAAATGAAAAGAGAGAGTCAGATTTATTGAAAATTAAAAATGAGTCAAAAATCAAGAATTAAACCTCTGTGCTGAGAGAGAAGTCATTGAGATTGAGAGAGATGCATTTGTTTAGAGAGAAATCTCGGTGTTATGTTTTTACAATTAGGGAGAGAAAAAGACAATGAGAGGATTACGAGAATTAAGCGTCGTTGTTTCCATAAAATTGAGAGGCAATTAAGGATTAAGAATTAATTAGCCATTTGTTTCCATAAAAATGATACACGATCAGGAATTAAGATGATTAGTTATAGGTGACAAATCCTATCAATTAATGATATACAATTATTTTTATTTCAATAAATCCAGTTTCCTTTTATGGGCCTAATTTTAAAAAAAAAAATGAAAAGATGATACGGCCTTAAAATGTCAATAGTTTTGTCTCTCATCCGACGGTCGTGAATATACCCGTTTTGATTTATTATATAGATATTTAAAGAATTAAGGAATATATAAAAAAATACATGCTTCTTTTTTTGTAACTAAATAAACCATTTCTTTTTTATATTAATTAATTAATTCTCACTAATTAATGTGCTTTTTATATTCTCACTAATTGTTATATCTAATTAAGGAATTGTATAATTGTTCAATTATGTAATTAAATTTATTAAGGAAAATTGAGTTAACCTTTTACCAAAATTGATTTTTTTTTTTTTTATGTTTGTTCTAGTCAGCATTTGTTTGTTCTCGTCAGTATTTTTTTTGTCCTAGTCATATTTTGTTTGTCCTAGTCATAAGTTTGTCTTACTCAGCCAAAAATCAATTAATGATATACAATTATTTTCATTTCAACAAACCCAGTTTTCTTTTATGGCCCTAATTTAAAAAAAAAATGAAAAGATCATATGGCCTTAAAATGTCAAGAGTTTTGTCTCTCATCCGACAGCCGTGAATATATCCGTTTTGATTTATTATATAGATATTTAAAGAATTATGAAATATATAAAAAAAATATATGTTTCTTTTTTTTAACTAAATAAACCATTCCTTTTTTATATTAATTAATCAATTCTCACTAATTAATGTGCTTTTTATATTTTCACTAATTGTTATATCTAATTAAAGAATTGTATAATTGTTCAATTATGTAATTAAATTAATTAAGGAAAATTGAGTCAACCTTTTTCTAAAATTGATTTTTTTTATATTTCTCTTAGTCAATATTTGTTTGTCCACGTCAATATTTTTTTTGTCCTAGTCATATTTTGTTTGTCCTAATCATAAGTTTGTCCTAGTCAGCCAAAAAGTCGTCCTATTTTATTATATAGATATATATATAGTGGTGTGGGTGAAACAATAATAATATTATTATTTAGTAAGTAATAAAAAGTTAAATTATTTTTATGTTAAATGTAACAATTCCGAGTCAAAGTAAAATTTAGTAAAATCCATGGGATATAAAGTGTAAAAAACACTATTTGTAATTCATGAGTTGTCCCCACTTTAAAAAAAAACACAATCTGTAGTTGTTCCCACTTCCCAACAAAACCCCTAATTCCTAGAAGATTCATTTCCACTCCCACACCAGCTCACACTCGCTCACCTTAGTGCCTGCCAAACCTCACTCCGGCTCCATGCCTCTCCTGTAAGTCCTCTCTGTCTATCTCTCCTCCGAGCTCTTTGACCTGGTATGTTTCTCTCTCTCACGTCCGCTCCTCTCTCTCTTTGTGAGTCTCACTCTTTCTCTCTCGGTCATTCTATTTTCTCTACCTATCGAATACCGATCGACAATCCTTATGCGGCCTCCGAGTACAGTATCCTGGTGCAGAACTCCAGCATCTGAGTCTCCGACGACAGCACATCTCCGAGTCTCGAAGGCAGCAACACAATAGTACCGAACGTGATCACTCTTCCGCCTTAACCTTCTGCCTGCTGCTCTGCATCGTTGATGGCTCTGCCCTTGCTTTCGTTGCTTACGGTAGGTTCTCTTCTTTTAAATTGTTTTATTTTTTCAATTCAGTTTGTTTCTCTGTTTTTTAGGTCTACTGATTATGCAGTTTTTTTGCCCCCCACGAATCTGATGAAAGGAATTGTAAAAACAATTCCGAAGAATAAGAGAGGGGTGAGATCTATGAAATGAGAGCTCGGTATTTGTAGAGGGAATTGATGGTACGAGATATATTTAATTATTATCATTGGTGAAATATTGCATAATTGATGACCTATATTTTTATTTTTTATAAGTGAGTGTAAGTTAGTGGAATAGAATACAAGATTGTATGTTTTTTAGTGATTGGTGGAATGAATCGATCCTAGCTATTGTTTGTTATAGAATAGATTAATTGTATTATTTCGAAAATTTATATTTTTAAAGATATTATTTTTAATATTTTTGGAATTATATTGTAAATTATAATATAAATAATATTTGATAATTTTTTGGGTTAAATATTAATTTTAAATTGACTTTTAAAAATTTTGCTACTACTTTGTTATTTAAAATATACTTTTAAGAGTTTTGAGATATAATTAATATTTTTTATTTGAGATATAATTAATATTTTTTATTTTAAAGGGACACTTGTGTAAATAAATAAACATGTGAAATTAGTTTTCTTTTTAACGAAGGAAACCAATTTCAACCATATATATATATATATATATAAATAATATGTTATTTTGTTGTGGCTTTGGACGAGAAAAAAAATGAAGATCAAAAAGAAAAATAAAATTATACCATGACGATTTCGGTTTGGATTTCAGGTAGAGTTTCTAAGTCTTTTAATATATATATTTAATCTCTCTATTGTGAAATTTATGATATTATTGTGGTTGAATTATAATTGTTAGTTTGCATGAAATAATTATGATTATGTAAAAATTACGTGTGAAACATGCCTATGTGTTTATTTGTTATATTAATTAGATATACGTATTAGAGGGGTTGAATTTCTACAGAGCTTTGTCTCACAACCCCACAGTTTCTATTGTAGGGTCGTTGAAAATGGATATGCGCTGGAAATTATATTTGAATTTCTATTTAATTTGTAATAGTTGTATTTATTATTTCTTGTTGTAAAATTAACTCAAAAATTCTATAATTATGATTATCGTCATAGTTTGTAAAATTTCTCAGGTTTTTATAAGATGAAATATTGATTATTCAGATTTAGTTTTAATTCTCCAAAGGGAGAAATCACGTGGCGACCTTAGAAAATCGAGTCGTTACAAAGTGGTATCAGAACATAGGTTACGACCACCCTAAGTTTGGGTTATGATATCCGTTACTCATAATAAATAGATTAATATTTAAAAATAATATTTTTAGTATAATCTATTAATTTTGCTTATTATTAATAGCGAAGACGTAAATGTAGTTAAAAATATTAAAGAAAAAAAAATTTAGAGAACTTCCAGAGCTTAGCCTTCCACAAAAAGAAGATTAAATAGTTGTAGAAATATATGGTAGCTAATTACGATGCGGGAAAACTAGTGCTAGCCTTAGCTTCTTCTTCGATGGATTCTTCTATAATTAATATTTTCTTATTTTTCTAGCTTTTCTTTCATTATTTTAATTTGTTCTTTCAAATCAAATTCTACTTGCTGTAGTCTCCTGGGAATGTCATTGCTGCAAATAAAATGTTATAATAAAAATCCTATTGAAGAGATAGATAAATCTATTCTACTTTCTACTGCTGGTTGTAAAATACAACGAGTGCATGTAACTGGAAGTTTTTCTATTTTTTTTAATGCTAGCTGAAAGGTTAAGTAAGACTCGGTGAGTGTTGTATACCATATGCTAAGTTTTTGAAATGATTGGTTTAAAAGGTATTTATTATCTTCTATGTAAATTATCAAATTATATTATCGTATTAAATTGAAAAAAAAAATTGATAAAAATGGACAGTTTTATGACGTTAAATGGATCAAGTAAAATTTTAAAGGTGAAAAATGGATTCTTATTATCCTGCTATGCCATAATTGTCAGGTCGGGAGGGCATGTCCTGCGAGATGTTGATTTGACAGGAGAAGTTGAACATGGAATTGATTATGAATATGTTATTAGACTTGTCAGGAGGACAAGTCCTGCAGGTGATAAAAATCTTTTGTTGATTTGACAGGAGAAGTATGGTATTTTATTATATAAAAGAGAGTTAATATGTTAATTGAAATTCGGTTATTCTATGATATTTGTGGAATTTTGATATTTCCCAATGTTGAAAATGGTTTTGATAGAAAAATACTTAATCCATAAATTGTTTTTGTATTATAAAGACAGTACACCTAAAAAATGTTCCAGTAAATATTGGTCAACTACTGGCGATAACGAGAATCAGAGTGTAGGATAATTGTTGAGACTTTTAAGAGACTTTATATAATAGCTTAATATACATTTTATGTTAGTTTTTACTTTGAGCCTAAATGATATTTTAGAAATTCAAGTGGGGGAGTTTTATGTAATATTCTTATACATGTTACGTGAGTTTTGAACTTCTGAGACACATTTATATGTTGAGACGTATGTATGTGATTGAGATGTATTTATACCGTTAAGACGTGTTTGATTTTTGTAGTTTGACATGTATTTATGTGTTTCCAGACGTATTTATGTGGTTGACACGTATTTATGTGATTGAAACGTATTTATGTGGTTTAAAATGCATTTATGTGTTTTGAGATGTATTTATACAGTTAAGACGTATTTATGTGTTTGGGACGTATTTATATGTTGAGAGATATTTGTGTGTTTTTAGATGTATTTCAGAAAATCCATTATTTGGAGTTTGGGTTGTGGAAAAATTTACGAGATTATTAGAATTTTAATGTGGATATTGAAAACGATTGTTTTTAGTCTCATGGGACAATTAACGAGGAATTTGGGCTATCTACTAGTTATAATATTGGTTGCAAATATGTTGAATAAAATTGATCAATGCTGGTTATGGGTTATAGCAGTGGACTCAAAAAATCATTCCAACTGAGAAAATTATTGAGATCATGGACCTGTTGGAATTGAGATAGACCCAATCCAAGTGAAACTGTCGTGATATTTTAAAAATATAATTGTTGGTTATAAATATAAAAATATATTTATTGTTATTTTTATCAGAGTGCACAGCGGAAATAATTAGAAACATAAAATTCTATGATAATTAGTTATCTATGTTAGAAGTTATCAACTAAAGTGCACCATGTCGGTATGTTGTTGGATATAGAGTAGGTCACCGCAGATGCGAAAGTAGCGATATATAATATAAATTTTGTTAGTTATGAATTATAGGTGATTTTCGGTTATGAGACCCTACATAGAGAACAATTGTTTTAGAATCGAGTATGACAAACATGACTGTGCGGTGCGATTTTAAATTATTATTATTTTAAACGAAATTTCAATGACGAAATTTATTTAAGAGGGATAGATTGTAATACCCCAAAGTTTTATATTTTTGAAAATATTATTTTTAATATTTTGGGGATTGTTTTATAAATTATGGTATAAATAATATTTGATAATTTTTGGGGTTAAATATTAATTTTAAATTGACTTTTAAAAATTTTGGGACTATTGTGCTATGTAAAATATACTTTTAAGAGTTTTGGGATATAATTAATATTTTTTTTATTTTAAAGCGGGTATTTGTGTAAATAAATAAACTATTGAAATTGGTTTCAACCATATATTATATGTTATTTTGTTGTGGCTTTGGACGAGAAAAACAAAAAGATCAAGAAGAAAAATAAAATTATACTGTGGCAATTTCGGTTTAGATTTCAGGTAAAATTTTTAACTTTTTTAATATATGTATTTAATCTCTCTATTGTGAGATTTATGATATTATTGTGGTTGAATTATAATTGTTAGTTTGCATGAAATAATTATGATTATGAGAAAATTACGTGTGAAATATGTATATGTGTTTATTTGTTATATTAATTAAATATACGTATCAGAGATGTTGAATTTCTATTGAGTTTCGACTCACAACCCACAGTTTCTATTGCAGGGTCGGTGAAAATAAATATGCGCAGGAAATTATATTTGAATTTTTGTTTAATTTGTAATAGTTGTATTTATTATTTACCGTTGTAAAATCAACGCAAAAATTCGATAATTATAATTATCGCCGTAGTTTGTAAAATTTCTCGAGTTTTTATAAGATGAAATAATGATTATTCAGGTTTAGTTTTAATTCTCCAAAGGAATAAACCGCATGGCGGGTTTGAAAAACTAGGTCGTTACATTGATCTTGACTATCCATTCATTAAAATCAATAACAATGTAGAGATAAGTCATTCTTGAGGCTGGTTCATTCCTGAGCAGAGGCCTCTGTTTTCATTTAGAGGGAGAGGTGATTCATGGCCATTTATTTTATTTTATTTTTATTTTTATTTTTTATTTTTTAATGTTGGCTTCCCAAGCTTTTAACACATGGATGTCATCATTTTAACAAAACACATGTAATAATAATAATAATAATAATAATAATGTTATTATTATTTAATTGTTAATTTATTTACATAAATTACCCCCAAGTTATTATATTTTAAATAATATAATAATCCCAAAATTTTTAAAAATTATAATTAATATTTAAACCCCAAAATTTTTAAAATCAAATTTTTAAATATCATAATAACCCCTTAAAAATTTTAAGATAAAATTTAAATAACACAATAAATTCTATTATTTTTCTAAATGTTCTAAAATATAACTAAAAATATGCATATGCAAAAGTTAGGTCTTACAATGGACTATTAACTACTAACAACTAACATTTATTTTTCTCGCTCTGCGCCTTTCTACGCTAACATAGATCATAGCCTAGCCCTATATCTTAGGTTGTGAACTGACACTCTTATATATATAAGCCTAGATCATAGACTAGTCATACGTCTCAGATCATGGACTGGCACCCTTTATAAATTATTACGTCTAGACCTTTGTGGGTAAAAAGTAGAATAAAGGGAAGTCCTTCATTCCTTCGGGGATATGTGTGTGTCTTCTTCAGAAACGTTTTCTCTTTCTTAGTTACGAATAGGACTGGCACTATATTCTATATTTTTTTTCTTTTGAGCTAATAAAAGTAGACTTTAACATTATACTTGCCTAAGTAAGTAACTTCGATGGGAGCATTTTTGACAAAATCAAATGTGCATATCATTTATCATTCGTGTCATACTTTGTTCTTACTTTTTTTAAATAATAATAAATAAATAAAATGTAGTTTTTCAAGCATAAAAACACTTTGTGTTTTTCTTTAAAAAAATAAACATTTATCTTTATAAAATATTTTCATAAATAAATGTTATATACTTTGTTTATAATAAAAATTTTACTTAGTGTTGTTATATTTTCATACTTAAAACATGGTTTTTCACATTACAAATAAAATGTGTTTTTCTTAAAATATCTAACCTTTTTTATTTTTTAAATAAATAAATTAGTTTTCTTAAGTCAAGTTTTCAAATAAAATTCCCCTAAGACTAAATTTATCGATTTTTTCATAATTGAAAGGTAGTCTAAAAAAGAGACATTTGTTATTTATTTTCAATCTATTTTATCTGTTGCTGCTTTTCATAAATAAATATTTCTTATTTTCTTACATAAAAAGACAAAAAATATAAAAAATAGGAATTATCGTGTTAATCAAAACCGAAGGAAATTACTTGAACTTGTTCAAACATAAAGATCTATTTAAACTTAGATACCGTCTTCGAAAGGGTGTCTTGAGGTGCCTAACACCTTCTCCGAGAATAACCAACTTCCAAACTTTAAAAAAAAAAATATGGTAAAGATCTAGTATTTTTTTCGAATCAAAATTTTGGCTTTTTCTTAAAATAAAAATGGCTTTTATAATCCCGGTGACCTAGTACACTATTTAACTCAATATTAGGCGACGACTCCATTTTTTAAATAAATTCTAGCCCAAAGAATGTTTTCAAAATTGGCGCCTAGAAAATCCCCTGAAATTAGTTTTCTAAAAAGAACAGATTTTTGTAGATTTTGAGAGGGAAGAAACCAAGCAACATTTTCAACAACAATATTTCAACAAACATGTGGGTACTGAGCAACATTTTGTAATAGAAAACTTATAAAAACAAAGGGCATTCATATAAACCCAATGTCCAAACAATATATTGCACGTCTGAGACAAAAAACAAAAGAAATAATGTAACGACCCGGTTTTCTGAGACCACCACTCGATTTTTCCCTTTTATTTTTATGAAGAAATAGAGATAAAAGACAAATCAATCCACCAAGACGCTTTCACTGCGCCACTATAGTAAATAAAATATTAATAGACGTGACCTCGACTTTCTACTACCAAACAATAATAAATATAAACTAACTATCAACTGACATAAATTTAAAATTTACTAACTCAAAATTCAACTATATTTATCCAACTTTTCTGTAACACTACAAAAGTTTGAACCACTGATTACCAACCACTGTCCCGACTGTCACAAAAGCAACACCACCCTCTGACTCTATCTAACGCCAATAGTGGATTCGTCTCTACTTGGAGTATTTAAGACAAAATATTTTATTGGTGTACTGTCTTCATAATATAAAAACAATTTATAAAACAAATACATTTATGACAATCACTTTCCAAAACAAAATATAATCTTAGTGAAATATTCCAAAACAAAATATAACCACACTAACCAGTATCAAAATTCACAGATATCATCAAGATATAGCAACTGAACATAAATCGATCAATCAAATCACTTTTATATAATAACGTACCAAAAATATACTTACCTACTAGTCATAGGATCATTTTACCTCACAATTGAGAGTTATAACGATACTGTAACCTGTACAATTGTGCAATCTAAGGTTGACATTAGTGTCAGGGCCATTCAATATATCTCCAATGATAGGAGCCAACATATGGTATAAACCACCATATCATGATGATAATCATCATTGTCAACAATAACAATGATGACGATAACCACCTGTAGGATTTATCATCTTGTCAGGCCACAACATAACGTCCTACGTACAGATATGCCCTCATGTTAGGATCAACAATATCTCGCAGGACATGCCCTCCTGTCGAGACCACACTATGGCATAGTCGGATAATAATAAAATCACTTTCCACAGTCAACTTTTTACTTGATTCATTTAACATTATAAAATAGTCCATTTTAATCAACATTTTCTTTTCACAATTTAGTACGAAAATATATTTGACAATTTACATAGAAAATAGTATACTCACCTCGAAAATTACGCTGCTAATAGGTTATTGTCGAAATATTACCGTAGTCGGTGTCGCCTGTAAACCTTAAAAGAGAGAAAGCTATGGAGATTAAGAGAGAAAAAAGGAAAAATACTCTAAGATACTCCTATATATCTATATATATGCGTATTGAAATCATGGTGTTGATCCTATTACTATTGTTATTATTTATTTATTTATCTATTTGTTTGCTTTGTTGGCTTTCTAGGTTTAAGACACTGAGACTTTGGTGTGTTGTATTCATTAAATCAAGAACAACACACCTCAATGGTACACACATATATATTTTTTTTCCTTTTTTTTTACACAAATGCCCCCAAAATAAATTGATTATTTATTATATCCCAAAAGTTTGTATTTTAAATAATATAAAAATTCCCAAAAAAAATTAAAATCAAAATTAGAATTAACATATGACCCCAAAATTCTTTAACTAAATTTTAAATAGCCAATTATCCCTTAAAAACCTTAAAAATTTAAAATAAAATTTAAATAATATAATAGACCCCATTATTTTCTAAATGTCGTAAAATGCAATTAAAAAATATGTCAATGCAAAAAAAAATTGGGTTTTACAAATAATATTTCACATGCCACACCAGTAAAAAATCCAAAAATTAAAAATTAAAAAACAACATAAAGCACAAGATGAAAAGGCATATATAAACCTTAGAAATCTCTAGCTTTTAATAGCGCAGAGGATGGAAAGACATTTCTCCTGTAGTATTTCAAGCAAATCAAACACGAGAAGCAAACAAATATACATGCAAGCTTAAAAGAAAAATAACGAAAAACTGTAAATCTTTATAAACAACTAACTTTCATATCGTAATGATTTTTCAACAATTGTCTTCGTAATCACTTTTTGATTCAAAATCAACGGTAAATTTGACCACGAAACCCTAACTCAAGCTCCGATCTTGAGAAGAGAATAGACAACAACGATGAGTCAGGGTTTAGAGAGAGAGAGAGAAGTAGGAGACTTGAGAAGTTCTAGAGTCCAACGGCTCTTATTGAAGGACAATTTAGTCATTTCATCATATACAAACATTAGGTCTCATTCTCTAGAGAGTACAAAGGAGTAAAGTGTAGAATTTTAAAATACAGTGGATAAAGTGATACTAAGTGAAAGTACAAAGGGTACAAGGCAATTAACCCAATATATAATTATCCCTTAGTATTATCGATATTTACCACTTCTCTCCCATAGTACAAGGCAAACCACAAAATTCCTCTGTCATTTACTAAATACCAGTCAATACCTTGTCATTTTCAGTCAAAGACCATTTGGTTTCCTTATAGGTAAAAAAAAATTACTAAATTTTTTATTATAATATCAAATTTACCCTTAACAATAATTTAAAGGATAATTAATTTTTTAATCCTCTATAGAGACCCAATAGAAAAAAAAGACTCCCTGACATGAACAATTAAATTTTTAGACCCCACCAAATTTTTAGAAAAAAATCTTTCATTATTGCCCTTACTGTTAACATTTATTTATAAGTCTGTCATTTTGTCATTATGCAATAAGACAAATTTGGATAATAAAGGATGTTAACGTTAACGTAATTTGTCTAAGTAAATACCACTTATCTATATTACAATATTACATTGGGATTGACGTTAACGTTGTTGAATTCATTTATTTTATTTTTTTGTTAACGCATCATCTTCCAATCTGTCTGTTTGTGCATTACGTTAACGTTAACTCATTTTATCACCAGACGAATTATATATTTTTTTTCTTGAATATTTATCATATTTTGTGTTTGTTTATGTAATGTATCTTGTTCGTTTGTGCGTGTGTTAATGTTAATGCATTTTTTTGTATGTATTTCATATTACCGTCTCTTTCATTATTTATTTTGTGTGCATTAACGTTAATGTTAGTTGCATTAATATTAACATAAATACAATTCAGCACATTAACTTAATTGTGTTAACGTTAAAACAATTACAATCCAACACATTTAATTTTATTACGTTAACGTTAACACAATTACAATTCAGCACACCTAACTTAATTACGTTAACGTTAACGTAATTACAAACTCAATACACTTAGTTGTGTTAACATTCAACACAATTATAACCTAGCCATTAACCTTTTTTTTTATGCTACGTTAACGTTAACTCATTTTACCACCAGACGTGTTGTGTGTTTTTTCTCTTGAATATTTAGCGTATTTTGTGTATATTTACGTTAATACATCTTGTTCATTTGTGTGTGTTTTAACGTTAATATATTTTTTTTTTTTGTGTTTCACATTACCATCTCGTTCATGATTTGTTTTGTGTGCATCAATGTTAACGCATTTTGGTGAATTTGCGTTAATGTTAATGCAGATTTTGTTGTCTCTCTCTGTATTAAATGTTAATCTACTTAAAATTGTCCAAAAAATGTGTGAAATAAAAATCACTCACAATACAGACAAACTTAGTTACATTAACGTTAACGCACTTACAACCCCAACACATTTACGTAACTGTGTTAACGTTAACGCAATTTTAACCCAGCATATTTAACTTATTGTGTTAACATTAACGCAATTACAACCAAACACATTTAACTTAGTTGCAATTGCCGAATCTGACTAGTGGTGGCCGACGGTTGTCCGAATCGAAAATGAACACCATCACCGTCGAACAACATTGTCGAATCTAACATTAACACCCCAAAAAACACCACCAACATGAACAAAACCAGCCAGTGACGTTAAATGCGTTAACGTTAACATTTTATATAGGCAAACTTTTTGAAGTCCAAACTTTTTTTGTTTACAGGCAAATTTAGTTGCATTAACGTTAACGCAATTACAACCTAACCCATTAAATAATTGCGTTAACGTTAATGTATTTTATTTTTTAGGGGCTTTGTGTTAATATATTTTGTTTGAATATTTACATTAACGTAAACACGTTTTATTGGTTTTAGCGTTAACGTTAATACACATTTTTTAAGAGTCTCTTGTGTTAACGTTAACGCATTTACATTATCTGGATAAAATATGACTGGTGACCGACAGTGGTTGTCGGATCTAGCTAGTGGTGGCTGATGGTTGTCCGAAACGAACATCAACACCGCCAACAACACCCGCTGAATCGAACATCAACACCGCCGAAGAATACCACCAAAACCAACATTTATCACTACCAAAGATCAGATAGAAATATATGTATATATATATATATATAGAGAGAGAGAGAGAGAGAGAGAGAAGAAATACCTGCCACCGCCATCATCCACCACCACCACCACTTCAAAAAATATACAAAAAAACCCACAAATTCAAAACACATAGTGAAAATCGTGAAAACCACCACTTCAAAAATATACAAGAAACCCACAGAACCAAAATACCCACAAATCCAAAACAAAATCGTGAAATCTGAACCCTATAGATCGTGAAATCGTAACCTACTTCCAGACCCACATCCAGAACAAACTCAAACCCATATCCCCTGCCAAATCCACTGGGATACCTTCGCTAAAATCAAACCCACATCAATTAAAACACAAACACTAATTATTAAATAATTGAATGAGAATCAAAGCAAATAGAGAGAGAGAAGATAGGGCGCAAATCTGGGTTTTCGGATCTGAAAAATCATATCCCAAATCTGGAAACTCAGATCTATATGGCCCTTCTACTCCTTCGTTTCGGAGAAAATGGCCCTTTTGCGAAATGTCAAACCGATCTAGGGGCTTACAAGGTAGCAACGTCGTCAGAGAGGCCAAAGATGATAACGGAAGAGGATCCGATCTTGAGCTCAATAGAGAGAATGAGCGGTAGTTCTCCGTCGACCTCACGGGCCAAGCCATCGCCGGATCGTCTCCGTCGATCTCACGGGCCAAGCCATTGCTAAGGCTTAGAGAGAGAGAGAGCGAGAGAGAACCCCGAAAACGACGATGCCCAGCAGTTCGCCGACCTCTGTCGCCGTCTCTATCTACCTCACGGGCAAAGTAGCCGTCGCCGTCACTGGGGTTTGGACTTCTTAAATCCTGATATCTAGAGAGAGAGAGAGAGATCCGACCACTGATTGTAGAGAGAGAGAGATAATGTGATGTTAGGTTTAGAGGGAGAGAGTGATCTCCATTATGTTAGGTTTAGAGTGAGAGAGACATCTCTTTTAACGTAAATAGTTAACGTAAATGAGATAATGATATATATGTCTTTTCATGTCTTATTTTGTCCCATTTAAGGGCTAAAAACGTAATTAATTGTACTGTTTAGTCTGAATCATAACTAAACTTATGAAAAAAAAAATTCTTAATGGTCTCTCTATGGAAACTATATAATAAAAAATTATTATTTAAAATTATTAAATAATTAAAAAGTAAAATACATAAATATCCCTTTAGTTTTTTTTTTTTAATATACATATATATTCCTCATTTACCTTTTTATATTAACATCCCTACAAAAAAATATATGTTTCACCAATTTAAAAGTAAATAAATAAATAACCCACGCCCTTACTGCTCTATCCCAAATTCGTCAATTTTTTTTCTCTTTCTTTTTTTCTTTCTCCATGGATCCAGCACAGATCTATGGAGAAAAGGAAAGATCCGGAACCATGGAGAGAGCAAGAAAGGATGAAAAAGAAGAATAAGAAAGAAGAAAATCAACCGGAGAAGATGGGGGGTGGTGGCGGGGGTGGAGTCGGGGTAAAAATAATTTTTAAAAAGTTTAGGCATAAAATATAAAATTTGGAGTGTTAGTAAATTTTTAAAAAATAACAGAAAGATATTTGTATTTTTTCGATAAAAATTAAATTAAAAGGTTGACTCATATTTAATAAATGGGAGTTGAGGATTGTGATTTAAGCAAAATATAAGGGAGGGACCCATAATATTATTTTCCGGTATTTAACCCGTATATACACTAAAATTACTTATAATGCAATTATGCTTACCATAGGAAACGAAGAAGTACATACTCCAAGGATCATATGAGAAATCCTATATTCTTTAAAATAGGAATTGTTATTAACAATAATATCGTTTATATACCATGTCTCTTAGACACAGGTGCCGATATTTGTTTAATAAATAAAAACGTGTTACCTTATAAAATGTGGAAAAAGACTAAGAAAAGTCAATTTGCTTTATGTTATTCACCGATACTTAAAAAATTTGATTGCTAGTAATTATGGCGATTATTGCCCTGATGGTGAACTCCGTGCTAAAAAAGAACTTCTAGTTGAGTTTTCTTCTGTTGGATATTCCGCTGTCGACTCCTCTGTATTCTCATTAATTTTTTCGATAGACATTTTTAGTCGGTATCGTTTTGAGCAAAATCATAATCATCAAACACAAAATCTCGTTTATCAAAAACATAATTTTCTTAGGATTCCGCTTCATCTTTTGCAATATTAGAATAGTGATCATGCATATCTTTTAATACTTTCCATTTTATTAAGTCGATAATTTCTTTAAAGAGGTTAGCTTCGCTTAGGGCATATTTTATTAAAACAAGTTTTTCACAAGTTTCTTTTTTATAAACTTGTAGCCAATTTATAGCATGGTATCCTAAAATAGATGTTTCAGGTAGATATATATCACGATATTTTGGTAATCCAATGCTATTTAATCTTTTATCAGTTTTAACGTCATTGATAATTTCTTCAAACAACTCTTCCATATCTTCTAAATAAGGGTATTTCTTTTTATTAACCAAATTCATGATTCCCAGCTGAATTTTAGCAGTGCTAGCAATATCTTCAAAATAAGCATCTCTCTCTTCTAAACTTAACTCAAGAATTTCTTCTTGTGTTTTTAGTTTACTAGCACACACATTTCTTACAAGAATTTAACAGATAGGTTATTTTTGTTCTACCAACTCAAAGGTTTGAGTCCGTTTTTATAGCCACGAATCTCAAATTACATTTCAAAATCACAAGGTAAAGGATAAGGTTAGTACAATCCTTATCACAATTTTTTCAAAAGGTAAATAGTGAAATACATTTTTTTCAAAAAGTAAACAGTGTCAGTACAGTAGCAGCAGAGTGTCGGAACAGTGGCGCTGACGCTTTTGGACAAGCATAGTAACATCACTTGTGGATGAATAGTTACCGACATGTGGGTACCTTTCTGTCTGATCAATATGTTTCAGCACATGATTCCAAACATTTTTCACGGGTGTCTATATTGAGACGTTTTACAGTACTAGCACCTCCTCAAATATTCCAACGAAGGATGGACAAAGTATTTTGTAGGATGTCTGATTTCTGTATTGTCTATGTTAATGATGTACTCATATTCTCAAAAAATGAAAAAGATCATTTAGAATATTCTAATGTTTTTGCAGATCAATGCAGAAAACGAAGAATCCTGTTGTCCGAAAAGAAAGTTGAAATAGAAAAGCATATGATACAATTTTTGGGATTAATAATTGATGCCACAGGAATTAATATGATAGAATTTTTGGGATTAATAATTGATACTGCAGTAATTGAAATGCTACAGCTTTCCCTGATAATCTGTTTTAAAACGGAGTCGTTGGATACTCCGATTTAGATAGATAGAGATACACATATAGAGAGAGAGACTTTTGACTTTCACACCTCCAGTCCTGCAATGTCTCGTTGCCGGCGACTCACCGGTCTGGCTTCTCGATCGTTACCGCATTCTTGTTTCCGTTGATTTTTCCGCTGAAATTCAACGTTCAATATTGAAAAAAAGTTGAAAGTGGATCTCCACTTGGCGGCAGTGATCTGCGGACGGTGCGTGGATTGGAACGATGAACAATAATAGTTAGAATTGCAATTGATGATTCGACGCTTGAAATTTATTCATGATTGACGCGGTACGTTGATTTTTTATTCCTTCGGATTTCAGGAGACTTGATTTTTATTTTTTTTCCGATGGTGTGAGAATTATAGGACGAGTAAGGCCAATATGTGAAATTGTTTCTATCGTTGTTTTTAATCCGAAGTGGATGCATATCTATGATTAGTCAACGGATTTGAGATCTAATGGCCAAGTTATTTAGCTTGAACCAGATAACTGATTTGACTTTTTCTATCTAATTCAGTACTGGGCTGGAGGAGGATGGGGGGTGGGGGGAGAATCTTCAAATTGAAACTAGGGGTTTTCTGTTCTTCTCTTTTGGGGATATGGCATTAAATTGTTACATTAAAAGTTGTTTTCTCGATGGCCTAGAAATTGCATGCTTGACTATGATCCGTTCTTAGAGAGTTGATCATTTATCCTCATTTATCCATGTAAAATCCAGCTGCAGCTTCCTGCTTTGGCTTAAAATGCAACTCATGTTTTAGTTGACAACTTGAGCATTTTCTGCTATTAAGTGATGTCTCTTCACAATAAAAGTAACAATAATAAAAGCAAAAAGCAGCTTTTAATATAGAAACAGATAGATGAGTTAGACCTAAGAGATGCTAGTTCGGTTGGCAAGAGGAGGTGCCCCTCTCCTTGTCAACCAGGATTCGACTCTCTTCTCTTGGGGAGTACTCCATGAATTAAATCCTGAATTTAATCCTGATGGCACTAGGTTGATGTGAGAGAGTGTTATTGCCCAGTGAGGTGATAAGTCAAGGTGCACGTAAATTGGTCCGGACACACCTTACCGTAAAACCAAAAAAAATGATAGATGAGTTATGAATAAGTCCTAGAAAAACAGCAATCGTAAATACTAGTGAAGTACTACATTTTCAATTTTTTGGGCTCTCCTTTTTTTTTTTTTCGGAAAAACTAGAATACTGCATAATTTGTCTATGCAACGCTCCATTTTGTCCATGAAAAACAGGTTAAGCGTGTGCAACGTTATATTCAACGGTTGATGGTTCAATAGACACTATTAGGGTGTGTTTGGGTGAAGGTTTTTCGGAGAGGATTTGATTTTGATAAGGGATTTTCTAAAATTCATAAGTTAAAAGTCTGTGTTTGGCTACTTCGGAAAGGAAATTGTTAAATTCATCGGAATTTTGAAATGGGATTTAAAGGGGGTAAAATGAAGTCTCCTAAGAAAGGAATTTTTTTTTTTGGTTTTGTGGTATATCCTTCCAAATGAGGTAAACCTCTCCATCTCAAGGTGAAATTACATTAATAAAATTTTATTTCAAAAATATACCAAAACAAAGAATTTACAAATGATGGGATTTCAAATTTCAAAATCGTATCATTCTAAATTACATAAATTTATTAAATTCCTTATCGAAACACACTTAGGTTTTTTTAGTGTTTCCTCAGTATTAGTAGTATGCTCCAGTGAATACGTTGACATGTACCATTTCTTTGCTGCATTATTGAATCTTTAGATGGGAGATCTGAGGCTCAAATATACATTGGATGAAGCACTTTTATCTGTTGAATTTGGGAAATTTCAAGGTTTTGTGCTTTCATATGCTGGACTGGGATTGGTTACAGAAGCAATGGAGATAATGCTTCTCTCTTTTGTTGGACCGGCAGTTCAATCCGAATGGAAACTTTCTTCGACTCAAGAGAGCCTTATAAGTACTGTGGTTTTTGCTGGCATGCTAGTTGGAGCTTATACGTGGGGCATCGTATCAGATACATATGGAAGAAGGTAACACTCTCCTCTTTATTATCTCATCTTATTGCAGTTCATGAAATAATAATATATATCTAAGGCTCCATTTGGTAATATTTTTTTTTTTGGGCTTTTGAGCAAAAAAGGACTTAATTTCAGAAGTTGTCTTTGATTTCACTTAAAAAATAAAAATAAAGACAGGATTTTAAGTACTTTTAAAATACAAATAGTTAGTTTTTGTTTCTTTTTATTTATATATTTCAAGAGATCAGTGGACTAGAACCTCACCATCTAATTTTCTCAACCATCTATGAAATTCTTTTGGATTAAGACATTTTCTTTGTAAGGATAACACTAAGATATCTTCTCTACAACTTTGATTTCTTTTTCTTTTGCCTTTAAGTAAAAGTATTTTTTTGTCAATTTTTTTTACAAAAAAAAAAAGTATTTAAAAAAAAAAACATTACCAAACGGTGCCCAAGGCTTTTGTCAAAGAAAACAAGGCATCAATTTATGCCCTTGCCAATTTTATTTGCTTGAGTTAAAGAAATAAATAAATTTGCTCATTTTTTTTTTATGGTAAGTGAAAAAAAATTATAAGCAACAAGAAACCGGGCTATATAGGAACAACCAACCAAATACAAAAACCAAAAATCTGATTTAAAAAAAAAAAAAAAGACTTGTTCACGGCGAATTTAAAGTTGGTGAGAAAATTGTACTTAGATAGCATTTGGGAGCACAAAATTGAAGGCACGGAATTAGAATTCGGAATGAACCCTTGTTCCAATTACAAGGCTCTAATTCCATGCAACCAAACACAACCTTACAGTATTAGCCTGGTTAGAATTGTACTCTGCAATGCACTATATAACTGTGGTTTGGTTCACTTAGAAGAAATACTTCTTGATCTATTGTGCTTGTCATATCAGGTCATAACATCAGTTGTTATGATTCAATAATAACGCACTATTTGATAACCTTCTTTTTTTTTAAAATTGATTTTAAGCAAAAAGTTAATTAAACATAAAAGTATTTTCTTTTAAATATTAATATTAAGTAAAAGTACTTTTGAAAAGTAAAAAATATTTATTTTTTTATTTCTTTGATTTTAATATTTTAAGAGATTCATGGACTATACCTTTTTATCAAAATTTTCTCAACTCTTTAAAAAAATTCTTTTGTATTAGAGATCATTTATATGCATATACTAAGATATCATTTTACATTATCGACCACACTTTTGATTTTCGTTTTTATTTATAAGTAAATTTGCCTTTTTTTTTTTGTTCGGTTAACTTTTTTAACTAGAAGAAATGTTACCAAACAGTGCCTCATCTAGTTTTTCTTGCATTATTTTTTTCCAGGAAGGGTTTTCTTTGTTCAGCTACTGTAATAACTGGAGCTGGGATTCTTAGTGCTTTCTCCCCAAACTATACATCACTGGTGATTCTTCGTTGTATACTTGGTTTTGGTCTGGGTGGTGGGCATGTTTTAAATTCATGGTTTCTAGAGTTTGTTCCTACTCCTAACAGAGGTGCATGGATGATCGTGTTTTCAAGTTTCTGGACAATCGGAACCATTTTTGAGGCATCTATTGCGTGGGTATGTCCGATACAGCTTTGTTAAGACCTAATTTTGAATACTGTTTTATTGGAATTTTTAACTTGAAACCATACCGCAACAAGTAAGAAAATTATAAAAATATTAGTAAAATAGATATTTTCCCTCACTTTTCAGCATTATAAACTGAATTTTTATGGCGAAGGGGTGGTTTGGTTAGCAACTCGAGTAACAATTCTTTGTTTTCGAAGCAAAAAACTTGAACAACTCAAAAACTATTTTACAAAACGATTTTCACATTCTCAATCAATCACATCACTTTTTTTGAAAAAAAAATTATACTCTTTATTATTTGTTTGAAAAAATATTATTTTCTCTCTTGTCCCATCTCTCACATATACACATTTTCAATGAATCACATTGATGATCTCTCTTCGCTTTTTCAAAAAAATTCAATCAACCCTATGTTGAATCTCACATTGATGTTGAGCCCTACCCCCGACATCTGTTCGCAGTGGTTTGTCAAAGTTCACCCTGTGTGTGAGGGGGCGTGTTGAATCCCACATCGCTTGTGTTACCTGATCCTGAACTATATATAAAGTCTAGGGCAATCCTCATCTTACAAGGCATCTTTCGAGTGTGAGTTAGGCCCGTTGGGTTTCTATACCCTATAACATCATTTCACCATAATTCAAAAGAACATTCTGTTTTAGTTTTTTCCCACATTTTCAATGAAGATTTCATTTTCAAAAATTTTTAAAATCCAAATCAATCAAGTTTTCACTATTTCCAAAAACTTCTAAAATTTTCTGAAAACTCTTCTGCAAATTCTATACCAAATAGCCCCCTAGCAATCCTAATTGCCGAATATTGAACTTCGGTAATGTTTAAAAGTTATATTTCCTTGCAATTCTTGTATTGGGAAGTTCATAGTTTAACACTGTTCTCTTGGGTTGCATTTATTGAATATTAATATTCCCAAATTTTCGTTTCTGTTGCCAAAAAATATGGAACAGAAACTGAAATTTGAAACTATTCTTTTCAGTGCTAAAATTTTTGTTCAAAAATTCGAGCAGAATAAAAATATCCTTTAATTTTGTTCCCATAGTTCTGCTTTATTCCCAGTTTTGAAGGAAAAGAAACAGAAATCTGCGAGTTGAAACACGAAGTTCCTGTTTGCCTATTGTCTGTTCCCAAAAATTTGTTTCTATTTTCAGAAAATTGGAAACATAAATAGAAAATGGGAACCAAAAAAAAAATGGTAATTATTCTGCTGCCATAATTAGGGAACATAACGGAATCATTCCCAAATTTCTGTTTTTCATTCAAGTTTTCTAGGAATAGGAACAGAAATTCGGGAACAGGAGCACAAAAACTAATGCCACCTAAACAAACAAGGCCCTAGTTTTTACAAAAAAAAAGTTTTACAATATTTACTTATCTGTTGTTCATTCCAGGTTATAATGCCAATCTTTGGCTGGAGGTGGCTACTCGCACTCTCTTCACTACCATCTTCGGCCGTTCTTCTCTTGTCTGGTTTTGCACCAGAATCTCCAAGGTATTTATGCATGCAAGGAAGAACAACCGAAGCGCAAAACATTATGGAAAAAATAGCTCTACTCAACCAAACAAAGCTCCCACCCGGTGTTCTTGTTTCTGGTCCAAAAACAGAAACCGAAACAGAAACAGAAACAGAAACCGAAACGGAAACAGAAACAGAAACAGAAACAGATAAAGGCTATGCTCCATCAGGAGATAATGCCCATTTACTCTCCTTAGCTAGAAAGAGAACAAATTATTCTGAAACAAACCGTTCATTATTTCCGGCACTTCTTTCGTCGAAACTAATCAAAACAACTCTTCTCCTATGGTTCTTATACTTTGGAAACGTTTTTTCATATTATGGAATCGTTCTTCTGACTTCACAACTTAGCAGTGGGAAGAATAAATGTGGATCGACCAATTCACGTTTAGAAACTACTGCGGATAGTCGCCTTTATATTGATGTGTTTGTCACTAGTTTGGCTGGTAAGAGCTAGTTTATGACTTTTTTTTTTTGAAGTTTTGTTTTAGTTTAAGAATTGGCATTTGTTTAGTGTTTCTGTTTCCAAAAAGCTTGGAGCAGAAACTGAAAAAACTGGTGGCAAACAGAAGCAGATTTTTTTTTTTTTTTCGTTTCTATATTTCTGTTTGTGTTCCCAGTTTTAAGGAATAAAAACAGAAATTTGGGAATAGAAGCACTAAACAAACAGTAAAATAACATGTTTTTCAGTTGAAATTTAGTTCAAGAATCTGATGGCCCATTTGTTTCATGTTCATAGAAACTGGGAAGAAACCAAAATTATAGGAACAAAAAGTTATGTCCCGTTCTGCTCCGAGATTTTCAGGACAAATCGAATTTTTGGGAACAATGACAATAAAAACCTTTACCCCACATGTACATGTACGCTATAAACTTTTTGGAACAAAACAGAATTATTCTTAGATTTCTATTTCGTTCAAAATTATATGGGAACGGAAAGAGTAAACAAACACCACCTGGGTCTGTTCCCAAACAACTTGGAGCAGAAATTGAAACCTGGGAGCAAACCAAAATAGATTTTTTTTTCTTCTCTTAATTTCTGTTATTTATTCCCAGTTTCCTAACAGAAACAGAAATTTGGGAGCAGAAACGCTAGACAAACAGCAAAATAACATGATTTCATTGATTCACAGAGCTTCCTGGTCTTATATTATCGGCAATTATTGTTGATAGAGTTGGCCGAAAGATATCCATGGAGATTATGTTCCTGTTTGGTTTCATCGTACTTCTACCCCTGGTTTTATATCAGCAGCAGGTCTTGATTACATTTTCTTTGTTTGGTGCTCGCATGTTCGTCTCCGCAAGCTTCACCATTACTTGTATTTATGCTCCTGAGGTATACTCTCAAATCCCCTATTTACAGTAAAAAAAATGACGGTTTGTTTTTCTTCCTCATTTCCCTTTTTATTTTGTGAATATTTGGGCATATTGAAATTATTTGTTGAAATAAGTAAATATGTTGAACAAGGGGGAAGTATTTACTGTATCGTGTATAGTAATATTTTGCCGCCTTCTCTTTATTGTGAGCGTTAGAGGATATGGGATATCCTTAATGGTGTTTGCTTAGTGTTTCTGTTCTCAAATCCGTTTGTTTTATTCTCAGAAAACTTCAAATAGAAACCAAAATCTGAGAACATCTCAGCCTTCAATTTTTGTTCCCTGACAATTGGGAACGAAAACAGAAATATGGGGAAAAAACTGTTTTGATTATGGGGGAAAAAAAACTTTTTTGATTCCGTACAATATTTTGATAACAGTTTTTCGAGGGGGAAAAAAATGTTCTCCAATAATTGTTCTACAAATCTGGTAACAGAAACAAGAACAGATTTTTTTTGTTCCATATTTAGATTTATGTTCTTTGAGGGTACATAAATGACAATAAAATAGCAAATATAGAAACACTAAATGAACGCCAACTAATATTTATATTTCCATATTTCTGTCTCCAGAAAACTCAAGACAGAAGCAGAAATACCGGAACAAAAACAAAAAAGAAAAATGCTTCAATTTGCAAATTGCACTATTTTTCAATCAGTCAATTTATGAATTATTAGAATTCAGTGTTTGGTTGTAGGAATTAAAAACACTTATATTAATTACTTAACTGTCTTAGTTCTTGTTTAGATGCTTATTCTTGTATTTGTATAGTTAGAGTAAAATATAGCTCAAAATGTAACTAAAACTAAAATAATTGTATATTTTTTCAGTTCAAACAGCCAACATGCAAAATTTCATTAAATCCCACATTACTTGTGTTACCTGATCCTGAGCTATCTATAAAGCCTAGGGACAATCTTCCTCTTTCAAGGCGTCTTTCAAGCTCATTGGGTTTCTACACAAACAGACCCTTATAGTTAGAACAACCCAGTCTTTTGTTCTGTTATATCTTTTGGAAAGAATGCAACTTATTTATCAAGAAACCAAAACAATTTATTTATTTATTTTTAATTTTTATTTTGTGTAGGTATATCCGACTAGAGTGAGGGCAACGGGCGTGGGAACGGCCACCTCCATCGGAAGAATCGGCGGCATGATTTGCCCGCTGGTAGCAGTTGCATTGGTGAGCAATTGTCACGAAAGAGCTGCCATTCTGCTGTTTGAGTTGGTCATTCTTCTCTCAGGACTCTGTGTAATGTTATTGCCTACTGAAACCAAAGGCAGAGACTTGAGTGATGCTATTCCCTTGTCTGCTGTCA
The DNA here is from genome assembly GCA_016647705.1 of Eucommia ulmoides. Classification (NCBI taxonomy): domain Eukaryota; kingdom Viridiplantae; phylum Streptophyta; class Magnoliopsida; order Garryales; family Eucommiaceae; genus Eucommia; species Eucommia ulmoides. The sequence continues at coordinate 7,802,651 of CM028340.1, forward strand.
AATCAAAGCCTAAAAAAGAGGGGGTATCTTTTTGAAAGAGAGAGTAAACATACAGAACAACTTCTTGTTCATCTCCATACATGATTTTCCCATTTCATTTTACACGATAGAGGGTAAATCTGGTGGTTGTTTTTTTATACAGATTTTTTTTAATATATTAAATGGTAAGGTGTGTCTGGACCAGTTTACATACACCTCGACTAATTAACTCTTCGGGTGATCTAAAGGGGGCTTCTCAGGAGAGTCGAACCTTGGTTGATAAGAAAAAGGCACCTCCCCTTCTATGTATAAAAGCAAAATGAAAGGGGATTTTCTTTTTGCCAGATATTGCCATGTATTGGAATTGGAATCTGTTTTGGACAAAGCAAGGGATTTATGTTATATTCGACGCTTTGGTAGTTTTTTTTCTTTACTATATTGTCTTTATTGAAAATGATGTTAAAGTGATAATTTTTCTTTGAAATTTTAATATATTGTTAAAAAAAAAATTATTTGAAGAAAAATAATAAATTATATTTGTTTAGAAAAAAAAAAAGATAATAATTAATTTTGACATCATAAAAAAATTAATTTGGGACGATGTGAATAATAAAGAACTTATACGGTAGTAAAAGAGAAATTCTCCTAAAAGTCTCATCCCATAAAAATATCACTTTATGAAATCTTGTAAAAGTGATTTTTTTACACATGAAACGGTCTTCAGAAAATTGTTTTGAAATCTTGAGACCTCTCAAAAAGTCTCCCAAAAATAAATGTGTGAGACGCTCACATGCACATCTATATAATATGAGAGAAAATACCCTATAAAAATATATTTTAAATAGAACGGTTACGATTAATATTCATACAATCCAAAAACATTTATTCAGTACAATGACTAAGATTAAGTTTACGAGGCCTTGTTTGGTTACTATTCCGTTCCCTGATTTTTGTTTTTGTGCTCAAAATTTTGAGATTATTGCACAAAAATGTTTTTCGTAAACACGTTTCTATTCCCAAATTTTTGAGAATAATTTGAGAATAATTCTTGAATTCCTTGAGAATCTTAGAAGTAAAAAAATATTTATTCTTATTTACTTCCACAAAACTGTTTCCATCATCACCCCCACCTACCATCATACAGTTAAAAAAAAAAAGAAAAAAATATATTTTACAAAAAAACAATTTCAAGACAATAATTGTTACTAAACATGTTTTTCTTCCCAAAATACTCCAAAATGAAAATAGAATCCTTCTCCCCATAAACACTAACCAAACGCCACCAAACTATATATGCATATCCAACGATTCACAATTGACACAAATACACACAAAAGAAAATGCAAAACTTTGCACAAGAAACAAAAAGAGTACTACCTTTGTCAACTTATTTCTAACCCTGGTTCATTTATGGGTTAGATGCAATTTCATCATACATTTTTTAACCCTCACTTTGTAAATCATTAAAGAAACTAAATTAAGCATAATTATTAAACCACCGGACAACCACCCCTTGCCGAACAATCACCATTGCCAGACAACCACCATCAGTAGTTGGACCCTTAGATTGCCTCCACCAGAGCTTCACCAGCAACCACCAATATTAAAGCATGTCTTTAGACACAGACAAAATGAACGGGTGCTCGATGTTGAAGAAAATTAGCATGGAAGTTTGGCAGGAATTCCGATGTCATAAATAATTGAAAAAATGCAACTGAAATTCAGTTCCAAAATGGAAGAAAAACGTCTAGAGAATCACATACCACTACAATATACAAAAAAAAAAAACTTGAAATCAATAACCATAATGAAAGAAAAACAAATTTATAAAAGACTCTCTCTCTCTCTAGAAAAATGTACACTTTGTGAACTAGAATACAAAAATCCTTTAGGTATCTTCAATCAGCTATCATAATCAGACAGAAAGAGAAGAATTCAGCCAAGTTAGGAGAAAAAAAAAAAAAAAAAAAAAGCTAACTCTATGGTCTCCTAAGGGTTTTTGTAAAAGGAGTTCGGAACCGTGTTTTCTAAAACAGTGTGGGGGATCAGTTGATCTTGGGCTTTGGTCGTCTCGGCTTTAGAACAAACCATAGAACAAGTATCACAATCAAGAAAGCTGGAATTGTTGTCATGTCAAATTCAACCTCAACTTTCCTCTGCCTTGTGCAGTGAATCGGGTGGAGATTGGCCAGCGTTGTGTTCACAAAATCAACAAACCTGCAAAGAGAAATGGTTAAGTGAGTATATTCATACAAAGCAAAAGGAATCTTAGTACAGATCTTTTTCCTATATTTCTGTTTTTCCATGAAGGAAATGAACGCTCTAGAAAGCTAGGAACAGAACAGAAACAATTTTTTTTCTCCTCTTCATTTCTATTTTTTGGAACAGAAACACTAAGGGGTAGCATTTGTTTAGGTTTCTGTTCTCAGAAAACAACTGAGCAAAAACAGAAATCGTTGAACAATTTTGTTCTGTTCCAAGAAATTTGTTCTAAAATATGGTAACAGAACAGAAATCTATTATTTTTTTCCCCATGCTTGTTTCTGTTCCCTAGTATCTGAAAAACATAAACACAAACACTAAACATTTGCCAACTAAACAAACGCTATCCAAGGAAGAAATTCCTATTTCTTTAGTCTCAACTCTACCTCATGCAAAGATGTGAAGAAGCTGGGATTCCCGGTTCATTAATAAAAGCTTTTAAAAGTAGTGTCTCGCAAAAATGAAGCTTATAATAGGAACTTAAATTTATATTTGACCAGTATAATACCCGAAAAATCGGTTGAAAATGCAGCTCTAACTTAACCGAGGTTAAATCCATGAGTATTTAGTTAACCTGTGTTGTGATCAGGGGTTAAGGGCAAAAACTGATACTATCTTGCCTGATGGTTGAATCGACTATGCATTTATTAACACAGCACAACAGCAAATAAATGAGCTCAAGAAGAGGTAGAAAATGAAGTTATAGCAAGTATCTCACATAAATTTTCTTAGGCCGAGTTTGGATGGAAGGATTAAAATGAATGGATTAAAGTTTTAGCCGTCGGAAAAACAACTTGAAATTGGTATATATGTTGTATGAAGAAATTCATTTCAGAGTCCAAGTGGATGGATTTCAAAGGACTTAGGCCCCATTTGATAATACAATTCAGCACTTAAAACTAACTACATTAAGTACTTAATAAAATAAGTTTGTTTAATAAGTATAATTAGTAATAATTAATTAAATGCCACTTAAAAAAATTTCAGTCATTGAGCCTTGACTTAATTTTTTAGCACTTAATGGGCTCAACCCTTTTTTCTTAATTTTTTTTTTTTTTTTTTTGAGACATTTTTACCCATCAGCAGACCTAGGATTTGGGCCTAAAATTAATTCCCAGATTTATTTATTTTTTGTTTAACTCCATGTTATTGTTGACTTGTGATAATTCATATATTTGAACTTTTTAGTATGCTATTAGTGTTTTATTTTATTGATTTGTTCTTGAATTTTTTTTCCCCGTATTATCTTGATTTTAGTAAAAAATTAAATTGAAGGATAGTCATGTAAATTAAATAATTTTCAGTCTTCAAATTTTGTACTGAAACAGACAGAATTCAACACTAAAATTTCAATTTTCTCAAACAAGTTTCTGATACTTTCAACATTTAAAATTCCAGCACTAATCCAGCACTTAAAATTTAAGCGGTTATCAAACATGGCCTTGGTAGAAGAAGGTATTTGAAATCCATAAAATCTATTTAGGTCATATGGTAAAATTTTGCTGCAACGTTAATTTCAACTTCTCACTTGACATTATTTTACTTGATAATGAGTAATATTTACGTTGCAATGAGGGCAGACAAATCCTTCCATTTGATCCAAACAGAGCCCTAGATGCTTACATATACACTACACACAAAACAAAGTGCCTAGCCTGCAAACAGTGTTTTACTATCACAAATTATACTATCTACCAGGGAAAATTCTCAAAACCAATAATTTATACTTAAAGAAAACACGTGGCAATTGCAGTGACTAACCCTTTCGATGCATCCTCCAGGGTATGTAACAGTCTCATGGCATCCTCGTAGCGGAGTTCTCCTGTTACTGTTGAAATCTGAAAATAGAAATGCATTATCAGAAGAGAAAGAGCAAAGAATCAATAAGGTTTCAAGCACTGGACAAATGAATCAGTGGTGAAAGCATTTGTATATATAAATACACATATAAACGGAAAAGCAGTCCAATTTAGAAGGACTCACTCTTCTCCACAGACTGACGACTTTGTTGTACTTGTGGACCAACTCATGCTCCTGGCTATGGAAGAGCTTGAAAGTCTGTCGGGCTGATTTTCATCAAGGATTCATGAGAGGAAATGTGTGTTCAACTGACACTAACATCATAACAATTCTTGAGGAAAACGGAAAAGAAAAAGAATTTAAAAAAAAATAAAAAAATCAAAGATTCCTGAAACTCTGGGAAACAATTATCCTTTTCAATCCCAGATTACAGAATAACTGAGAAAAAAATATTGCTCAAGCATATCTTGAGCATAATTGTATGTTATCATTTGATCAAGCTTGGTGTTCCCTTCCATCGAACCCCATCTTGAACTATGGTTGAAAATTCAAGGAAGAATTTCTGAACTTTCTAAATGAAAATTCAAGGGAGATTTTCACAACATACAATAATGTCTCTATATCCATCACAATATATACTGTATTTTTTCCTTTTTGCAATAGGTAAAAACTCTGACCGCTATCTGAATTTTAATTATTCACGAGCTAATGAAAGGATACTGGCATGCTCCATGACGAGAAGTTGAATAGCCGAATTGACAAGTTGTATCGATTCCTCAAGAGTTGTTAGTATGTAGCTTCGCGCAATTGTGTCAGACTGGAATTGTGACATATGCCAACCTTGTGAAGTGATGGACAATGGATTGCAGCCCACTGACCATACCCAATCCTGTTACATATAAGATGCAATTCTCTCAGGTCTTCTTACTAAAAAGGCAAGCTGACCAAAGCCTCATGCGATGTAATAAGATATCTTTCTGATCTCCTCAAATAAAAAATGCTGAAGAAATTGAGTAATTAACAGTGAACCCTCATAAATAGAATATCAGTCCATAGGTGGCATACCTCAATTGCAGTTTCATGAGCTTGGCTGTAAACAAGATGGAGTGGAAGCAGTCCTGCCAGATGTTCAGAAACAGCAGCTAATGCAGCTTTTATCGGTCGCCTAGTATTTGAATAAGTGTCAAGTTTTGCTCAAGGACAAAAGCAAATAAAGTCCATAACAACTCCAAACAACAGTATCTATATTTCCGTGTAAGATAGCAGTGTCTTATTAAATTCCGTAGTTAATTTTAAAAGTAAATGAATAATAATGTGATCAAAAAATTAACCAATATCTTAGGCTCCACACAAAAGCCTCAAGAATTTGTGAGGTTTTGTCCCGATCTACATAGATATAAGCAAGAACATAAATATGTGGCAAAAAGTGGCAACCAAGACTTGTTTGACTTATTAAAGAAATTTCATCATTATCCTAGCTAGCACATATACTCTCATTCCGAAATTGATGCTACATTGTTATGAACTCATTGTGGATCCTACCATAATGTGCTACACTACCCAATTGAAAGATTTTTCAGATAACATCCACAAATAAATTTGATCATTAAGATTTGAATTTTCAACCTCAAATCCCACAGCAGTGATTTCCCATTGCACTGGAGATGGCTTTCCCAGGATGATGGATCTGACTGAACGACAATAATCATATCGGACAGTGCTTTTGCCTGATAATGCTTGTCAACTAATAATGGATCACCATGAATAAACCAAAATATAGGGACTTCCAGTGTAGACCTGCTATGGGCATGCATGCCTGCACAAAGGAAGATGTAAATTCAAGTCTGACAAGACTTACTGTGCAAATGAGCTACTAAGTCATCAGGTTCCACAAAGAGCATTGACAAAAGGTTCAAATTTACATGAACAACGTAAAGAGTCATTGATCAAGTACATTAACGACACATGACACAAATATGATATGAATATGATATGGAAAAGCCAACGCAGAAATGTAAGTCATTGATTAAGCACACTAAAGACACATGATGTAAATATGATGTGCTACGGAAAAGACAACGAAGCATTTTACATGAAAAAAATATGGACATGATCAAGAAATGCTAGTAGAACATATAAGTAGCTTTGCGTATACATGCTCCCGAGGGATGATGTCAAAGGCAATCAGAAGTAAATAAGGAACAAGTTATTTTTTAATATTAGGCAAGAGAGCCCATGTAAAAACCAAAAATATATACAACACTTATTCATTTTAGCTCATTTTCAGCATTCATTGGAATGTAAGAATGTAAGACCACAGAGTAAAGCACGGCATATTTCTTTAGCACTCAATAATGATTTTTATTGCATTGAACTTGCATATTGGTCCCCTGAAAGGACCTAACAGTTTAATCTATGAGGCCATCACCCTAGATCATAAATACCACACAGACCACACATCTTCTTGTTCAACTGTCAGCAAGAACTTCAGGCCCAAAGCTTGAACATTGTGAAATAAACCATATGCCAACCAAGGTAGGGGCAATAGGAAGACCCAGACCCGTGGTTCACCCCAACATCTTGACATTTTTGAGAAACCCACAAGTTTTATTAGGCAGACACCTTTAATGCCCTGAAGTAACCAAATACATAAAAGACTCATCTTTTGTGCTTTTATACATACATTTTATAGGAATATGAAATTACCCCTATTTTTTTTAAATTATGGAGCCTTAAGTCCCCCAAGAAAATCAAAGAACACAGGATTTGATAAAGGATAACGGCCCTTCCACCAAAAAAAAAAAAAGTAGATTGTTTCAAAAAAAGTAATGATAAAATATATCCCTAAAATATGTATTGACTGCAATCCTTCCAAATGCTCCAATGAAAGTACCAATAGAACCAAGGGCCATAATAACCTCTTAGAAACACTGGACGACCACCTCGCTAATAAAAGGGTAGTTCTTTGCAAGAACTCTGCATACAGCAGGCAATTCCAGACAATGAGAACACCATAGCCCAAAATGTCTCTATTTACTTAGTCAACAGATACCCAATCAATTCCTCCCCTCCTATAAACATGACACACCTACTCAGGAGTTTGAAGCCTTTCCTCTTCAAGTTCTTGTGAAAATTGCCTCCCATGTGACAGTTCGAAACAGGATGAATGACGACTGATGGTATGGAGATGGATAATGGGATTTTCTTGGTCTTGATATTAACATGTTTTACACTTTTTGCTTTATAATTTAACACATTTCAATCATTCAATGGTGCATTCTATAACAAGTACTACTCGACTTTAATTTTAATTGCTATGGGCCTTCTTTTTCCTTTAGGTAATATTGGTCTGGCAAATATAAAATTAGTTTGCTTTGTTCGTGTATTTTAGCTATTTTTAGAAATTCAATAATTACTTTTATGTTTCTAAAATATGAAAATATAAACCTCATCTGGCCTATGCCCCACGTCTTGGGGACTACACAATGCCTAATATAGACAATAAACGTCCCGCCTTAACACCCCCCCCCCCCTCCCCCTCCCCCTCCCCAGTTTACAATACTACTTGTGACTTATTAAGAAACAGGTTTATAAAATTTAAGCAATAGAATACCTCTAAGAGAGTGATCATTAAGCCTCTGCAACTGATGCTGGAGAATGGATGAATCAAGATATGAACGAACAGTTTTCCTATACGTCCCATTAACAAGCAATAGTGGGACAGCTGCTGCTCTCCGAGCAACAGAGAAAGCCATTGCCAGAGCTGGATCCTCTGAAAGTGGTAACCTACATTCAGTCAATAAAGAAACGATTAAAAACCGCATAGAATTTTAAGGAAAAACATAAATGCTATCCCATTGCAAAACATCCAGATCTTCTTTACGAGAAGAACATTTTATGTGGTAGGAAAATTAGAAATGCAAAAGATGTAAGATGGCCTAAACCTGTTCGTGGATATCAATTATTAAATAAGGAATACACATCCCACACAAGCAGAGTTGGTGCAAGTGGAGGCTTGTAAGGATGGAGGACACTTAAACATTATTAGATTCAGGGGACCATAGTGCTAATTGATAAAGTTAATCTTAAATTTGATGGTCCATTCAATTTTCTTAATGTGGCTACGCCATTAATACATTTAGGACAACAAAGCTTTTTATACAAAGAGGGAAAAAATCTTATGAAGACATTTTGGGGATGAAAGACTGAAAAACAATGACTGAGAGACTTACATATGTGGGCTGAACATCACTTTCTGAGAAGGCAGCACTAAAGAGGAGAGGCCATCCATGAGAGCCTTGAGATCCACAGGCAATTGTTTAATTTGACCAACTTTCTGCAGGAGCAGTTAAGATTATGATGATACCTCATTTATACGTCTGCTAATTCAACATTATGAACAAAAATCATACCTTCTGTGTGATGAAAAACAACTGAAAGGATATCTTTTCATAGTAGTGGAAGGCCCCATCAGCAAGGGAAGGTGCTACGATGTGTCTCATAGAACCCCACAATGTTGCACCTAAATGTGCAAGGAAAGTATCACGTGCGACCGTGTAGTTCTGAAAATCCTGCATGACAAAATATGTCATATCAACATTTTCCTTTGCTGATGCAATGGCAAAAGTGCTAATTATCAATAGTAAGCCCCATATATCAAATGAAAACACCATTAAAAGATCTGGCAGAGGGAGGGGAAAAAATAGAATAAGCAAAATAGAAGACCTCATAAGCTTCGCTGAACAAATTCCAATTCTCCATTCTTTTTATTGCATCAACAGCCTTTCTCTTATGACTTTCATCATATTCTTCGCCTTCAAAAGACTGGAGCTCAGCTTTCAAATCTCCCATTCTCTCATCAAGCTCTGGTATCACAAAAAGATACAACTTAATTCTTATTTTGAATAAGAATATATGCAAAAACAAGAAGCAAAGTTCTGAATATACAATAACAAATAACAAAAGGAAAACCTAAAACAAATTTTACCCATAACTTAAAAAAGCTAGCTTGAAAAATCAACCAAATCTTTAAAAATGACAAATCTTTACAATGTAAATCATTCAAATCAAATGCAATTGGGCTTATTGGGCCACAGGCAATATTTGTTGTACCCAACTCATACAGTGCAAGGGATAAAATACCTTCACAAAGAGCAAGCTTAACCCTCCTTCCTTTGCAATGTTTGAATGCAAAAAGTTCATATATATCTATCTCAGCTAGAAGGATATCAATTGCCTGATGATCTTTCTGGAATATTCAAAATACTACATGTTAAAACGGTAGATAAATGAACCAAACATTCACAAACGAACACAGAGAAGAAAGTGAGAACGATAAAAATGTGTCCTTACATTAATCTTTGGTAAATATATATGTACTATATTTTTTAGTGTTAAGGATAAAGCTTCACCAAACCCAAACCTTAGATGATGGAAGAAAACTAGCTGCTTGATAATAGAAATTCTAACTTCTCATATTAAGAGTTTAAACAACATACAACAACAACAACAAAGCCTTTGTCCCACCTACTTAGGACGGAAACATGAAACAAGATAATTCATTTTAATTGGAGGTTATTAAAAATACCCACTCCACCCTTCTAGTAGTTTATGCATGAAAACTTCATTAGTTGACAAGGAAAAATACACAAGTCGACATTCACCCAGCAATGATAGAAGAAAAAGTCAAACATGTGAAGAGATCGCTCAACACATAGGAAACACAAGGTAATCACTTCAACCCTGCCCAAGTCAACTACTATTCCTTACTCTTGTGATGCACGAAACGGAGTACACGGAAACAAACCGCAGGACCGCATGACACTGCCCGCATCACCACACACACGTTGACGCTGTTAGTTGACTAACAAGCTTCTATGCAAATTGCTGGACCACATATGAATTAACACTAAGCCTTCAGTAAACTTAATAAAAAAATATCATCCTCTTTCTACCTCCAAATCTATCGAAAGAACGTGCATGAGATCCATTTATCAAGGACAACTGAAAAGCTGATAGAACAGTTGATTGACTCTAGCTCATCACTCATAAAAGCCCCACAAGCACATTCTTAGATGAATCAGAACAGTGTGCATGCATAAACACATGGACATTTAATACATTAGAATCACCCGCCCATCCTCCACCCTTCAGCACAAAGAACAACCAAAAACAGCCTAAGGGAAAGGCAGATCACACTTGTGCAGAGAACAAAAGGTGAATGACGTTTAAAATTTCATTTTTCCACCAACACGCGCATGTTTATGTGGCCGGTCTAACTCGACAACCATGAACTTTTTAACCATAAATGGGACATCATACAACCAGATACAATGAAATCCCAAGTACTGCATCATCAGCATTCAAGCCTAAACTAATCTGGCAATTTAAAACACTTTTCAACAAAAAAGGAAAGGAAGAAATAAAATAAGAGGCATACATCACCAAACACTGCAAACTTCTCCTGTATTGCTTCTTGCAAACGATCTTCAGCTTCATCTTCTGAAATTTCTGGATTTAAGGGAAAAATAAAGGAAGAGAAAAAAGGAGAGTTAAAATGGGCCTAATGTTACAAATCATGAAAACAAAGGTTGATATGATCAATTAAGATGACACAAAAGAAGCCAAAATGGCATTTCTCCAGGATCAGATCCACAGCTGAAAATTCATTTAGGTACACTGAACAATCTTGAACTAAGGTACAGCAAACAAACTGCTCAAATATCCCATAATATAACAAACTATCATAAAAGTCCATTTGTAACATTTATAACAAGTCTCAAAACATATTTAGACAGTTCAAAGAAATTCAGATGCTATGAAAGTAATAAATCAGTAAGAAGCCACATTAGATAACTATAACTAAAATTGAAGATCAAGCCAAGAAAGTGTGAGCTTCTGATAATTGTGACACAACATTTCGATGGCCTATTATCATATAACTATTTAGCCTAAAGCCGAAGCTCATGCTAAGAAAGCAAGAGCTTCTGCCAGCTGGTGACATAAGACGTTGAAGGGAAGATTATTGAATCTATTGTACGCCATTAATGATAGGTCTTCAAGTTAAATTTCCTAATTTTTCTTCACAATGTCAACTATCTCTTTCAGTAACTTGAACTTTGCCAATGGTAATACACATTATAAGCATTTTATTTTGCCAATGGTAATACACCACCAATGGTAGGTCTTTGTGTTAAATGTTTGATTGGTGGATTCCCTGCTCTTGTTTTGAGATTTTTCAATGTTAGTAGAGCTGTAGGCCAACAAGTGTTTCCAAAGATCTTTGAGCCATGATTCCATTGGCTCTTTTTCAGCATCACGGAAGAGCGGAATCAGCTTACTTTTTATGAAGTCAAAGTGTCTTTACCTTTTTTAAAGCAATCCTTCATGTACGTTATGTTTTTAATGGAAGGGTTGCTATCCTTCAGGAAGCCATGGGATTCTTGATTTTCTTACACAATTTACAGCTCCATAGTTTAATAAGGTTGACACCCCTATATAAAAAGTCAACAATCTCTTTGGAGTTTAAAATATTTTGTGTTCTTTCGATCGGCATGATTAATGGCCTAAATGGAACCATACGCTCCTTATCTTATGTGAGCCTATAAAATGAAAAGTGATAATGGTAAATGAGCCTATCAAAATGATAGATGATAACAACGTCACCAGAATTGTCCATAATAAGTTAGGGAGGGTGTGGAAGGGTATAGATTGAAAACAAACTTAGCCTTTGGCATAAAATTGGCAAAGATGATGATCAGACTTATTAAAAATCTTGAGAATGCATCTTCTCCCTTGAAATTCTTGGTTTTGTTCTTTGTCATCTCTTAACTCTCTCCGATTCATATTTAATGAATTTCATAGTGATTTTTTTCATCATTTTTCTTTTCAGAAATTAGGTTAGTTTTAATCAGTTGATACTTTTCAAGTTATCAAGTATTTATTTAAAGTTGGTTTGTTTTATTTGACTGTAATGGTACTGTTCTTCAATGGAACATTTTTCTTTTCAAATGATTGCCAATGCCAGCTCTTTATATCGTTCCTTTTTTTTTTTTTCCAATCACATGCATAGAAACCAATGAGGGTAGCTCAGTTGACCAAACCCTTGGTTCTTGATAGAAGGCCAAGATTTTGAAAAGTATATTTTCCACTCTTGGTCTAGTTCTTTCCTTCCTCTTAACTCTTTTTTTATATTAATGTAATTCATAGTGATTTTTCTAGATCATTTCTCTCTTCAGAAATTATGATAATTCTAATCGGTTGATAATTTTCCAAGTTATCAATTAATTATTTGAAGGCTCTTTTATTTGATGGTAATGGAACTGTTCTTTAATGGAACTTTTTTTTTTCTAAAAAGACAGCCAATTCTCTTATATCATTTTGTTGGGGTTAATTGCACCCCGCCCTACTTAGGCACATCTTCACTTTAGCCCTTGTTGTTTGGAAATACGCATTTCACCCCTGGACTTTAGACTACAGTACAAAAGCTAGTTTTTCTGTTAAGTCCAATGGAATTGACAAAAATACTGAAATACCCTTGACGTAGACCGGATCCTCAACTTTAGAACGCAAATTGATCATTGTTTTGGATGACCTATATATGAATGGATTCATAAGAGCAACAATTTTGGCAAAAACTTTGACACCCAAATCCCTTACCCCATTTCAAAAAATGCTGATTTTACATGAAAATTCAGATTTTTAAGACAACAAATTGATGCGGGGCCCCTTTTTAATCATCTAATAATGTTTTCCTATGATTTAAAGGGTGTGGAATCCAATTTTTTTAATCAAATTTGACAAATGATGTTTGTATTGAAAAATAAAATCTCAAAGGCTTTAAAAAAAATTGATTCCGACAAAAACCTTCAATGTCAAAATCGATTCCAAAAATTGAATTCTTCACCCCTTAAAAACTAGGAAAACATATCTATTTTGAGAAAAAATGGCAACCCGGTGCACAAAGGCTCCCACCAATGTAGGATCTAGGAAGGGGCAAATATACGCAATCGTACCCCTAATATTTTAAAATTTAAAGCAAAACAAGTATTTTTCTAAAAGGGGGTAAGCAATGTGGATGTCAAATCTTAATATTTTTGTCAATTCTTGAGTTCAAGTTATAGTACTCTGAGGCAAATATATTCATACATGAATTGTCCAAAACAAAGTTCGTTTGAGTAGTCAATTTGTGTTCTAAAATTAAGAATGTAGTCACTGTCGGAAGTATTTCAGTCCTTTTTTCAATTCCTTACATTTAATGGCAAAACTAATTTTTGCACCCTAATCCAAAGACAATGGAGTAAAGTGCTCATTCCAAACTGCAGGGTCATAAAGTGAAAATAGATCTAAGTACAAGGTGTTTTAGTGTAATTATCCCTTTTTCCATTAAATCATGCGATTCATGTGCAAAGAAACCAACTTAGGGTAGCTCGGTTGACCAAAACCCTTTGTACACCACCCACCTCACCTCCTTCCTCCACTAAAATGCATAAGGACAAAAAAGAAAAAGAAAAAGAAATTAAGTGCATAGCACAAGATATTTATCTAGTAGTTACCAATTGCAGCAAGTTTGCTGGAAAAAATAAGTTGAACTGTAGAAGTGGCTGATATCAGGGCCAAATAACAGAAATTGCAAGTACATGCAGCAAATAATGAATCACAAGATTCACAACTGCTATAGATATACAGCACCAATCCCCAAATAATTGAATAGGCAAAGAAAGATTAAAAAAAGTACCCGCGACTGCACCAATGGTTTTCTCAATATTGGGTAAAGTTAGTTCCGTCCGCACTCCTTCCCCGCCAACAGCAGGCCCCCATGAGAAAGGACCAGCACTTAAATCAATAAATGCCCACCTGATATAGAATGCATGAAGATAAAAACTTAGCAGCCTGCAACAAATAGGTATGTAGAGATGTATACACACACACACACACACAGAGAGAAATAGAGAGAGAACCTGTCCTTTCCAATCCATGTATCCGTGAGACATTCTGCATGAAGACCACTAAAGTCTGCAGATTTTAATTTTTTCTCCAAAAGAAGCTTCATGTCCTCGTTAGTTCCACTCAACAGCTTGAGAAATAAAAAATGTTTCATAAAAAATAGAGGGGAAAAATAAATAATAATGATAAACAAGAAATTGTAGTGCCAAGGATTTGCAGGCTCCATTTTGCTTAACATCTGAGACATGAGAAACAAGAGCCATACCTGCAGAACTTTGCTCTGGATGATAAAAGCTGTATCCTTCCCTTGATATAGCTTCTCAATGTTATTTAGTGCGTCTAGACATCTATTGTACCATTCTACCTGAAATTTTAAAAGAGAACATATAATCACAGATGAATAATTTTTCTGCTAAGATATAATAACAAATGATTATCACCTAACACATAATGTTCCTAGAAAAGAAGTCATGTAGTGATAATTGATAAACACGACAATATGTGTGAAACAACACCAAACATAAGGGCGTAAATTCTTTTCCCTCGTATTGAAACAGAATAGTATCAACAATACTAGAAATGGATCCTAAAAAACACGCAAAAATCACAAAAGTGATTCTACTGTAGTTTTTCACAACTCAATCTATCCTGTATATGGCATAGCACCATGTGTTAACTCCATGTTCCTTGAAAAAGAACCATATCTGAACATATGGCAAGCACAGATAAGGATTTATCAACAACAAGAACTCTTTCTTTTATTTTACGAAGGCAAGAACAATCATTCAAGTTTTAACCAGCTTTGTGTTCGAAAACCATCTAAATTTTTCACCAAGCAGATACCTGAAAAGAAATTAAGTGTATCCACAGAAACCAACTTAAGGAGACCACAAGCATTACTTTTCCAAGAAATGTTTATCAAATTTTGAATCAATTCTATTTGTCTTTCATTTGTAAATACATTTTTTTACATTCACTTTCAGAAATCCCCTCTATCCCCTCAGAATAAATAGTTACATCCAACTTGAATCATGAAAATTGTCGGGAAATACCAAGTGCTCTTCAAGCAAGCATGTTGCATCAAGAAATGCCATTTCTAAGCATAACAGTAGGGGAACTAACCGTATCAGTATCTTCAGTTATTGTCCAGGAAAACTTTGCCATTGGATGTTTTTCATACAAAGGCCTCTTGATTTTGTCAAGTGCTGATGATGGGAAATTCAAACAAAAATCAATTTGAAATGCGAAGAATGAATATCAGCACCTCCAATATAATGAGGAGGAAAAAGAATATTGAAAGTACATTTTACACACCAAGAGCACTTTGTGGAATATTTCCCGACTGAAGAATTTTTGCTTGCAAATTCTTATCCTGGAAAGCAAAGACCCTGTTAGTTCCGCTTCACTGAAGATAATTAAAAAAAATAAGAAGCGGCAGAAAAAGGCTTACTATTACTTCCAACATATTGAAACTTTTGCTTAACAGGAAACAGAAACATGACTTTTTAATTACTAAAAACTGACTCTATTAACAACAGCCTAAAAAAAAAAAGACATGTAAGAAGAAATGAATTTACCTCCTTAAGAAAGTTTATTTCGGTCTCAGATAATCCTCTCCTGCAGAAATTGCATACAAAACAAGGAATGATTAGGATGCATTTAGTATGAGCATCATCATTTTAAACAAGAAATATCATGCCTCTTTCCGATAGAACACAGCTGCAACAGTCAAGAACCACATAAAATTGCAACCAAAAAAAAAACTCACGGAAGATAGTTTGATGAGGGTCTCCCAAGAGAAATAAACAAAGTAACATGCAGCCTCATGTTATTTCAGAAATTAATGGTCAACACAGTGACACGCGACAACAGAAGTCACTATGTCCATGATTAATCACTATTTCACTTGCTCTTTGTATCACTGAAACATGGAAAAATTGACTTTCACTAGGTTTCATTGTAAAAACCATTTAAGAGACAGTTTACCTTTGGATGGATATGTTTTTTTCTGTAGGAAGCTAGTATTGCTAATCAAAAAACATGCCAACATGTATGCATATTGAAAGAAGAGAGACAAATAAGAATAGCACCAAGAATGGCAAGCCTTAAGCTCAAGCAACATCTGCCAAGACATGCTCTAAGAAAAAGCGAAAGCCTTGAAAATGAACCAATAGATCCCAAATGAAGAATGGATTGACAAGCAGTACAGCTCTCTCAGACGTGCGCCGTACGCCTTAGACATCCTTCTAGGTAGGCTGAAGGAAGAGGAATGAGGAAATGGGACATGGCACAAGAAGGCAATGAGGTAACCATAAAAAACAAAAACAAAAACAAAAAAAGAAACACACACACACACAACTCCACAGCAGTGATCCACGGGAATAAGTGGGGTCAAAGATTGGTTTTTTATCATCGTGTAGAGCTATAACACTGTCTAAACAAAGGGATCACCATGCTGGATATCCTTGTTCAAGGATGATCCTGAAACACTTATGGCTACACTGAAGATAAAACCAATGCCATAAAAACAATGATGTGTTTCGTGAGGTTCTGAATCCAATTCTCACTTCTAAACATAATATACACCAAAGGATATGAAAATAAAATAAATATATGCATGAACGTGGAACCGCGTAACTTAAAAGAATAAAACACACACCTGTAGCCATATTTAGCCCTTTTTACATCAAGCTTTGGGTTGAGAATGAATATATTATAAACATTTCCCAATTGCAAATATTCCACAAGGCTGGTGAAGAGAATATCCATCATGTCCGCATCAACTTGCCAAAGACCAGCTCCATCGTCCCTTTTAAGCAGGAAACACAGAAACAAAACAAACCATGATTATTATTGTAGAGACTATAAAATTGAATTTGCAGCATTTTACGAATATGATGCATATACCTGGCATCTGACACATCATCTTTACGGGCAAGGACACCGATGGCATGCTCAAAAAGGGATGTTACTTTCTCCCCCATTTGGATGGCATGGACAGAGAAACTGCATAAGTATTTAAAATATCACCATTCTCACCAAATGAATGAAAAATGCCAATATTCTGAAGGGAAAAAAAAATTATTGAAAAGACAAACAGGAATATTACTTGTAATTTATATGACTAACAAGAGGAAGATGATGATGATCCCTGTCTATGCTAATCTTGTAAAATGGGGCAAGAACTTCCCCAATTTGCGGAATTCGTGTATGTTCAAAGATGTGATCAATTTTTGTGAACCATCGCTCGAGTTCATCAGTGTGCAACTTGAATTCTGCAGCAGTTTAAAAAGGTAGAAAAAATCAAGACTTGGCTAAATATAGGGAAAAAAAAAAAAAGACAATAAATTCTAACCTTGGTTCCCCTTTCCTTCAAATCCAATGAAAATGAAATTCACAGGGATAGGAAGGTACATGGAGTCAACCCCCAAAAGCTTCAGATAATTTCCAATATTGCCTGTTGAGGACATAAAAAGCTTCACAATTTAAACTCATATAACAATGCCCCAAAATTATTATGCTAGCCACCAGAGAACTGGTTGAGCAACAAGGTTAAGACTTGCCAATCAAGGATAATCTAATTTATAAGACAAAATATTGAAAAATCCAAAGAACCATGTTAAACGTAGCCTCTTTGTAATTAATAAACTGCACCAATCACAAAATTCTACTTAATATACATAAGAAGAAAGAATTAGGCTTTAAAATCAGTACTGAGCACGAGCACACACAATAGTGAGCACATTCAATCAAAAATGTAACAAGATGATTGTGCTTCTTAAAAGGAAACTGTAACTTCCCAAAATTGTGGTTATGCCAATAGAGGAGTAAAAAATCACTAAGAGAACTTATAGACAAAGATCTCAAAGAGTCGGTCGCCATCCAACAAAAAGCCTTTAAAACGAGAGCTTTTTTATCAGCAACCTTTAGAAGCAACAAAGAGAAGACGGGTTAAAGTTTTAAGATTATGCACTAACAAAAGAAGCATATACATAATCCAAAGTAAATGATTCTATCATATGATGCTACTACAGATTGTTGGGTCAAATCCGGCTGAAGCACGTGTTATTCTGTTCAATGCACAATACCACAATTTCCAGCAATGGAACAGCTCAATTACTGTTAGCTAAGAGGTTCAAGGAAATACAGAGAGGAAAGAAAGGAGACCTTAGGGCTGCAAATTTAAAATCTGTACTTTTTTCATAACTCTCCTCTTACATTTTTGTATTGGGCAACACAGAGAAAAATAGCTAGAAATGAAGCATGATGACCAAGAAACCGACTTGGATGGAAAAACTTGCCCACCAAACAAGACCCATTACTACTGGCCGTCTGACTTGATTCCTAGATAACAACGAGAAGGTGCCATAATATCAAGTAAATTTTGGAAGTGCTATCCACTTCTCTCAACATTTTCTTTGGCTTGACCCGAGCTAATCTCGATTCTTGATCTTGTACCATATGCATCGCATTACATTCACTTGATGCCACAAAAAAAGAAACTATGCAGGAACCACATATTAAAATGCCGTCACAACCAAAAAAGAAAGCTCATTCCCAAGGAAATTTATTCTCTCCCACCGACTTCTCAAACACAAAATTAATCCATCCCCTCAATTTTAGCCATTTGTGGAAGATGATATCAACCAAATTCTGAAATTGACATCTATTTCTATCTGCATTTCTTTGACAATATTAGCCATGTATTGCACCCAAAATAGTCTATAACCTTGATCTTGTACCTTATGCATGTATATTCATTCAGTGCCCCAAAAAAAGTGTGAAAGACCTAAGTAACAAAGAACAAATTCCAACTTTTATTTGCTAAGCAACAAATTCCAGCTTTGGTTTAATAAATTTTAGCTTACCAAGCATCTCCTGAGCCATCATTTTCCTTGTTAAGGCGTGAAAGCTCATTTCCAAGCAAATTCATCCTCCCAGCAACTTCGCCAATAGGAAATTTTTTGATTTATGGAAATTAATCCCCCTTAATGTTGCTCCAAGGTTGATTACATCATATGATGTAGATTATTTAAAAAAAAAAAAAAAAGGTGTTCCCACCCTTGTGGTTGTGGGTCGAACAAGCCAGTCCATCATAATTCCCTATAGTTCTTTATATCTTCATTCTTGAGTATCGGATCCGCACAATCAGAACCATTGGATGAATGAAAGTATAGCAAAAAAGTTATTTTGCCAAATTTTGTATTAATTGACTGCTGTGCTATTTATAGGGATAAAAAGACAAACCAAGGGGGAAAAAAGGAAAATTCTAATACTAAGCAAATAATTAGTAAATCGGAATGAATGATTGCTAATTGAGAAAATAATCCAACCAACCAACCAATCCCCATTGATTTTCTACCTACCAGCTTTTCATAGATTCAATCCAAACGAAGTTTACAATCCCAGGCAAATTGGTTGATCACGACAGGGGGAAGACAAGTCTCAAACCAAGAATTCTCAAAATAACATCAGAGGATCATCTAATGCGTGACGGCTCGCAGAGTGAAGGTAAAAAGAGAAAAAAAAAATATAATCATTCTACTAAACAATTTCGCAGGGTTCTGTTACAATTGCACATGGTAGATTAGGAAGAAGCGTAGAAAATGACCAGTCAGTTACCTGCCTTGGTGTAATTTAAAGCATCAATTTTTCTGTCATGGTCAGAAGTCTCCAAGTCATCGAAATCTGTAGGCCACAATCAAGACTGTTAAATTAAAGATGGCAATAGAAGCTCATTCCCAATAACAAAATAGAAAGGATCGTATACATACCAGTACGTATAACGGCTTCACTCCAGAATTTACTCTTCTCTTTGAGGTTGAATAATGAAAATACTGATGACCTTCCACTTTTACGGTTCCCAGAGGGAGATCCATTTGATCTTGGTGCTAGTAACTGACATATAATTGTCCCGACAACCATTAAACCAAGGATTTACATGCAAGACGTTAACAGAAGCAATAAATTACATTTCAAGGGTTGCTGCAAAGAATGAAAACATAACATGGAAAGCAATCTGTCTGACTACATAAATATGAAAATTTTGTTCCTTTTTCTCTGTGTTTTCCCTGCAGGTGGATCAATAAAAGTACTATATAGAAGAGAGTATGGATTCCACCAAAGATATATCAACATTTATGACAAATCAGCTGACGAGTGTATGAATAGACCTCTTGACAACAGAGAAAGTTCAAGAGGATATTTGCATATATTCACACGTACACACGAAAGGGAATGTGAGACCCTCCGGTCAATGCTATGATTAACATTTTTATACCTAAGAATGGGAGTGTATGAAACAGTGAAAATTTTAGAGGATATTCTCATACAGTCACACGTACACACACAGAATCAGAATGTGAGACCCTCTAGCATATGCTATGAACATTAGAAACAAAAAAGTCACAAATAAAAATTCCGTGAATTACTTAGCAAAAATAAAACTACTTCAGAAATTAATGTAGATGGGCAGAGCCAACATAAGAAAGAGCTCCCCCCCCCCCCCCCCCAACACATACGCATGACACAACACAGCAAAAAGAAAAGAAAAAAAAACACAATACTCATTTCAACTCCTTATTTACTATCGCTGCAGCAATCCCATTGCGTAGTGCCCAGGGCAACAGTTATATTACTGATCGCGTCCTTAAAAAACAACATATATATATTATTTCCAACCCCCATGTGTACCACCTAGCCCGTGCATCTAGATAGTCATTTGCTTTACTTATGAAGCTAGTGCATGTAATCAGCTTGGCATGGAAGGTTTCATCAGCAATGCTACAAGCTAATCTGATAAGTGATAACTTCCTGAGCTTGATTAAATGAAAAGACCTTTTATTATGAAGTTATTTTCTATAGTAAGTTAAGGTAAAAAAAAAAAAAAAAAAAGTTTGAATTGAGTAGCTAAATTCCAATTTGATAGTTTGCCAATCCTGATTAAAGCATAAAATCGCATTGGTAACACACCGGATAGATCAGGTTGGGAAAGGTGTACGGGAATGGGTCGAGTGTGACCAGCCCACTCCATTGCCCCCCTCCCCCCAAAATTTTTAAACCCCAGACATAGAAGTGCTTCGCCTCTCAAACTACGGACATATGCATGACTAAAAAAGAAAGGGATAATTGATAATTAGTCCCAAATAGCGGGTGAAATACATTATTAGTCCCATTTAAAACATAATTTTTGATTTAGTCCCTTATGTTGATTTTTACTTGCATATCAGTCCAATATGTGCTCACGTCTAGATAATATTAGTTATAGGTAACTGTTACATGTTACAGATTACATCATGATCTTGTGTAATATTTGTTACATTTAACAAATATTTTATACACAAGTTAGAAACATATAACTACGAGAGTGCAACTCGTATATTGGGCCTTTTGTCCTTTTTAATCCGCGGGACTAAAACACAAACTACAATTGCGGGTGAGTTTTTTTTTTAAATTGAGGGTAAAATAAGGGGCTTGCCACGTAAACAACCAAAAGAAATGGCACTATACAGACTCAATAGAAATGAAGAAATATACAAGAAATCGATTAAAACAAACTGTATTTCCAATTTCGATTCAACACCATTAAATTCGTATCCCAGCTAATCCATAATGAACAAATCAAATCAATGAATCTAAGAGGTAGATAGAGAACGCGCTTACCAGCAGCAATGCGAACAACACAGGTAGACGCATCATAAGCTGACCGGAAGAGCCAGCTAGATCGCGGATATCGATCACTGCTAGAAATGTCTACTCCGTCTAGCAAAACAGCACCACTAATCAACAATTTAGGGCACCGACCGGGAATGATCGATGGCTAAACTGACCCGTCTGCGAGCTTGTGTGTGTGTGTGTGTGTGTGCGCGTGTGTGTGTGTGAGAGAGAGAGAGACTAGCCTGAAACCCCCGGCGAACAGGGTAGTTTCGGACTTTCATATCTACAATTGGGCCCTAACCTTGCGCTCTGAATTTCTAGAAGAAGTTGGCCCATGGCGGTTTTTTTCTTTTGCCCTTTTTCACATCTTATGTTTGGTAACCATTTCTGTTTTTCTGTTTTTGATTTTATTCCAGCGGTGGGATAAGAATAGGATGTGATAAGATGAGAATTTTATTTTCTTCTCTAAAGTAGAATTGCGTTTGGTAATGATAATTTTTTTTCTTTTTGTTTTGGGAAGAAAATTGTGTTTAGTAACAGATTTATCCTAAAATCTTTCTTTTTTTTTTTTTTTTTGGCTGGACGGCGGTGGCTCCAGCGCCAGCGGTGGCGATGGTCAGACAACGGTGGCGGGTGAGTGACAGTGGGCTACAGTCGAAAGTGGCCGGAAAGTTTCCGGCCGGCCGGTGACCGGTGATGGTCACCGGAGATGGCTGTCGGCGGCGGACGGTGGTCGACCAGCGGGTGAACAGTGACTATGTGTTTTGGGAATGGAATGGGAATAATGAGAAATTTTTTTTTGTTTCTCATTTCTTAAGAAAAAAGTGGACACAATTCTCAAATGAGAATGAAATGGAAACGGAAATAAAAATTACCAAACGCTATTCTCAAACAGAATTCCCAAAAATCTGAGAATGGGATGGGAATTTCTAGAATGAAAACGATTACCAAACGAGGCCTAAAAGTTCAATAAATATATTTCTTACATTCTCATTCATTCTCAATTCACACATTTAAAATTCCTATTAAATGCTCAAAAAATACATTCTTCTCAATTTTCTTTCTTTAATTAATATTTTATTTAAATAAGCTTTAAATGATAAATAAATAAAAACTATAAATGTTTCTGACTAGATTTTTTATTTTTTTTTAAAAAAACTTTCATTTTTATTTTTTTATATTCTTTATTTCTTATATAAGTATTGATAAAAGTAATGACTATTTATTTTCTTTATGCAAATAATTTCATACTCACTAGACTTTTATTTAAAAAAAAAAAAAAATTAATTATTTTTGTTGATGTCAAATTTTGGTTGAACCCAACGGTATGGTCCGACCAACCTTGGATGAGTTGTAGAAGTCTGGAGTAAAGATCTTCGACCCGTGTAACTTTTAATCCGCGAAAAGGGCTCTGGCCAGGAAGGAGAGGATATGTATTGGAAAGAATCCAAAAACCTCCTGGGCCGAAAAAGGGGGGGCCAAAACACCTAATGATCCTTGGAAGGATGAGCTAGTGCTTGAAAGTGAGTAGTTCCGGGAAGATGAGCACCTGGAAACTTGCATAAAGGATTTGTCGGGATAGTCCAGTCGTGAGAATCAGCGTACGGGGAGAAGTGTTTATAGAGTAATTGCCGAGAAGAGTGAGTAAAGTTCATCTACCTTTAGATAATTGTATACTCTCTCTTTTTATAGGGAATGAGTGGATTAGTTTAGAGGCTTAAGTATGGATTAGTGTCCCCTCAAAATCACACCAATGTATCATCTTAACTTTCAACCAATGAGAAGATGCCAATGGGCTCTTGTCTTGACCATATTGTAGGATATTTAGTGATATTTTTTATTGGGGAAGAGAGCCATAGAGATATTTGACGATACTTTGGAATATTTAGGGAATATTTTGGGATATTTAGAGGATATTTAGGAGATATTTTAGAGATGTTTTGGGATGGGGAATTGAGCAAACTTATAAACTAAGGAAGACACAACCCTGCTGTGGCCTGGATGAGGAGCCTGATTTCCGCCATTCCTGGATAACCAGAGACAGAAAGGGGAAGTACATGAAATTTTCTGCCCTGCCCTTCTTGCATAGTTGGAGACAAGAAGGGCGGCTTTACTTGAGGAGATACAAGGGGTGGATTTACGAGGTGAGTAACACTGCAACGGAGAACGCCAAGATGGGAAAGGGTTCTCCATCCCAGCGATGGACTGTCGGCTCTTCCTGGAGAGTGTTGAGGTTTTTAAGGACGGTTGGAGCGAATAGGGGTATTCCTCTGCTCGGTGCAATTTCCATACTTAGTCTTTGGGGGGATTTTCCCTTTGTAGGAAGTTGTGGGCACGTAACGGTCTTCAGTTGGTTGCGTTGGAGTAATCATTTTTACACTCATTAATTTTTTATATTCTTTGTTTCTCATATAAGTGCTGATAGAAATAATTAAAAAAAAAACTTTTTATGCAAATAATTTCATATACAAAACGAGATAAAAAATTACAAACATAATAAAGAATAAAAAAATAACAATTAAAAAATTCACAAGCTCGTTGTTTTTTAATCTGAGTGAAAATATTACTAAATAAATTTTCATATGAAAACTTTACCAAACAATTAAAAAAAAAAAAACTATAACTAAATTAAATAGTTTATATATAAATTGTAAGTAAGTTTCATAAATAAAAAATATTTAGTTCTTAGAATAATTTTAAATTTGAAAAAATCAGTAGCAGTTCTCTTTACATACTCAAAAAATTGTAGCAAATCATCATTTGATCCCAAAAATAATTAAAAAATAGAATTGAAAATGTATTACATAAACTACTAATATTTAATTCTCAAAATAATTTTAAATTTAAAAAATTCAGCACCAAATACTCTCTTTAAATACTAAAAAAATGTGTAGCAACTAACAATTGATCCAAAAAATAATAAAAGAAAAATTAACAAAATTTAAATATAAAAATCAAATTTGTCCAAATTGTAATTCTTTTAAGAGGTTTATAAGAGTAATTATTTTTATTAGATAGTTTTAACTAAATTTTTAATAGTATAGTAACAATGACAAATAAGCAATTTTATATTTAACATCAAACGAAATGGGTGTTGAAGATAATTTTCAAATGACACAGGATATCGTTGTAAGTTTTCCAAATGACAAGGGGTATCACTGAAACTTACTCATATAGTTCATGGTTGTTTTTAGGGTTAATTACACTTTACTCCCCTGTGGTTTGGTCAATTTGCACTTACTCCCTTGTAGTTTGAAAATCGCCACTTACCCCCCTGTGATCAAATATTTTGTGCACTTACCCCCCTACACCAGGGGGGTAATGGTTTAAAAATCTGACCACAGGAGGGGTAAGTGACGATTTTCAAACCACAGGGAGATAAAGTGCAAATTAGCCAAACTACGGGGGGTAAAGTGTAATTAACCCTTATTTTTATTATAATTAATTATATATGACTTATATCTTTCTCACATTCTCTTTGTCCAACCATTTAATAAAATTCTCTCTCTCTATCTATTAATTATATATAAAATTATTAAATTCTATTTGCTCAAAAGAGTATTCCAATAATTTTTAATCAAATAATAGACACTATTAAATAATTTAAAAAAAAAACTATTATATTATTTTAAAACCATTATTTGAAAGGAAAAAAAAAACTTTTGAAAAGCCCTTTTAAAAACTTATTTACTTTTTTCAGAAATTAAATATGAGTGATGACATTAATAGTTTTTAAAATTCACATTAACAAATTTTTTTGGTTATAACTTTATATTTATTTTTCTATATTTTCATAAAATATATGAATTATAAAATTAAAAGATCAATTGTGCATATGTCTAACATTCAAATAAATATATAATTTTTTTATTAGAACCACATAATATGCGAGTTTAAAACTAGTATATATAAAAGCAGAAAACATGTCCTTATATTCAAGTATACTTAATCTTCTTCATCTCCTTCATTTTTAATTCATTTCCGTTTATCTTCACCATCATCTTCATCTCCTACAATAAATTTCAAAGGTTTTCATTTTTTTTCTAATTGTCCGTTATTCTTTTTTTTTTTTTTTTAAATATATTCCTTACATTTTTTTTTGTTTTTTAATATATCAAATAATGTGTGACCTCATTTAATTTTTTAATCCTTTTTATTTTAGTTAATTTATTTTTTCTTATTGGTACACAAATATATGACTAAATTTTGTGATCCACATTTTAAATTATTTAAAAAATAAAGTGTAATTGAAAAATTATTTCTACCCAAAAAGAAATTTGATACGATATAAATTAATTAAATTAGCATTTGTTAAACTTACAAAAATTGAATCCTAATTTATGCTCATTTATGTGTTATTTTATTAAAAAATAATTTGTACATATATTATTTCACTTTTGAAAATATATATTTTCACCCCTTTATTTTTAGAAAAAATTAATTAGAATATTTAAAATTTTATATACTCATTCTCTAATTTATATAAATTTCAATTGAACTCTTAAAAAAATTTATCCTTTAAAAAATGCTCTATGTTTTATATTATATGTAGATCAAGAATCAAAATTATAACATGAAAGTATTCAAATTATAAAAAAAAAATATATATATACTAAATTTTTTTTCTAGATCTGCATATTATGCGGGTCTAAAACTAGTAAGATTTAAAAGAGAGACTACGAACACCTATCAAAGGCCTCCAGTCTAATCTTCACAAAAATCAAGTTCTACATTATTTTAGAAGGATTAAAAACTAACTTAAAATCTTCTCTCATGTTCGTGCCAAAATTTATCAAAAACTCAACACATCTATTTTTCTCTCTCATAATACATTGGATAATATTCTTATCTCTCATGACCTTTTTGTAGTCCTAGATCCAGGTTTTGAGTTGATGATTGTTCAGGCATTCTTCTTCAATCAATTTGACTGCTTCTGTCACGTCTGTCTCAACTATGATTTTAGGGTATCCTCCATTAACCGTTATGATTAAACTTTTATAAATCCTTTTGATCTCCACTTCGAGACTACTGCATTACTCCATTGCTCCATAATATCCAACTTTCCGGACTCCAAGATGGTCCCTTAGCAAGCCTCCATAACCTCTTGGCCATGGGTTGCCCCAAGCGCATCCATCTGTGCTTAATTTGAAGAAACTCGAAACATCAAAAATACAATTAGATCTAATTAATCCGTCAACTTCTTAGGAATTATGGTTTTGACAGTGAGCCTCCAACATATTTTTTCCAAGCTGAGATATATTTTTGCACACTATGAATGGATCTTGGGATTTTCCCTCAATAGATTCGTTGTTCCTGTCTTTCCAGATTTTTAAAAGAGTTGCCAAAAAAAAAAATTAGAGCTTATTAGGGGAAGAAATTCTCCTTTTTATTTGCTCCTTGATCCAGCAAATCAACTCTTTGTCTAGGCTTATTCGAAACTGATGGGGGTTCAAAAACTAAGCCCAATTTTTTTTTTATCTTTGAAATAGGTCCTCAATACATGGTCAATGGTTTCAGATTTTGATTTACATCTCAAGCACAAAGTCAAAACATCCTTGGACCTTTGGGCTCTATATTCATTGGTAATCAATCTCTCATGAAACAGTTACCAAAGGAAGAGTTTTAAGTTTTGAGAAATTTTTAATTTCCATAATCAGTTCAAATAGTATTTTTTACCGTCATTTTGGTCAAGGTTAGCTCAATTATAGGCAATTCTAAACGAGAAAATCCCCAACATTTCATGGTTCCACATAGGTTTGTCTTCTTGAAACATTCGGGGAAAATTTGATTTCAAAATGTTAGCTTTTTGTGTGTCCATGATAATATGGAGGACATGCAAGAGGAACTAGTTTTCCATCATCATCAATAATGTACGAGACTTTGAGGTCCCATTCATCTTGAAGGCCTGTTTTCCCCAGAGGCTCGTCTCCACACCACCAATTTGTCCACGTGTTTATTTTAACACCGTTTTCTACTTTCTACCTAATCCCCGGAATCACAAGTTCCTAGCATGAAAGATACCTTTCCAAATAAGAGAACCACAAGGTTTTTTCTTCCACGAGCTAGGACTCTCATCAATTTTATATTTATTTTAAGAACTCCAGTCCACATGCTAGTTTCATTTTCAATAACCTTTCAGCCTAATTGAGACATAAACGCATCATTGAACCATCTAGCTTTCCTAATTCCCAAGCCCCCTGATTATTTTAACCTGCAAACTTTTTCCCACTTTAACCTGTGATATTTCCTATTTTGGTCCATTTCTCCCAAAAAAAATTCTATTGATTCTATCCAGGTCATCACACGTTTTCATAGGAGGAAGTTGGTTTGCATGGAGTATCTAGGAATGGCCAAAGTCATTGGTTTGATTAACATGGTTCTGTTGGGCAAGGATAAGTTTTTTTTTTTTTTTTTTTTTTTTCCAATTAGAAAGCCGAATTTGCATTTTTTAACAATATGATTAAAATACTTTCTATTTTTCCTACCATGCACCAACTTAACACCAAGATAAATCCCTAGCTTATCCGTTAACTGGATTCCCAAGCATCTACTTATACTTCTGGCATCCGCTCTTTTAATATTCAAAGAGACAAACATTTTGAATTTTTCTATATTGATTCTTTGACCTAAGCATTCTACAAATTTATTTAGGAAAATATTATTACACTCCGCTTCCCCTACTTTGGAAAAAAGAATTAGATCATCAACAAAGAATAGGTGCATCATGCAGGGAGTAGACTTACTAATTTTGACTCCCTTCCATTTTCCTATTTTTGCACTTTCTTCTATAAGGTGACCCAGACTTTCTATAAAAATCACAAACAAGTAGGGGGAATAAAGGGTCTCCCTGTCTCAAACCTCTTGAAGCTTTAAATTCCTCAAGCGGCTCATTATTCCACTGAATTTTAAAAGAGGCATTTCTAACAACTCATGGTTAATTTTATCCAATTGGTAGAAAATTAAAGAATTTTAGCGTATCTTCCAAGAAGTCCCAATTGATTCTATCATAGGTTTTTTTCAAGATCAAATTTTAAAATTATTCATCCAAGTTTATTTTTTCGTTCTTCTAAGACTATGAATGACTTCTTGGGTAATTATAATATTATCCATATTAGACCTCTCAGGGACAAAACTACTTTAGTACGACCCTATTATATCTTTAAGGAACAGTCTTAATCTGGCAACAATGATTTCAGTAACAATTTTGTTAGTAACATTACACAAGCTTATAGGTCTAAACTAGTTTATCATATCCAGTCTCTCAAAAGAGCTATGTAAGTTTTATTATTACGCTCAGGCATAGCATTATTCTGAAAGCACCTAACAACAAAATTGTAAAGATCTTCCGCAATAGTCTCCTATTTTTTTTAAGAAATTTGCTTGGAAACCATTAGGATCTGAGGCTTTGGGATCTTTCATAAATATTAAGACGCCTTTTATCTCTTCTTTCTTAGGTAAAATTGTAAGGTTGTTGTGGTTGACTTCTTTCAAGAAGGGAGTAGGAATCTTAATATCGGGGGTATAATCAGTCTTTTTACTAAAGAGGTTTTTGAAGAACTCATTCACACGACTTTTTAATTCATCTCGCTTAGTTATCCTGTTATTTCTATTTTTAAGGGTGATGTTCTTTTATTTCCTCCTCCTTTGGTTAGTAGCAATATGAAAAATCTTGGTGTTTTTATTACCCATAGCAAGCCATTGTATTCTAGACTTTTGATACCAGAAAATCTCTTTTTGTTTATGAATAAAATTATATTATTTTTGGAGATTATGCTCCAAATTTTCACGGTTAGCAGAGTAATATATTTCTTGAGCTCTTTGTAAACCTCTTATTCTAGCAAATAATTGGCGTTTATTTTTAAAGAGGTTTCCAAATTCATTCTTATTCCAGTTTTTTAGCTCACTTTCCTGCATTCTAAGTTTAAACAATATATACTCATTCCCAGTATTCCACTTATTCCTAATAAATTGTTTAAAGTTGGGGGTGTGTTAACCACATCGCTTCAAATCTACAGAGTTTATCTTGGCACCAATGGTTCGTTCAAATTGATCTCAAAACAAATTCTTACAATGTTTTCTCGAGTTGTCGCCGCCATCTCAATAGGTCTACCCAGTGCTTTTCCTATATAGAGCATCATGGATTCATAATATTCCACATGTAAGTCCGGTAAGTGAACCCAAATTGACGTCTTCAATTCCATTGCCTCCATAGGTTTGAAGTTCGGTTCCCATTTTCTCACAATTAGATAGTGGTCTAGGATACCCCATGGACCTTATGTACGTACTCAATGAGTGTCTATGAACTTCTCAAATCTGACCAGGTAAAACCCATAATTGAAGTCAATGATTTCCTAGCTACCCAAAGTTTTCCAGAGGTGTTTTACCCTTTCATATAGCATTTTATATCCAATTGAGCGTCCCAATAATATGATTATAAATGTATCTTTCCATTTCTCCCTTAATTGATTGATAATTTGTTTTGGGATTACAGTTTCAGAAATAAGGCTTCCGTTTGGTTGGTTCTCCCCTATTATGAATTATCTTCCTCCATATCTTGGATGTCATCCTCTTCCTCCACAAAGTGTACATTTTCAAACCTACTAGTTGGACCTTGTCGTTCTATATTTAGAGCTTCCTTAAAGGATTTGAATTTCGGAGATAAGTTTTTGCCATCTCCAACATCCCCTTGTTGGCCTTTCCTTTACTCTCTGAAACTTCCCCTTCCATTGGTTTAGTTTCTTTTGGTTCTTTTTGATCAATGCTCACTTCCACTTCTATAATATTCTCAATTTTAGAAATTAGAATTATAAAGTTGTGAGAGTAATTAAATAAAAAATTTGGTGCAATTGAAATTCTCTAGTGAAAGTCACAAAATTTAGGTGTCAAATTAATGGAATTAACTTAAAATCCAACGGTTCATCATGGTTTGTGTAACGGCCCGGTTTCCCAGAGCCGTCACGCGGTTTCTCCCCTCTGAGAATTAATACTAAAACCAAATATCCATTATAAATCTGAGAAATTTTGCAACTACGGCGATAATTATAATTATCGATTTTACAATAGTAAAAATAATAAATATAACAATACAAATTAAGTAGAATTTCAACTAAAATTCCTAGCGCAATTTATAAAATTTTGAATTCCACTATGTAATTCTCCATTGACATGATCATGCATATATTATTAAAAATATATATGGTATCAACATTTTACATCCCCTTGGAATATATAATTTATCCGAATGATAAAATATAATATATTATAATTTCACGTCCGTCTGATGATCATGATCTTATTCCTTATATTATTATTATTATTATTATTTCAAATATGTTAATTCCATCCTCGTAATATCTCCCCTTGAAATCTGGTTGAGAATAATAATAATAATTATTATTATTAATAATAATAAACACTAATTATCCATTCCCATGGGTCCGATCATGCATTGCGTAATCAAATTATGCATTTCATATTTCATAATTATGAAAATAACAAATTTCAAGCAGTGGCCTAAATTGCATATATATAATTATAAAATTTCGAATACATCTATTATAGGTATTTCAAATTCCAATTCCATGTTGGTCCGCCCACGGTGATTGTAAATAATAAATGTAACTATTACAAATTTAATAGAAATTCAGATATATTTCCTAGAATTAAAATAAATGTAGAACTTGAGGGACCAAATGTGCAATTTGCCAAACATCACGCTTACATAGACACCCACCACATACTTTAGGGACCAAATATAGAATTTTAAGAATGGAGACTCATATTCATCTTTTGTTTTATTTTCAAACAAAAAATGGAAAGGCTTGGACAACCATGGCTACAACAACGGTTGCCTTGTGGGAGACATTTTATAAGGACAAGCAAATGACAAAAAGAGGATGTAAATAGAGTAAAAACTGAAAAGCAGAAACACTAATCAAACTCCACTCTATAGGAGAAACCATTTATTATAATTATTAGTATTAGTGAATTGTAACGGCACACTTTCATATAATAAAAATTACATATAAAAAAATCTAAGAAAATTACAATATGGTGACGTCAAGTATATTCAATTTATTGAGTCAATTATAGTACTAATTAATATTGAATGTTTTATTTGAATTCACATATAATTATATAATGATATATAATCATCAGAGGTATAAATCATAAATCAATTTGAAAAATGAATTATGGTAGTGAAATTCGTGCAACCAATTATATAATTGAATATAAATTGAATATTCTGATAATTACAATATTCCCACAATTATTGTAAAAACCAATATTTCATTATTACAATAATTATAATATTCCCAGGGCCGAGTTTTAACCCTTCTAGTACGAGTATCTAATCACGTGATTATCCTAGTGGAGAAATCCATTAATAATAATAGATTTTACAATAATTATTACTAATGTAGTATTACAATTATTACAAGTAGGAATTCAAATAAAATTCTCGCCCTGCAATCAAAACTGTAGGGGTTGTGAGCCAACGTTCAGTAGAATTTCAACCCCTCTAATACGTATATTTAATCAATCCTGAAATAAACACATAATAATTAAATCTCAAATAAACACATAAACGTGTCTCTTACATAATTTTCACATAATATCCCTAAATATTTCATGAAAACTAACAGTTAAAATTTTATGACAACTTCCGCATGAATTACATAATCAAGAGAGAGATTAAATACAAATATTAAAAGAATTAGAAATTCTACCTGAAATTCAAAGTCGAAATTCAAATCGAAATATTTTTTCCTCGTTCAAAACTCTTAAAATCTAATCATATATCTTTTGTTTAATAAGAATAAGTATATTACTAATATGATTATCCTTTTTCTATCACTATTTTCGACAAGCCCATGTATATAGAGTCAATACATTATTATTATATTTATTCTCTTTTTCCCCAACATACTAGTGGCATATGTATATATATATATATATACATATGCGTGTGTGTGTAGATATGGATATGTGGGCCGAAATTTTCCTTTTTTTTTTTTGTTTAGTTTTCATGGCCACAAACAGTTTGCTTATCTTATAAGGTTTGAAAAATTATATTTAACATCTCCTAATTATAAAGTAATTCATATTAAACCCAATAATTACACTTATTTCCCCAAAAGTTATCAAATATTTATTTATACCATAATTTACAGAGTAATCCCAAAAATATTAAACTTATCTAAAATAATATTTTTAAAAATATAAATTTTCAGGGTGTTACAACCAACTCCTTTTAAATAAATTTCGGTAACTTCCGATTATTATTGTTTTGAATAAAATTTCGAGGTGTCCATGAAAATTAAACAAAACTAAAAAAAAATCCGGGCCACATATCCACACACACACACATATGCCACTGTATGTTGGAGAAAAGAGAATAAATATAATAATAATGTATTGACTCTATATATAGGGACCTACTGAAAATAGTGATAGAAAAAGGATGATCATATTAGTAATATACTGATTCTTATTAAACAAATGATATATGATTAGATTTTAAGAGTTTTGTGCGAGGAAAAAATATTTCGATTTGAATTTTGACTTCACATTTCAGGTAAAATTTCTAATTCTTTTAATATTTATATTTAATCTCTCTCTTGATTATGTAATTCATGCGGAAGTTGTCGTAAAATTTTAACTGTTAGTTTTCATGAAATATTTAGGGATATTATGTGAAAATTAAGTGAGATATACATTTATTTGTTTATTTGGGATTTGATTGTTATGTGTTTATTTCGGGATTGATTAAAGACACGTATTGAAGGGGTTAAAAATTTTATTGAGTGTTGACTCACAACCCTACAGTTTTGATTGTAGGGCCGGGGAAAATAAAACGGCGACAGGAATTTTATTTGAATTCCTACTTGTAATAATTGTAATACTGCATTAGTAATAATTTGTCACAACCTACCCCGAACATCCATCACCCTGGGACTGGCATGACGTCATTATGACATCACCTACATACCAAAACAACTGGAAACCGACATATGCATACATAAATACACAACCACCAAAACAAACCATACTATTTTAATACACTCTCTAATTGGGGACATACCCGTCCCTATAAAAATTATAATAACCACAAAGATAAAAATAATCCTGAACCTCTCATAACTTCGCATCAACCAGCACCTCCAAAAAAAATACCCTCTCACTACTATATTGCCGGATTCTAACTAGCGCCAGTAGGGGGACCGACTCCTAACTGTTTCACCTGCGAGTGTACTGCCTTCTTAATAAAAATATTTTAAATTAATCAAGCATATAACATATAAACATCACATTTCAAATACAAATCTTACTATATATATATATATATATATATAACATTTCAACTAGGCAGTAAAAATCAACTAGAACGTTACAGCAACCATATAGTATAACGCAACTGAAATAATAGATATATCGTCGTAAATGGATACACCAAGCTAGTATAAAATAAATGTCATATACGACAAAACACCATATACGACACTACATCACACCACACCTCACCACACCACATCACTCCACATTACACCACACCTCGGTTAGCCATGTGATCATTTTAACCTCACGATCGGGAGTTGCAACGGTACTGTATCCCGTAGGATATGCCTTCCTAGCGGGATATAATAACGCTCCGCTGGACTGTGCCAGACGGGTGAAACAACGCTCCGCTAGACTATGCCAGTCGGGTGAAACAACGCTCCGCTGGACTATGCGAAACGGGTGAATATCCACCACCAATCTCCACCTCACCTCAACAACAACAACAACTCATCTTCACCTCAACAATAACAACTCCGCCCACTATCAACTGCCACCTCAACAACAAACAAGGAAATCCACAATATCAGAAATACCTAAATAACGCTTGATCCATGTAAGTTAGAAAAAATCATCAATTTTCAAGTAAACACATTTTTCCATCATAAATATATGAAAATAGATTTTTGGCAAGAAGACAGTACACTCACCTGGTGATCCGTTCCCCAAAAATATTTACCGACTATACTCTACCATTCCTCATGTGCCTGCGAACCTATTAGTGACATGGCCTAAATTAATATTTTGGGTAAAAAAATATAACCTAACCATGCAATGCAGGCCCTACATTCTACAATTTTCCCGTCCCTACATTTTATTATGGAAAATTATAATTATTCACTCTATTCCGTTACGATAATATTTTATGTACAACGTTATTAAAATTAACTGTTACGAAATTATTACAATTACGGAAATTGTAACGCTTAAAATTTTATTTAACGAGAAATAATAATCGATTGAAATTTCACCAGTTTCCTAATCATTCGCAGGCCAAAAAGTTGAATTAGGTTTTTAGTTTTTTTTTTTTTTTTGGGTGGTTAGTGTAATTGTTCTTTCCTATTTCCTTTTCTTCTTCCTTCTTCTTTCTTTTTCTCTTTTTTTTTTTTTCTTTTCTGTTTGGTGTTACTGATTCAGTCTGACCGCTGATGAACCACCGCCCTCTCACGTCCCTCTCACCGACGGCGACACACAACAATACCACACCCTCGCCGCTGTCAACACCACTTCCACACATACCCACACACCGATCACACAGCCACTTTTCAACACACTCTCTCTCACTAAGCTCCCTTCACCGCCGGCCATCCCACACTGGCACAATGATCACCACTGACTGACAATGATCCACCCACGATCGTCGACGATCGACGACCGACGATCTAAACAGATTTCCCATACACCCATACTCTGCTGCGCTATACCGAAACAGAGAACGCACACGCATTACTGCAGCGGCGACACACACTGCTGGCCGCACCGTGGCGACGATCATACACATGTACCCATGCACCCGAATGATCAACACAACACACATATATATATTGTAGGACCCCAACTTAGCAAGTACGTCATTAATAATTTCATTCTAGAGCCTGGGAAAATTCGGGGTGGAATTGGATTAATTAAAATTCAAATCAAACCTTTAGGGGTCAAGTTGGCAAATTTAAAAACAATAATTTAAACTTGAGATTCAAGTTGATAAGTAAAAATCAAAATTTGAAAATATTAAGGATGAAATTGTGATTTCAGAAACTTTTAAAAGTTGAATTGATTAAAATAAGGATTGGAAGAAGTTAGGGGGGAGGAAAGTGCAATTTAACTAAAGTTTATTTTAATATATATATATATATATATATATATATATACACTACAGTGAGTGTGTGCATGGTGCCGGAGACGGAGCAGAGCGACACAGGGGACGTGGAAACCGAACGATTGAGCTTTAATCCACTAGTCCACCCGAACGATTGAGCTTTAATCCACTAGTTTCACACACACACACACACACACACACACATATATATATATAATGCATAGATTAATGATCAAAATTCCCCAAGAAACATCCAGAACTGAAGAGAGAAATCCAGAGAAAGGAAGAGAGAGAGAGAGAGACTCGCCAGTGATCGTGCAAGCGCCGATCGTGTGGGGTTCGCCGACGGTGGGTTGCGTGTGGTCGCTGCTCTACTCGACTGTTTTGTGCGTTCGTCGGCGTGCATGCATGTGTTTTCCGGTGATCCGGTATCGTGGGTTTTGGTCACCGGCGGTGAGTTAGAGAGGGAGGAAGTGCATTGGCCTAGAGGGTGTGTTCTGTTTCGAACTGCTGCTGTGTGTGGTGTTTGCGGCCGGCAGGAGAAGTTTGTGCATCCACTGATCTGATCAGCTTGGTCAGGGGCATTCTGTTCACTGGCGGTGTGAGCGGTTCAGCGTGGAGGTGTTGTTCGTTGTGGTTGCTATTCGCTCCAGCAATAGGTGGTGCGTGGCCGGCGTTCCGCGTGTGTTTGGGTGTGCGAGGTGCCATTTGAACGACCGGCAGGGGAAATGAGTCGGAATGGGTGATCGAAGCAGGGTAGGCGGCTACAAGTGTTCAAACAGAAACAGAACAGGAGGTGAGAAGGAAGAAGAAAAGGAAAAGGGGGGGAGAGAATTTGCAGAAACCACCCCGGAAAAAACAAAAACCCCTCTCGTGGCCGTCAAACGATTCGGAAATAGGTGAAATTCCAATTGATTATTAATTTTCGTTAAATTAAATTTTATTTAGCGTTACAATTCTTAAAATCGTAATAATT
The DNA here is from genome assembly GCA_016647705.1 of Eucommia ulmoides. Lineage (NCBI taxonomy): Eukaryota > Viridiplantae > Streptophyta > Magnoliopsida > Garryales > Eucommiaceae > Eucommia > Eucommia ulmoides. The sequence continues at coordinate 7,839,424 of CM028340.1, forward strand.
TCATTACAATTAATTTATTTTAATAACGTATACATAAAGCAGTAACGATTCGGAGCAAAGGAAACCTAAATCGATTATTATTTTCATTAAACTAAAGTATTAGCATTAACAGTTTCGCCATCGTAATAATAATTCTCGTAATCGTAATAATATGTTAATAATCGCAAATCTGAGAAAAATTGGTACAATAAATATAAACGAGACGAGATGGACAAAATAAATATCCTTCATAATAAAATAATTAGGAGATAGGAAATTATGGAACCTAGGGTCCATATGGCATGATTAGGTTATTTTTTTACCTAAAATATTAATTTAGGCCATGTCGCTAATAGGTTCGCAGACACCGGAGCGCGGTAGAGAATAGTCGGTAAAGGCTTTTGGGAGTGGAGCATCCGGTGAGTGTACTGTCTTCTTACCAAACTATTTTTCGATGTATATATATATGATGAAATATGTGTTTACTTAAATGGTATGAATTTATAAATGATATGGATCAAGCAGGATTTGGGTGAGTTGGTAAACTGGATTTTCGAAAGATTTCGATGGTTTCGAAACGAAGTTGAAAATGAATTTTTGTTGAATTTGGTAAAATCAGACGGTGTTTTTAAAAGAAAATAGAGAACATCTGTTTTGCTAAAATGTCTGGTTTTCTAAAAATAAAGGGTGAAAAGGTGGTTTTGATAAAATCAGACGTTTTCTTTAAAAGGAAGTGTGAGATATGATTTTTGAATTTAAAAGTTGGTTTTGGAAAAAAGAGATAGATGTGGCGATTTGACGATGTTGAGTAGACGATATTTATTGGATTGTGATTCGATGATGCTGTATTTGATTTAACGATGCCATAGTATTTATTTATTTCGGAAGAGTGAGATTATCCGCTTCGGCGGAGTGATGTTATCCGCTTCAGCGGAGTGATGTTTATCTGCTTCGACAGAGTGATATTAGATGTTTATACTGCGCAGTGATTATCCGCTTCGGCGGAATGATGGGTGTTCGTAGGAAGGCATATCCTACGGATGGTACGGTACCGTTGCAAACTCCCGATCGTGAGGTTAAAACGATCACTATGGCTAGCCAATGTGTGTTGTGGTGGAGTGGTGGTTTGAGGTATGTGTTGAGATGTGATGTTTTACTTATATTGGGTGATTTATTGATTATTATGGCGATTGGTATTACTTTACTAGATAAGTTGGAATGGAACTTATATTTATTGGTTTATTTTCATTACTTAGATTATGGAGGATTTTACTGGTTACATGTTGTTTATGTATACTTATACTTGATCCATTTAGATGTTGTAGAATGATTTATTATTCTAAAAATATTTTTACTAAGAAGGCAGTACACTCGCAGGTGAAATAACTAGGAGTCGGTCGGTCCCCTACTGGCACTAAATAGAGTTATGCGGGTCATGCGATGGAGTCATTTGGGAAAAATTTTTGAGACGACGTGTAAAAGATGAATCTAAGTGAGATTCGTGGGATTCGTTGGGTTGTTCTTATATTTGGGACGGTGTGTCCCTATCAGTTGGAATTATGTATATGTGGTATAGATAATTTGTTTGTATATTTGTCATGTTGTGGTTGTCTAGTCAATTAGGTGATGTCATGATGACGTCACGCTGGCCCCATGGTGACGGGAGTCCGGGGTGGGGTGTGACATATATATACCATAGAAATTTAAACATACACGCCTACTTACCAAACGACGGCGACGAACGACAACGATCACGCTATGATGATCTCACTTCCACGATCGTCGAACGAACAACGGAAGACGCACACACACACACAGGGACCGGATTGAGCCCACCCGCACGATCGTTTTATAACAGAACCCACAACCACAATGTTGGATTGAGCACACCGCCGAACACCCTCCGATTCTCTCTCTAACTTGTGTGATTTTTCTATTCCTTCTCGGCTTTTGATCACGATATCATTTAATTGCATGGGTTTTTGTGGATGGATTTTTGGTTTTCTTCATGCCACGTCGCTCCTCTCCCACACCCTCCTGTCTCCGGCTGAGCTCACGGCACACGTACGCACCTATGCATATATGTATGTATATATATAAATATCTTTTGTTTAATTACTCATTTCTCCCCTTTATTCCTTTAACACTTCGTTTTTGTCCAATTTCCACATTCAAGATTTTCTAAATTGCAATTTTATCCCTAAAAGTTTTAATTAAAAAGTTAAATGAAAATTTCGGGTTGAATATTTTCTAAATTTACAAATCGACCCCTAAACTTTTAAATTTGAATTTTTAATTAACCCAATTTCACCCCGAATTTTTCCAATTACTTTAAAATGCAACTAAAATGGCGTACGTGCGAAATTAGGGTCTTATATAATTATTGTAAAATCCATTATTATTAATGGATTTCTCCACTAGGATAACCACGTGATTAGATACTCGTACTAGAAGGGTTGAAACCCAGCCCTGGGAATATTATAATTATTGTAATATTATTGTAATAATGAAATATTGGTTTTTACAATAATTGTGGAAATATTATAATTATCAGAATATTCAATTTATATTCAATTATATAATTAGTTGCATGAATTTCACTAGCAGAATTCATTTTTCAAATTGATTTATGATTTATACCTCTAATGATTATATACCATTATATAATTATATGTGAATTCAAATAAAACATTCAATATTAATTAGTAAGAAAAATGATTCGATAAATTGAATATAATTGGTGTCGCTGCATTGTAAATTTCTTAAAAAAAATTTATATGTATTTTTTATTATATAAAAGTGTGTCGTTACAATTCACTAATACTTATAATTATAATAAATGGTTTCTCCTATAGAGTGACGCTTGGTTAGTGTTTCTGTTTTTCTATTTTTACTCTATTTACATCATCTTTTTGTCATTGCTTGTCCTTATAAAATGTCTCCCACAAGGCAACCGTTGTTGCAGCCATGGTTGTCCAAGCCTTTCCATTTTTCGTTTGTAGATGAATTTGAGTCTCCGTTCTTAAAATTTTATTTTTGGTCCCTAAAGTATGTGGTGGGTGTCTATGTAAGCGTGATGTTTGCCAAATTACACATTTGGTCCCTCAAGTTCTACATTTGTTTTAATTCTAGGCAGCGGACTTGAACAATCATGCCAAGTGGGAAAATTATTAATGTTGTAGATCTGTTGGAATCAAGATAGACCCAATCCAGTGAGACTACCGTGATAATTTAAAGATATATTATTATTTATTGCTATTTTTATCAAAGTAGTGCAACAGAAACATTTAGAAATATAAGATTATTTGATAATTGGCTATCTATGCTAGGTGTTACCCACCAAAGTCCATCATGTCCTATGTTATTGGATATAATGTGGGTCACTGCGAACGCGAGTATAGCAATGTATGGAATGAATTTTGACGGTTATGAATTATGAGCGATTTTCAATTACGGAACCCTACATAGAGAACAATGTTCTAGAATCGAATGTGACTAACATGACCGTACGGTGCGATTCTGAATTATCATTATTTTGAACGAAATTTCGAGAACAAAATTTATTTAAGGGGGATAGATTGTAATACCCCAAAAATTTATATTTTTGAAAAATATTATTTTATATAAGTTTAATATTTTTTGAGATGGTTTTGTAAATTTGTGGTATAAATATATACTTTATAATTTTTGGAGATTAAATGTTAAATTTATATATTTGATAATTTTGGGGAGTTAAATGTTAATTTTAAATTGATTTTAGAAGTTTTGAAACTAATGTGTTATTTAAAATATACTTTTAAGAGTTTTGGAATATAATTAATATTTTTTATTTTTATTTTAAGGGGACATTGTGTAAATAAATAAATGAAAGGTTGAAATTAGTTTCTTTCCTGAGGAAGAAAACTAAGCTCAACATATATATATATATATTAATAATTCAGGACGGGTATATTCACGGCCGTCGGATGAAAGACAAAACTCTAGACATTTTAAGGCCATCGAATCATTTTTAACTTCATATAAATTACTTAGATTAAATTAGGGTTAGAGCCTCCTAATACACTCTACAACCTACTTCATTTTCATTTCATCATCTTCCTCACTCCATCGCCACCGCTAATTCCACTTTCGCTCCACGACGTCATAACGCCATCGCCGACGCCCTCCATCCTTGCATTCGATCTCTTCCTCGCTTACAACTTCTCTTCTCCCTCGCTCTCATCGTCTACTCTTTGTAGGTTGCCCCCGCCGCCACCACCACAACCACCAAACTTCCTCCCCGCCTCCTGCCGTCGCTCTCTGGACCACTATCGCTGCTCGTGCCGACCTCAATAACCTTCATCTTTCACCGATCTAAGCTCGACACTTTGTAAATCACCAGATTCATGTATGCTCTCTCCTCTAAGCCTTCCTCATACCACCATATCTAGAGTTTTTTTTCTCTGATTCTACCCTAGACCTGCGTTTTTTTTTTTTTTTTTTTTTTGTGATTTTTGAATTCAGGTTTTAGATTTGAAAATTTAGGTTTCTTCCTCGATCTTCCTTGCCTACACCATGCCTTAGTCACCGTCGCCATCACCATCGCATCACCGTCTTCTTCTATCGACGTCTTCGCCGCTCACCTCTGGCCGAAGGTAAGAGATCTCCCCTCTCTCTTTCTCTTTCTCAATCTCTCATCTTCAATCACGTGCTTTCTCTTTCTACGTTCATGGTCATCGGACAATCTAGCCATTAAATCCACCCGATTTGCTAGGGTTTGTGACTTCTGTTTCTCTATTTTTTTTTTCAAACTATTTTGTTGAAATTTCAGATTGAAGAGAACATCTACAATTTCGTGAAGAAGGTCTGACTCTATATCACATCGACGCTAACAGTATGCCCAAGGTATTGCTCAGCAGCTCATGTCAAGAGGTTAGTGATTTGTTTAATTTTATAGTTCTTGGGTAATTTGTTTAGTTAGCCTCGATTATTTACTTCTGTTGTTGATATTATGTTGTTGATAATTTAGTTAGTTAAAATCCTATTGATGTTTTTGTGATCAGGAGTTTTTTTTTTTTTTTTTTTTAATTAGCTTTTGATCTGTTTGTTCTATTTCAAATTTCTGTTTTTGTTACTATTCTCCAAACCTTTTCAATTTGCAACTACCGATTACTGTTTTGCATCGTTGTTTTTCTAACGTGACTAATTCTAGCGATGCCAATGTTGCCATGGACCAGTATCACCTCTACTATGTAAGTCTACAATTTCTAAGTTAATTTTATTGGCTGATTTTCTATATCTTTATCTTAGATTTTTTTTTCCTGTGTACGCATCCTCCTTCTATTTTTTCAACCTTCTGGCAATATTCAAATTCCTAAAAAAGTATATGACAATAGATTTTCTTTTCCTCTTCTTATTGTTCCTCAAATATGTTAAAGAGAATTGACTAAGAGTGGTTCTCAAAGCCAAAGAATCAGGCACAAAATAGTAGTTCATAGTATAAGGTGAATAGAAAATGAAGCCTATATTTAAATTTCGCTAGATGATGTTTTTGTTGTTGAAATTAACCTTTGTGGGGGCATACTTCCAAGGGCATTTCAAACTTATGTTCGAACTACATTTTGAGATCCATGTCAAAGATAGTAGTTGTTTACCTTGCAATCCGAAGCATCGGGCACCACGAAAATTTTATGTTTTGATTTATATTTATGTTTTGTATTATATATCTGTTTTTAACTCTTTGAAGCTCAAAACTAAAGTGTATGTTCATATTTTTATCTGAAATGCGTGTGCTCATCAATTTATATTCTTTGGATGAAAATTTGTTTGATGCTATTAGGTGTTTCGCCTCCTTCTGTGATCTGTACTGCTGCCGCAATTCCTCAACAAGGTAATTTTTTTTCTATCTTTTATACCCGTACATGTACTTATATTAGAAATTTGAAATTAATATTTTTTATAAGGTAGCGTTTGAATGTTTGAAATTGGATTTTTTGAAATGGAATTGAAAATTAATGCATGTAAAAGTCTTTAAATTCTTTAAATTTACAGGTGTTTATATTTGAATTCCAATTCCCAGTTTTTTTGCTAGATTTCTGTTCTAAAATTTATTTTCTAGGATCTATTTTTCCTAGATTTTTATGTTTCTCTTTCCAGGTTTTTGTTTATATTTATAGATTTGTTGTAAACCACTTTGAGTTTGTTTCACTTTTATTTTATATTATAAATCACTTATTAGTGCTAAAGTAGAAGATTTATGTTCTCATATATTTTTTTTTTACGTTTTATGTTTTGGGAATTGCTCGCAGATTTTATGTTTTCATTTCCTAGATTTTAGAGGGTTTTGTTACTTCAACCTTCTAAACTCTAATTTTGTTCATTTCTAATTTTTATGGATGAAATATGTTCTAACATGGAGTGTTCCTTTATAATCTCTCCAAATGTGAGGAACAACCCCTTCCCCCCCCCCCCCCCGGCGGCCGAAAAACTAGAGGTTATTAATTATACTCCTCAAAATCTCTCCATCCCTTTTTGCTAATATTTATCTCAAATTAGGTTTAATTGGTTAACTTTTTCATTATATTTGCATTAGATTATTATTATTTTTTAATTGCAATCGGGCTCAAATGGTATAATTTTGTTGGCATGAGTTTTGTTTGTAATAAGCGTTCAAGTATTGAAATGTTAGGGGAACTGTTGTATAATCAAATTTGATTATCTCATTTTGTCAAGGGAAAAAAATTATCTTTGTATTCTTGGTTATTGTTGTGTTGGTTTGAAAATCCATAGTTGAAAATGGGAGTGTTGTATAAATAAAGTAAATTATGCTATTTTTTTTTTTGGGTTATGACTGTGTTTATTTGAAAATGGAATAAAATGAAAGTTGAGAACTTAAGAAATAAATTGTGTTTTCTCATTTTTTTTAATTGTTGATTGCTATTGGTTGTGTTATGTATTATTCTATTCATTTGAAAACAGAAGTGAGATCTTGAGAATGATGTATCGATTGTTCTATAATTTTATTTTTTAAAATTTGTGCATATATTATTAATTTGTGTCTAATTGTGGTTCATTGGAATTATCCAGTAGTAAAAAAAGTTACACAATTGAATGTTCAATTTGTTAACATCCGTGCCTTCAGGCACGGATTATACGCTAGTAAGGTTATATTATGACACGTATATAATAATAATAATAATAATAATAATAATAATAATAATAATAAAACTAACTAAAGTTACTGCAACTATATATATAGATATATGTTGATAACTTCTGATGTATATGATATAATATATTCTGAATGTTTTTCTTGAGTAAGGAAAAATTCCGGTTTAGATTTCGGCTTGGATTTCAGATAAAATTTCTAACCCTCTTAATATATGTATTTAATTTCTCTATTATGTGATTTATGTTATTATTGTTGTTGAATTTTAACTGTTAAATTTTATGAAATAATTATAATTATGAGAAGATTATGTGGAAATCATGTTTATATGTTTTATTTATGGTATTAATTAAATGCATGTATTAGAGAGGTTAAAATTCTACTGAGCGTTGACTTACAACCCCACAGTTTTGATTTCAGGGCCAAGGAGAACGAAACGGCAACAAGAATTATATTTGAATTTCTATTTAATTCGTAATAGTTGTATTTATTATTTACGATTGTAAAATCGACACGATACTTTAATAATTATAATTATCGTCAATAATTATTATATTTATTATTTATGTATTATTATTTATTGTTGAAATAATAATATTGACAAAATCCATAGAATATTGTTTACCACAATATTCAATAGATTACTGTTGAAATAATTCTACAGAATATTGTTATTTGTTATTATTCACTGTTGAAATAATAATAGTTATTATTTACTATTGAAATAATACTATTGATGAAATAATAATTTTTATTATTATTAATAAATAATTATTAATAATAATATTATTATTATTTAATATTTCCGAGATGAAGTATTATCGTAGTTGTAAATTTTATCACATTTTTATATAAAATTGAATAAAATTCTCGGTTTTTTTTTTTTTTTTTTTTTTTTTTTAATATAGAATGAAATATTGGTAAAATTTAATAATTATAATTATTGCCGTCGTTTGTAAAATTTGTCGAATTTTTATTCAATAGGTCTTGGTCATTCAATTTTAGTGCTAATTCTCCTAAGGGAAAAAACCGGGTGGCGACCCTGGAAAACCGGGACGTTACAGTTTGGACACATGATTTCTAGCCCAAAGTGTACGTTTAGACCACTTAATACTATTTTAAAAATGCCACAAATAAAAGATGCCAAAATTGATAGATTATAAAATCCAATGTAAATAGTTAGAGCCCAAGTTGTATTAGAAAAGTTCAAAACTAGTTTTGAGATAACTCAATACCTAAGTTAAGATTCATACCCACTAACTTAAGTATTAATATTCATAACCCATGACCCAAGGATCTACCCATATAAAAAGGGGGGGGGGGGGGGGAGGGGGGGAGTAAGAACCAAGACAAAACCCCTTTGCCTTCTCCTTCAACCTCCATCAACATGGACCTTTATGGCAGAAAGAAGTTCTCTGCAAAACTACCTCAAAAACTTACATGAAAACCAACAAAGCTCACAGAATTAAGGCAAGATAGGGTATATATAAACCATGTTGTTGCTGCCATGGAAAACTAATAAAGAAGAAGTGAAGAAAAGAAGAGAAGAAGAGAGGGAAAAAGGAGAATGAGGGTCTGAGGAGATTTAGAGAAAGAAATTTGAGATAATCCACAACTAAAATCAAGTCTTGGTGGAGGATTAAGCTCAAATTTGATAAGGTCCTAAATGTAGAAATTTTTATTAAGAGTTCTAACATGAATTTTTATAATTCTAAAGGTTAAGATGTAAAATATATTTGGATTAAACCTAGTAAAACTTGGATTAGGTCATGTATGAGTTTGTTAAGTTGAATTAAACATGATATTTGAGTGAAATCACCATGCATAATATATATATATATATATATATATTATAAATCCGGTTTAGAACTTTAACTTTGTTATTTTCGATTTTGGGAGAAAATCTGAGAACACCATGATGTAAATGAACCTTAAATGAATTAGAAAGATTGTAAATTGGTTTGGGATGAACTCTAAGCCTTAGGAAAGTAAAAAATGATGTGATAAAATAACTTACTCAAAATAATTTATCGAATAAGTACACGTAACGGAAATTAATTTTATCTCTTTCTTATGTGAACCTAGTAGAAATTAAATTAGAGTGATACTTCAACACAATACAATCACGATCACACGAGACAAACTATTTTAACGTGGAAAATCTTCCCAAAGTGAGGAGTAAAAATCACGGAACCGAAGTCCACCAAAAAATCTCCACTATCACAAATAATGAGAATACAAGTCCTCTCTAGTTACAACTAGAGATATACAATCACAATACTTCAAGATCAAACCAACATTAGCAATGAACAAGATCTACGAGAAGAGAATTGAAGAGATCTTACCACAAGAGATTCAAAATAACCTCGTAACAGTCTCAACAGAAATAGTGGATGTTGAAATCAAAACCCGATCTCCATCATTCAGATTGTAGAGCTCTGAGTCACGAACTTGCTGTCCAAATTTCAGCCCAATCGGTCGACGGATTGACCTCCGATCGACGTTTGATTGGAACAGTGCAATGAGGGTTTGAAATGGACAACTTTCTCTTTTCCTCTCTCTCTTCTGCGGCTATTTTAGTTTTTCCCACTCTAAAGGATGACAAAAAAATTCAGAACAATTGAGGTTTAAAAATAGGCTTAAGTGAAATTACCATTTTGCCCTTTGACAAATTCCATGGGCCTAACCAACTTTGTTGGGCCTCTCCACATTGAGAAAAATCAAAGCCCAACAAAAAACATAGTTTAGGAGCATTGGGTATCAAAAAGAATTGAAGAACCAAATCTAAAAATTTCAAATTCTGCTTTCGGTTCATCTGGACAATTTGCCTTTAAAAATTCATAACAATTCGTAGAAAAATAAGAAAAATATGAAACTTGTTGAAAATGAAACTAGACTCAATGAAAATCATTTTAAGATATTATATACTGTGTTTTAAAATTTATATAGTACCTTTATAGACCTCGAAATGTAATTGAATATAATCGTGTAAGATTTTGGAAGCTTTGTTTGCTGAACTTCAAAAAATCATAACTAAATGTAAAAAAATCAAAAGCTGGTCATTCAAAGTGAGTTTTAAATCTTGAGAGGTCTATTTGCATAGAAAAATATAAAAAGAACAAAAAAAAAAAATTCAACTGTGGTAAAATGAGTGAAAAATCGGACTGCTCACAATAAATTGTTCTCATGTCATCTAAAAACAAGTACTTTCTTTTTTTTTAAAAAAAAAAAAACAAAAACTAAACAATATAAGCATGCTCTCACAACGCATCATAACCCCTTAATAAATAATATTATATCAAGGATACGCGCATAAAGTGATGTTAATGAAATAATGTTTAATCTTTGTTTCCAGTAACTAAGTGAGCTAAAGTAAGGTAATTTGAGATTTCTAGGTGACTACCCACATCTCAAGGTAGGGAATTCTATTCATTTTCTAATGTGTTTTTAGCATGAATTATATGTATGTAATCTTGTGTATTTATTTGTAAATTGTGTTTTCAAATGAAATTGAATTTATGTTAAAAAGTTGAATTTTAGGTAAATCTGATAATATAAAAGAAATATATGCTTGTGTGTTAAATATATCTGGCTGGACGGTATTGTGACGATATCATGTGAGGACTGAGGAGATTGGGTCACCACGGAGCTAACCTTGGTGCAAATTCCTAAACCCGCGCGGGGGATACTCCAGGTTACATGAGTATCTCACTAGATGGTATAAATTCTCAGTGGTACGATTCAGTCACCAGGTATCGCAGTAATACATTTGTTGTGTGTGTTTTAATTGCTCTACTTGAATTTTACAAGTGCATGTTTTATTGTGATGTGTGTGCATTATATATTGTTTTATTTATAAAGTTTCAGCTAGGATATTATAGTTTATATAAATTAGAAAAAGGTAAGAAAATTAATAGATTTCTCTACTAAGCATGTTGAGTTTACCCCCTTTTTTCCTTCCATCCTCAGGTAGTGCACAAGATAGTGAGCATGAGTGAACTTCGGTATGAAAGTATGGTATATCAAGTTTCTAGATTTGGTGTATTCGGATCATTTTGGTATTTTCTGCCGCTACAGACCTTTTTGTTTTAAGCATGGCATGTAATGATGGGCCATGTAGGACCCAAACATTTGGACTGTAGGTTCGTTTGTAAACTTTATTAACTATGTGTCTAATGATACTACTAAGGGCTCTAAAGGTGATATAGAGGTCTAATCCAATAATTTAATTAGTTTTTATTACAAAATTTTACCACGGTATTATCAAGTGTTTAATTAATTAGTAACATCCACTAGGCATATTTGATAACTGTAAAACAAATCGATGTTAGAAAGGAACACACCTAGTAAAATTAGGTAGTTAAATAAAATTAAGCATCAAGGAATAAGAAAAATCACAATAGGGTTACTGGTTGACTACTTAAGTTGGCCGTCATGGGGCCTAATTCACGACCCCATGTTTTAGGGTGTGACAACTTCCACCTCCATAGCTTCTTCGAGCAATGGGTGATCATGTTAATTTTTACGTATTTATTTCGATTTCATATTCTTCTTCTTTTGATTTCCTGTTTTGAGTAACATTCGGAGCTTCTCTTCCTAGACCAACCATGCAAATGTACATGTAAAAATAATATCTTATTAGACTACTATTAGACTCTAACAAAGCTGGAGGACCAATTGGCAAAAACTTTGGTGCACTTTGCTACTGAACGCAGTGCATGCAGCACAAACAAAGGCGTTGATAACAAAGGCATCAAGTTAGCGCATATCGCTAACCGAACGTGTAGGGGGTTGGCATGTAGTATGCACGGAGGTTGGATCAAGTTCAAGTTTAGACAAATGTTGGGTAGAGGTATGGCAAAATGGTGTCAAGTTAGGTTAATGTGCCACAAAACGTGGGCGTACTTCGAAACCAATGAGTCAACTGTGGGCATGGGCTCACTGTTGACTCCATTATGCCTCCTTGGATACTTTCATGTCTATTACCATCACTTCAGTTAGTTTGCTTAAAGTATTATAAGGGGGGTGCCCTTCCCTTCAAAACCAAGGCAAGACAAGGACCCTATATGCGTCGAGTGGCGTTGGCACAGTAAGGCAACATGTATCATAAGACGTAGGCATGATGGGAAGATGTAGGTAAGACGTACCCAAGATTCTTAGCACAACTAAAAACATGACGTGGTGATCGTTGACGAAATGGGGCGTCATAGGTCAATGGTAGCCGGCATTGGATGACACCAAGGCAAGACGCAAAGTGATCCTAGGCACACGACTAGGATCAAAGCTAATGGGTAGTGACATGCATTGGAATGCATGGGCACACAAAGGCGTCGTTGGACAATATCGGTGGACATCAGGCATTGCTGAAACAAGGTGCAGTGATCTTAGGCGCAATGTTAGGATCGACATTCATGGAGACAACATGAAGGCAAACTTGAGCACGAGGCCAAGCTAATAAGGTAGAACGTGGGTGCAAAACACATTCTGGCCAACCGGGTGGCATGACGAGGCGACGGTGAATGTTGACGTGACTAAGGGAACGAGATGGCAATCGGACAGCATGTTGGCACGATGTCAAACAAGCAAAGACACTGGGAGGAGGTCTAGCTCGTGGTAAGTTGAAGTGACTAGAACTTACAAGGCATGTGGAAGACACGTGGTGGGCAGTTGCGGGCAGTTTGGGATAGTTCAAGCTGAAAAACTGTCATGCTGTGCGCTGAACAAGTGTCGAACATGTGTCAAATGTCTGCCTAGGCAGTTGAGGCTGTCAACTGCCATTGTTCTTTATAAGTACTGTGTTTATATGTCTGATTTAAGCAATAAAATGGTTCCTACGAAAATCCAGACTGAAAGCGTAAAAATGGTTGCTTGTTTCCTGAGTTATAAATATAAAGTTAAGTTTTACCCGTAAACTGTATTGTGTCAATGTGTGGGTGTATTTTACATACTGTTTCGGTGTGATTATGTTGCGTTGCGGGGATTTCACGAGGCTGAGCGACAACCAGGCCATCCCACGGACAGAATTTCGGATTTGAAAAAGTAACGTCGTCACAACTCCTATAATGCCAAATTCATGTTGTCATTTTTACAATTGCAAGGGTAAATCATGTAATTTCACTTTTTTACATACAAATGCCCGAGAAGAGAGGTCGGAGCGAGTAGGTGGCCCGACAATGGAAGAAGAAGGCGAAGATCCCCCGCTCGCCGTCGAAATCGTCGTTCCCGAATCATCTCCGCCGTCCGATCAATCTAATCGATGGCTTGACGATGACTCCGAGGCTTTGTCGGTTGGCGTCACGGTCATCACAGGCTATCTAGGCGCCGGAAAATCCACTGTAACTAGTAATTCAATTTCATTTCCTTCAATTTTTCTCTCATACGCAAATGCGATATTCGATTGCCTCATCGGTTCATGGTTGATGGTGAAGCTTTTTAGTTTTATCTATGATTTTTGTATTTTTATTTATTTTTCTTTTCTTCCAGTTGGTGAATCATATATTGAATGCACAACACGGGAAGAAAATTGCGGTGATATTGAATGAGTTCGGAGAAGAGATTGGGGTGGAGAGGGCTATGATCAACGAGGGAGAAGAAGGTGGGCTTGTGGAAGAGTGGGTTGAGCTTGCAAATGGGTGTGTTTGTTGCACTGTCAAGCATAGTCTGGTTCAAGCTTTGGAACAGCTTGTTCAGAGGAAGGAGAGGTTATATCTCTTTAGCTTTAAATCATTGAATTAACATTTGTATATATTTATTTTGTCATTTGTTGAATAGCTAAACTTATCTCAATCAACATTTTATTTTTATTATTATCTAGGTTTATTATAGTATTTCTAAGTTGAAAATTTTCTCCTTCTTTATGAGTTCCATGAGTGTTGTCTGCATTTCATAGTATTTTATATCTCAATTTAGAAGAACCATTTGGATATCAAGATTTAGGGTTGTTAATGAATTTTTCGAGTTCGTGGACCAGGTTTTGCTCCCCTCATTGCCCAGGGGCACTTCCCTTGCACCCCGCCCCTGGGGTGCGCCCATGACAACACTGGGTGTATGAGATCAGTTCAATTGCGTTTGCAAACAAATTTGTTTAGCGCTTGCATTCAGGAATGCTGTAGGTATCACAAATAGGTAATGATCACTAATGATTTTAATACATTGAGTTCAAATATTGTGTTATATATTTTAACAGATGAGATGCTCATATAGGTCAATCCTCGACTACCTCTACTTAGAAACCTTGAGTTTTAGGTTGACTTCAATTAAAGTTTGATAATCTTATACCACACCAAACTTGAGAAATACTTCTAGGTCCAATTTGGAGTTGCGTTTGAGTTTGAGCTCATTAGATATTTTTTTTTTCAAAAATCATATATGTATAAGTTATGTTTGGTTTGGTTCATTTAAACCCGTATTAAGGATTCAAGAAATCTTGTTTTGCTGTTTGTAGACTTGACCACATATTGCTGGAGACCACAGGCTTGGCGAACCCTGCTCCTCTTGCATCTGTTCTTTGGTTGGATGATCAACTGGAATCAGCAGTCAGGCTTGATTCTATTATTACTGTGAGTTTCAACTTATGAAGTATTAACCATTTATTATTATTACATCTATGAGCGAACAATTTGTTTTACACTTGTTAAAAGACATTTCTGCAGATGACTAGTGTCTGAAGTTTATTCAAGTGATAATTTTCCTCCAACTGAGATGACTTGTTCTAAGCTTAAAAAATTCTGAAAAATAGTTTAGTTGGTTACGTTTGTTGGTCGATTGCCTTTTAATTATTGACTGACTATTACTTTCTTTACTGGTATCTTTCTATACTTGCATCGTCATTCGAATAGGTTGTAGATGCCAAAAACCTCTGTTATCAACTCAAACGGCATCATGACTCGTCCTCATTCCCTGAATCATATTTACAGATTGCATTCGCGGTAATTGTCATCTAATTTGCTTCGTGGTTGATTTTTCGGAAGAAAACCAATCTGTTTTTATTCCACCATATTCTTTTGATTGTTCTATCATTTTTCGGCCAAATTAATGTATATGGCCTTGTACTTTTGCACCTGTGTCAATTAAGTCCCTCTACTTCAAAACGTCTCAATTGAGCCCTTTTTTACCTTTAATTTTTTCAATATAGCCCTTTTGTTAGGATTTTCATGACGGTTTCTCGTGAAATTGTTATTTTTCTGTTATTGTTCATTTGGGTGAGTTATGTGAAATCACATTATTTTTCTGTTATGGTCCTTTTGGGTGTGGTATATGAAGGTGTATGAGGATTTATAAATTTTTCATAAGATTTTTTTAAGAAAAATGTACAAATTCCTTCTCAAAATCAAATGCATGACCCAACACACCCTTAAAAAATCCTAACGGAAGCAGGTAAAAGAGTACAAGGGCTCAATTGAGGCAATTTTGGAGAAAAGGGGTTTAATTGACACAAGTACCAAAGTACATGGGCTCATAATAAATTACTTTTTTTTTTACCCCACCTTTATTTTGCTTCTTACTTTTGATCCATTAGATGATGCTCACATGCTCCATATTTGTGTAGGATGTTGTAATTCTGAACAAGGTTGATCTGATTTCTTTAGATGATTCTATATCTATAGAGGAACTGGAGAAGGAGATCCTCAACATTAACTCCCTTGCTAGTATTATCCGTTCCACCCGCTGTCAAGTTGACTTATCCAAGATACTAAACTGCAGGGCATATGACACGTCTGTTAGTACTAATTCTTCTTAGGTAGCGTTTGGAAGCGCGAAATTGGAGCCTTGAAATTTTGGAAATGAAAGCATGCAAAAATTTTGAAATTTTGCATGCGCTTAATTCTAGTTCCAATTCCTAGACCCCAATTTTATACAACCAAACACTACCTTAATTTTTCAATTGTGGGTATAGTTTTCCATTGTCTCAAGGTTGATTCAAGCACTTCTATTTTTTCAGCATGCAGCCCGTTTGGAAGCATTATTAGAAGAAAATAAATCTCTTACCACTAAAGATTTACATGAAAGTGGCGTGAGAACGTTGTGCATTTGTGAACCCCGTGAAATCCATCTTGAAAAGGTAATTTTTCATGATTTCGGTTGAAATTACCTTTTTTTGTAGTTGTTTCTAGTTTGATTGTTGTCGATTATTATTGAGATTGGGCTAGTGATGGATAAACTTCATTTGAGATTCAAAGCTAAATTCTTTGACTTCTCGAAGCACGAAATTGAAGCCTTGGAATTCGAATTAGTAATGAATGAATGTCATTTTTTCAATATATATATGTGTATATTATTTTATATTTTTGTGCAAAAAAATTTCAATTCCAAGGCTCCAATACAATACAATAAATACAACCAAACACAATCTTAGATAGAAATTATGGATGGCGGAATTGATTTGTAAATGGATGGATGGATTTGGTGCAATTATATGTTGTGTCCTCTTGGCTAGATTTATGTACTTCATCTTCTTTACCTTGATTGAGACATTCTCTCTCTCTCTAGGTTCGTTCGTGGCTTGAGGAGATTCTTTGGGATAAGAAATATGACATGGATGTTTACCGCTGTAAAGGGGTTCTAAATGTTTTGAACTCCGATGAACTTCACACGTTGCAGGTATAATAATCAAGCTCTCGATATATAAAACTATTATGGTACAAAAATTGACCTCGAATTATATGTCATGCACATGAGTAGGGTACGATAGACCCATTTCCAAACTTGTTGGCCTTTTCATATCTATTAATCTATATTATAAATATGAAGACGGTATTTGAAAATGTCCTTTAATTAAGAGGCTTCTGCACTTTGCACCCCTAAATTTAAGGGTGTGCATAGGTTGGGTGGGGGAAAAAAATAGTCCACCCGCCACCCGACCCGATACTGTTCAGGTGAAGATACTTGGGCCCGAGTTTGGGCTTCAAACCTGTCATATGGGGGTCTATCGGATTACGGGCGGATTCGGTTGGGTGTTCTATTGGTCTGGTAGCATGGAATTTCCCGATGATAATTTCAAATTATTGAATCAAAAGCCCTAATCGAAACACAATTTAAAAACTCTAATCGATATAGAAATCAAAATCGAAGATAAAAAAACTAAACAACAAACTCAAAGAACAAATGCAAGAAGTTAAGAACTCATTGCCCGTCCGTCGATTATTGCCGCGACAAACGAATAGGAGAGGCTGTGTTTCGGAGTTGAAGCGTCGACGGAGAGTGAAGATTAGATGAATTGAAAAAGGTAGTCAAGCGAAGCAACGAACGAATGGGAGAGGCTATGTTTCGGAGATGAAAGTGCCAATGGAGAGAGAAGATTAAATGAATTGACGAAGGCAGTCAAGCAAAGCGACTAGGGGTGTGCAAGGACCCACCTGACCCAACCCACCCGCCTAACCCTACCCACCCGCACCCGCAAATGGCGGGTTTGCTGTTTCTGTCTGGTCGGTTCGGGTGAAACGCACTAGGGTTTTTTCATTCTCGGATCGGATACCGATTTCCCACCTCACCCATCCGATGCACCCGACCCGACCGCATCACCCCTAATAAATAACACTTCTCTAGGGTTTCTGATCAATGCTCATTCATTTCTCCTCTCCATCGGCGCTTCATCTCTGAAACACCGCTTCTCTCTTTCGTTTGTTGCTTTGCTTGACTGTCTTCTTCAATTCATCTAAAATCTTCTCTCTCCGTCGGCGCTTCATCTCCAAAATATAGCCTCTCGCATTCGTTCGTCGCTTCGCTTGATTGCCTTCTTCAATTTGTCTACTTTTCTCTCTCCTTCGGCGCTTCATCTCCGAAACACAGCCTCTCTAATTCGTTCTTCGCGGCAACAATCAACGGACCAACGGTGAGTTCTTGACTTCTTGTATTTGTTCTTTGAGTTTGTTGTTTAATTTTTCGATCTTCGATTTTGATTTCTGTGTCGATTAGATTTTTTAAATTTTGTTTCGATTAAGGTTTTTGGTTCAGTGATTTGAAATTATCATCGGGAAATTCCATGCTACCAAACCAATAGACCACCCGACCGTAATCCGATAGGCCTGCATATGACCGGTTTGAAACCCAAAATCGGGCCCAAGTATCTTCACCCGAACAGTATTGGGTCGGGTGGCCGGTGGACCTTTTTTTTTCCCCACCCGACCCGTGCACACTCCTGAAAGCAATGAACGAATGGGAGAGACTGTGTTTCGAAGATGAAGCACTGGCGGATAGGAGAAATGAATGAGCACTGGTCAGAAACCCTATAGAAGTGTTATTTATTAGGGGTGATGTGGTTGGGTCTGGTGCATCGGATGGGTGAGGTGGGAAATTGGTATTCGATCTGAGAATGAAAAAACCCTAGGGGGATTGGACAAAAGCAACAAACTCGCCATTTGCAGGTGCGCGTGGGTCGAGTCAAGCGGGTCCTTGCACACCCCTACCTAAATTTTTGGAGAAATCCCACTTTAGTCCCTGTACTTTCAATTTAAACACATTAAACACTGAAACATCCAAATCTTGTCTAGTGAATCCAAATCGATAAATTCATTATTTGTTAAGGGAAATCAGCCACATGTCAGACACGGAATCATCCAATTGGATGAATTCCGTCATAAAAAAATAACGAAATGACTGACTCGACATGATTTGGTTATTTCAGGGTTCAATGTGTTTAAATTGAAAGGACAAGGCTAAAGTAAATTTTCTTTGAAAGGTCGAGGGTGCCAAGTGCAAAAAACTCTATAATTAATGGTTGATATTGATTTTGATAAAAATAAATTGATACGATCGTTTTATGAAATTTTGGAGGCAAAAATTTCCATCCAAATATTTCAACTCCCACTTTCCAACCATTAAAGTTAAATTATGTTTTTTACTCTTTTAACTTTCATGTTTGTGTTTAGTTGGTCAATTTGTTTACACTTGATAAATTAGATAATTAATACAGTAAGGTAAATCCATTTGCATATATGTTTACCTTTCCATTTTTTTTTTGGATTTTATGTACGATTTATATGTTTTCAAGGCCGTGAGGGAGATATATGAGATTGTTCCATCACGTAAATGGAGAGAAGAAGAAAATCGAATGAGCAAAATCGTGTTCATTGGTAAGTTTACATCTGTTCCTTCGTTATTTCGATGAAGTTTTATTCGTTTGTGTATGCCTTTTGATTTCTTAATTTGGTTTCAGGTCGATCGCTGGATGAAGAAATTCTTGTTAATTCCTTCAGAGATTGCATATAGACTTCTTTGTTAGTTTTTAGCTTTTTCGACCAGATTTGCATCCTTTGCCATTCTCTTTTTATTCAGTTTTCTGAAAATGGAATGCAATTTCAGCCTTTTTTAGGTTACATTATGTGCTTGAAGAAACCAGTAGTGAACTGATAGGTGTACAAGAACATGTTTTACAAAGATTGATTTTGTATCCTCTATTTGTATGTTGTGAGCCTAGGTGGTTTCATTGTGACCTGGAGGTCTTGGATTTAAATTTTGAAAATAATCTCTCCGTATACATGGGCAAAACTGTTTACATCTAACCCTCACCAGACCCTGCAACGGTGAGAGCTTTCGTGCACTTTGCTGTTCTTCTATTTTGTGTTGGAGGCAATATTGTCCTCCAAATTGTTGTCCCTTCTCTCTCCCAACAATGCCCCTCCATTATAATCCGATCGAAAAGCTCGGAGCCGGCATAAAGCTCCATCACAAGATGAAAAGACTGGAAAGGCATCGGGCCCCGAGATCTTTGCCTTTATCTTAAGATGGATTTGAAAAAGTTATTTTAGGCCCTTTAAATTCTAGTTCAAATCTTTTGAAATATTAGAATTTTTTATCGTTGCGTTTGGTACACAAAATTCGAGTCAAGATTGGAATGGCCATGGAAATAGTCATTTTATTTCTATGTTTAGTACATGCGATTAAATTCTATTCTCATTACCATGAATTCATTAATCCCACAAAATATGAGATTAAATTTTAATCATTTATCGGCTAAAAAACGTGATTAAATATTAACCAAATGTTTGAATTAAAATGAAATTTAATTAAATCAACAATTATACTGTTTAAAAATTTAATTAAATTAGTTTTCACCGTTTGATGTTATTTTAATATCACATGTAATTTCTTCCGTCATCAAGCATAGGAATAATAATGACTATTTCATTCTATTACCATACTAATTCTAACTCTATTGTCATTCTATTCCATTCAAGCGTAACAAACGCAATGTAAAAAGTTACCAAGACAGGATTTTGATGAAATAATTTTAAAAATTCTTTTCCTATATGAAATTTCTCTCTTAAATCTCTTACCCCAACCTACAATTAAAGGAGTGTTTGGGTATTGTATTCGAAGAATTAAAAAAGTCATTTACTCCCCAGTTAGTTAGTGTTTTTGCTCTTTGATTCTTGTTCCCACTTTTAGAATTTTGAGATTGATATACATAAACACATTTGGTAAACACGTTTCTGTTTCCAATTATTTTCAAAATTTGAGAGTGATTTCTAAATTCAACGTGAGAAACAAAAAATTGTTGATTCTTTTCACTCTCATTTTTTTCATTTCCAATTCATTCTTACACTTCGGACACGCTAGGTATTATTGTGATTTGTTAACAAGGGTTTCTTTCAATCTCTTCAATCCATTTCATTCCCAACAAATGAGTAACCATTCTCTCTACCCTCTGTCTTCTCTCCATCGCCGATCTCAGATAATTTATCTGCTCTTTGACTTCTCTCCATTGCCTGTCTCAGGGAAGGAGGGAGGGAGGGAGAGAGGAAGGAGGAAGAGAGAAAAATGTAGGGAAAAAAAAGAAAAAGAAAACAATTATATAAAATGATGCTTTTGCCCCTCTATTATGTTAGTTTTAACAGATTTTTGGCCGAAATGACCGAATAAAAACGTGCTGATACATAGAGGGTTTAAAATGAAATGCTCAAATAGAAAAAGACCATTTAGAAAAATGTCAATATCTAAAGGGTTTAAAATATAATTTTTCCTAAAAAAAAAAACTCTGCTAGACTTAAATTTTGCCCACTAACAGAGGTGCATAATTACCAAACATGACACTAGATATCACTCTCAATTGGAACAGACAAGAAGAAACAAAATTGTGACCAAATCAGGCAGATTATAATAAAAGGAATATGAAGAAATGAAATTATACCATAAATTCAGATGAGTGAATTTGTGGAAAGAACAGAAACAACATTTTCCCCAGGTCTAGGTATTAACTATCCGCTCAAACTCAGAAAAAAAGCGACCTTCGGCCCGTTTTTGTGCAGTTATGCAGCACGGGCTTGCCAATCCAGAAATCCAACTTGAACATAACCTCACCTAAAATAAGTACAAGTATCAGTGCAAAGGGTAAGGAATGCCGCCCTGTTTGTTTAGCATTTCTGTTCCCAAAATTCGAAACAGTAACAGAAATATGAGAACAAATCGTTCAGTTTCCCGAAAAAAAAAACGTTCTAAAAATTGGAAATAGATTTTTATGGTTCCCATATCTCTGTTTCCAATTCTGTTCCGAATCTCTTGGGAGAAAGGGAAAAAAAAAATTGAGAACAGAAATGCTAAGGTAATGTTTGGTTTCATAGAATTGACGCCATGGAATCGAAATTACAAAGTAATAAACTTTGGTTGCATTTGGTTGATGTTTTTGTTTTTCTGTTTCTACTTCCAATAAATTGGGAGGGGATGGGGATGGGAATTCTGTTTTCGTTCTGAAGTATTCTGGAAATAGAAACATGTAGGAATTGCTCCTTTTAAATTATGAGAGCAGAAACAAGAAACACGTTTAATTGCAACATTTGTTCTTTTTTCTTTCTTTAAATGTAGGGTGACTGGGGAGTGGTAGTGGCCGGCGGGATGGTAATGGCAATAGTTTTGTGAGAGTGAATAGGAATCAACATTTTTTGTTTCTCAGATTCTTAAAGAATTCAGTCCCAAATTACTCCAAAAATTTCGGGAACAGAAACATGTTTGCCAAACGCGTTTCTGTACATTAATCCCAAACTTTTGGGACCGGGAACAAGAATTAGGGAACAAAAACAGTAACCAAACGGGGCCTTAATGTTCTACATGAGTCCATTTCTGATTCCAATTCAAATTCCAAGGGGTGAATGCATGCTACCAAAAACTATCTAAGGGGTGTTTTTAAGTGATTCTGTTTCTATTCCCAATAAATTGGGAACAGAAGAAGAATTATGGGAATATAAAAATAAAAAAAATAAAAAGTTTCAGTCCTGGTCCCTGATATTTAGTACAAGTTTTCAGAAACTACACAAAATTATCCAGATTTCAATTTTTGTTCCAAATTATCTGGGAACAAAAACCTGGGTATATTTCCAATTCGGTCCTTCAAACCAGAAAGCTACAATCAGTCCTAAATCATACTATCTGGTCAAATGATGAACTTTAGTCAGAATTTCAGACCTCAAGTAGAAGAAGAAGCCTGTGTCTCTGTTTTGCTGCTTGAATCGGCAGTAGTAGTTCCAACCGGTGGTGGCATGTAAATACGTGCTTTCTTCAGGATCTCAGCAACAACCCAATGCTTATGTTTGCTCAATGGCCTTGAAGGATCTAACCTAACCTGCAATTACAATTCCATTCAGAAGTCAATGTCGTTCAAAAGAATAAAAAAATGAAAAGGGAGCTGATAGTTTCATATAAATGGCCTTTACACATTGGACCAACAAATGCAAGCATTACAAAAATTTCATAAAGGTAGGTGGTTGGCTGCATGGAATAGGTGTGCTTTCTATTTCCAATCCCTTGGCGCCAAACGCTACCAAAGCATAATCCGTAAAAGGAAAAGGATAATAAATGAATGAATATCCAATTCATAACTTTCTTATCAATCTTCAAGGCCATTAGGAGTATGTATATGTATTTGCAATTTTTTCTTTTCCTTCTTCGCTTCCTCGTAAACCAGATATAGGGTGTGTTCTTGTCTAGTTTCAATATCTTAATGCAGTAATAACGAAAATACTCTTTTGTATGAGAAAAAAAATCAATTAATGAGCCTTCGCCATCGATTTCATGATTTCATCTAAATATAGGAAGGTGACACAAATTCACATTTAACAAAAAAAATGAGACTAAATTGAAATAAAGAAGGCATTTGGAGATTGGGCTAAAAGAATAGTATAGAGAATTAGCTATTTCTAATAAAATTGTAGGCTCACACATAGATTAACTTAATATGTTTTATTGATATATATAACTTTATAAATTTTTATTTTTATTTTTTGGTAGAGAATTAGGCACTTAGTTGTAGGAAACTTTACGAAAAAAAGTCCTGCTCACTTGTGATTCTACATTTCTACCTGAGAAGCTAACGACAAAATCTCACTACCATGCTATTGAATTTCTTATTTGTTATTATTTTTCTTTTCACTAATTAAATAAAAAGACATGGAAAAGAATATAATTTTTAAACAATCAAAGCCTTTGAACCATTTTGAATTTCATGAATCCCCAGTTCCCCATGTTCAAAATTGCTTCATGCCTCTAAGATCAAGTACATAACTACATATAAGCCTTATAAAGATGGTGGTTCTTATCTTGCCACCTCCTTTAAAGACAGCAGCTTTTGTCACACACACACACACATGCGCGCGCACGCACACACACACACACACACATATATATGTATGTCATGATATTAAAGGAGACTTACCTCTCCTTTTGTCTTTGGAAATGTGTTGTCCCACGCGGAAAGTTCAGAAGAAAACTTTCCTTCACTCATACAATTGAGAGAGAATATTACATGGTATCTTTATGATACTACGTTTGAGCCAAATAGCCTATATGTTTCAGTGTTCTCACTGAAAGGCACACGCAGGGCATGGGTGTAGGGCACTAGTATTGGCGCACTTAGCACTTGGAACCTTGGCATATGCACGATCCCATTCCTGTGACTATTATTTATTGTATAATTCTTATGCTACATCTGAGATATACCTGATAGCTACCCGTGACAGTTAAATATAACTATGTTTCAATTGCCAACAATTGCCATATTTCAGTGAAGGGTTGCAACCTAAATTCTGCAACTTAACTGAAGAGATGCAACTCAAGTAAGAGTTACAATCCAATAGGAAGTGCACCAACCTATATATAAATCATATCATTCATTTAAAGCATCTATCAATTTCGAAGCGTCAGTTTCAGATTCATAGAGAAATTTGAAAACATCTCCAGAATTGCCATCTGAAGATATTAGGTTTTGTTGTATCATGGAGGTTATTTGCTGAGAACCCTATAGCAAACTCTTCCAAGTGGGGGCAAATAACCCATTAAAGAAAGTGATCGTTTGTGCTTCAAAACCTAATCAATTTTATAATTCCTCTTCTTCGATTCAAGTTATCCTAACAGCTTCTAGGCTGTTCTGCAAAATTGATAATCCAATGTTAAAAGCAAGTGTTTTCCCCAATTATCATCTAGTGAAAGCTAAAGAAAACATAAGTCCTCTGCTATTGCATTGCTAAAACTGATGGTATCATGGTGCTAATTTACATACTTAACAAAGTGATTAAGGCCTTCAGAATCAATTGGGCGTTACTCTTGCTGTGTGTAATAAAAAAGAAATAACCCTAAATGTTATAAATCCAGCATTTATAGAGCTCGGAGATATTGAACATCATACACGACTCCTAATTATACAACAACCTCAAATCTCTATCCATCATTTTCTCTAACTCTGGAATTCAGCGTCTGTGTGTGACTGTGTTTGCAGATATGTTAATAGAGCAACCAAGAGGTGTTAGTCTGATTGACAAGGGAAGATCACACTGAGAATTAAATCTTGAATTTAATTTTGAATGCACTAGGCCGATATGAAAGAGTGCACTCTTAAATATCGTTCCCGCAGGGAGAGTGTACTCTTAAAGAACGTTCTGACAGGTGATTAGTAGAGATGCGAGTAAGCTAACCGGACAACACCTTAAATAAAACAAAAAAAATGTTAATTTGGGGGTGGGGGGGGGGGGGGAGAGGAACAGATGAAGTAACTGGTACTGACACGGTCGCCGATGTTGCACTGGTTGGTCTCGTCATGCGCCATGAACTTGGAGGTGCGCTTGACGTAGCGATTGTAGAGCTTGTGGTGGAAGAGCCTGTCCACCGCCACCACCACCGACTTCTGCATCTTGTTCGACACCACCATTCCCACCACCGGCTTCATTCTCTCTCTCTCTACCGGCGATCTTCTTTTCCGATCTCTACCCAACGCCTCGCCAAAACCCTATACCACCGAACTTGAATTCGAGAACTATGGGGGAAGAGCTAATGAAATATTTCAAGAAACGACGTCGTGTCGGCCTGCATCAGGTTATGTACAGTCGAAATAGGTGATATCCCTTTTCTAGTAATTAGAGTTCGATACTTCTTATAATTAAATTTTGAATGCATCACGCTGATATAAAAGAATATGTCCTTAAAATCGCACGGAGAGACGATTAATCGAGTTGCGCGTAAATCAGTATGAACAACACTTTACCTTAAAATCTGAAAAAAAAAAAAGGAACGCAAAAAATTGGAGAAAAGTACACTTTGCAGTTTGCACCCTTAAAGTTTAAAATAATCATTTTAGTCATTTAATTCTAATTTTAAACACTTAAAATCATGTGATTTCGAAGTTGTTTTATTTTAGCCCAATTGATAACGGACCTATGTAAATTGATTTATGTTTTGCTATGTAATGTGCTCATACCAAATTTCAAAGATTTTTTTGTTTAGCGAATGTCCAACGAATTTTGTTTGAAAATATATATACAATTTTTTATTTGAAAAATAATAAGGGGTCTAATTGTGTGTTTAGAAAATAAAAAAATTATTTTTGACATAAATTTAAAAAACATATTCACATATTGATATTACATCATCCTAATTTGTATATTTATTTCGCATTTAAATTGTAAGAAAAAAAAAACACTTTAATGTACTTATTGGATGAATAATATTTATTTAAGTGTTGTTTTGTTAGTATTCATGGATAATTACACTTTAGTTCTCTTGTATTTTTTTTTTGTTTGTTTTCCAATATAAGAATCACCGCGTATTAAAAAATCATAACCAAATAATCATACTCCGGCTTAAAAGCCAATATTACGACTGTTGTTCAATGGTAAAGTATTAGGTACTCTTGGCAAAAAATACTATTAATTTGAACAAATTATAATACACAATAAAATTACTATTAACCATAAAATCACGTTGAAATCTCTATCATCTAACAAATGCTCACATCTCGTTTTAGTAAATCGATAATTTTTAGTAGAAATATAAATATAATAATTTGAGACAATCATAATAATATTCCTAGATAAACAATATTTGTTATGGATAAAGGCCTACTTCAAGAGAAGTACATCTCATCAATCAAATGATGTACATCTTGATAAGATCACATACAGTTGATTATGATTAAAAATCGATGTACTTAAATCAATTCCAATAAAATTTACTGATTATTCTGGTGATTTATTTATCTTCATATTATATTGCAAATAAACTAGGAATTGACGTTTTGTCATTTAAAAAAAAAATTCATAAAATGATGGTGTCAAAGATATTATTAGAATGAATATCAAATTTCTTGATTTAACCCGGTTAAAATTTGAGTCTCAATTATATTCGAGACCTAATAACCATTAATCGTATGTTATTACAAACGTCGTCGTTGGGTGCAATATTTCTCAATAACATAATTGAATAACCATTTTCAATTCTAACTTGAATGGGCTAGTCTTATAGGATCTAAAGAATTCAAGTACTTATTTAAATAATAATTCATAATTTGACGATAGGCTCAATCATCTTCAAACCTTTTGTGTGCAACCAAATATATGATCATTTCTCTTGAAAAATGAAAAACCAAAATTGACTGAATTTATAACACTAACATAGTCATTTCTTGTAGGATGAACATAACATTTAGTTAAAATGCAAGGGGAGGAAAACTGGATGTATCCAAATGTGGATAAACCATTGTTCGCCCACATTATGATACTTACATTTGGTTAACGATAATTCTTTGATTTCCCACGGATTAATTCTAATCTTTTTTTTTTTTTTTTGAAAATTTATTATTTAGTCCTCAAAAGACATAGAAATCAGAAAACAGACATTCAACTACTATAATAAAGTTTTTAGTTCCTAGATTTTTTTTTTTAAAAAAATAATCATCTATTCTTTGACCATCATTTTTTTCATAATTTATATAAAATGTCATTCTGTAAAACATAACAAGACGTAAATATATCATTTGTATTTTACTATTTTAAATATTTAATACATGGTAACAGGTTGATTGTGCTGTTGTGAATGTTTACAATGTTTATGTGAACAATTACATTTTTTTGTTATGTTCACACGTTCTTTTGTTATGTTCACAAAAACCTACAGAAATAACATGTATGTTTTTTTGTTATGAATATTCATACTACTACTTAAAATAGTTCTGAATATTAGTGTGGAAAAAATGTAAAAAGATTAAAAAATTAAAACTAAAATCAACCAAGAACAACAAATCAAAACATTGAAAATAAACTCTAACATCAATAAAAATAGAACCGGTATGAACATTCATCAAACCTCAAGCAACATTCACCAAAAAACAAAACCAGTATGAATATTCACCAAATCATA
Organism: Eucommia ulmoides; assembly: GCA_016647705.1. NCBI lineage: Eukaryota > Viridiplantae > Streptophyta > Magnoliopsida > Garryales > Eucommiaceae > Eucommia > Eucommia ulmoides. The sequence continues at coordinate 7,867,163 of CM028340.1, forward strand.
ACAAACATTTTCCAAAAAACAAACTGTTATAAATATTCACAAAGAACAAACAAGATCTAGAGCAAAGTAGCGGCGAACAGCTAACACATAGATCTAGAAGAAAGTAGTGGCGAATGGCGAAGTGAGTTTTTCAATTTAGAACTTTTTCAGATCTGAAAAGTTCCAGAGGCACAACTAAGAACAACAAATCAAAACATTGAAAAACAAAACAAAGGCGAACATTTACTAAAAACACAAATCCGGTATAAACATTCACAAAAAACAAAGGATCAAACAATCACAATCACAATCACAATGAATAAACAATACTCCAACAAAATCAACAAGAATAACAAATCAAAACAAAATTTTACTTAATTGCCACCATCGAAGAGCTCAAGAAGCCCTTGAGTCACTCTCAACCGCTGTTACCGAATAATCAACCTCACCATCCAATACTACCACCGACAAAGCAACATGAGAATGCCAGTGGTGAAGTAATTTTCTAGATCTAGATTTTTCCATATTTGGAAAAATCTAGATGCAGAGGGGATGTTGGAGATGACGATAATGGCCAACAAAAATCAAAGTTTGTCTAGATCTAAGTTTAGATCTGAATATAATTAGGATTTGAAAACATTTTTGTACCACTTATTTCGTCGTTGCATCTTCATTGATATCTGAATTCCTAGATCTGAATGAGAAATTAGACGAAGGTTAAACGACACTAGAATGGATGAAGGCCATGGAGGAAATCAGACGAAGGTTGGTTGAAGGCCAGATTGGACGAAGGCTGGATGGTTTGGATCTGACGCTGGCGTTTTGGATCTAGACGAAGCCGAATGGTTGTGGACCGCGACGATTTAGATGGATGGTTGAAGGCCAGATGCTGACAATTTAGATGGACGGTTCTGGACAACGACGAAGGTTGGACTTGGACGAAAGCCAGATTGGGTAGTAGTTTGGATCTGAAAAAAAATAAAAGAAGGGTATAGATAGGAGGGCTTTAGAGTTTCCTATATTTATACAAAGGTGTAAACTTTAGTTCATCATTTTTTGTTCACTGTCAAGAACTATACACTAAGAAAGGGATTAAATTACAACACATATGTTTAAATATTTCTTTATTAAACAAACTCTTAAATAAAGGGTTAAACAATTTTTTTTTTATAAATATAAGTGCATTATTTAGTCATAATATAATTAAATAATCTATTACAATGAATTAATAAAATGACTAAAATCAAATATTATTCAAGGTAAATATCTTGAAAACTCTGTATTTTCAATGTTTGTACTGCTTAGTTGTTTGTTCAAATTTAAAGTCCGGACATGTATATTATGAACGTCTCAACAATACTGCCACAATTTGTTGACGGATATCTTTAGATATAACATGTAAAATTTGCCAAAAGTCTCCTAATAACGAAGTCCCAACAGTTGGGAAAAAATAGAAAAAACGTGAAGACCGGAGCAAAGCTTCCTAATATAAAAACAAGGGCAAAATATATTTTAAACTTTTTAACTATTGACATATTTCTAAATAATTCTCATAAGTTTATGCATTTTATTTTAAACCCTCTACATATGAACACAGTTTTAAAATGCCATTCTGTTAGAAATTTCATTCAAACTAACAGAATTAAAGGACAAAATAGTAAAAAAATTTATTTTTATTTTTAATCAATTTTCTATTTTTATTTTTATTTTTATTTTTTTCTCTCATATTCTTCACTGTTGAAGCCCTCTCTTTCTCTATCTCTTTATCTCATCCCTCTTCACCAAACTATTATCTCTCTCTCCACCACCTTCTTCTGCCACCGCCACCATCGACGGGGTGAACCACCCCCTGTTATGGGGTGAATCACCCCATTAATAGGGGGTGATTCCCTATATCTACATATCTCTCCCCCTGAATTAAAGGCATAAAATCACAGGAGACAAAGTTATGCAAGTAAACTCATTGATATGTTACAAATCTCTCCCCCTGAATTAAAGGTATAAAATCACGGGACAAGAGCAAAAACAGTGAAATAGAAATCCATTAGATCTATAAATTCCACTAGATCTAGAAATTCGAATGCCAAAAATCAATCAAGAATAAATTAATTGAACTAAATATGATGAACTGTACAATTGTGAACATTCAATTATACATTAGAAATAGAAATCAACATTAAATTCAATCTTCTATGGTTAAAAGATAAAGTTATGCAATCCTAAATTGAAAAGAAATGGAGTTAGAGTAAGAGATTGAAGTCAGAGATGGAGTATCATTCTCAAACCCATTACAAAAATACAAGAAATATAGCTGGGCAACATAGATTTTAAGGAAATGAAGCTCGAGATGAAAGCAGAAGCTTGGAAATGGCTTCGAATTTATATGAGAAGAAGAAAAAAGTGATGATGGAGAAGAATTTTTAGGAGAAAAGTGATGGCCTCTGTTAAATTGGCCAATTGGGGCTTCCACTCCTAGACAACTAGAACTCTAACAAAAATCGCAATCCAAATTGGGGCAATGAACATCGTAAGCTCAAGCAATACATCCCCAATTGAGGGTCACTGTAAGATCTCAAACAAACCCGATACAATATCCAATTGGACGAGCTTTGCAAGACCTCAATCGTAGCATGTACGTCATTTTAGTTGCATTTTAAAGTAACTGGAAAAATTCGGGGTGAAATTGGGTCAATAAAAATTCAAATTAAAAATCTAGACGTCAATTCACAAATTTAGAAACATTAAATCCAAACTTTGGGAGGTAAATTGATATTTAACTTTTAATTAAAACTTTTAGGGGTGCAATTGTAATTTAAGAAAATCTTAAAAGTGGACTTGAACTAAAATGAATATTTTAAGAAGTTAGGGGGAGAAAAGAGTAATTTAACAAAAGTTTATTCATATATATGTGTGTGTGTGATCATGAACAGCCGGCCGGAAGGAGAGAGAGGAACAGCGACGTGGCAGGAGGAGCTCAATGCTTAGACCACTAGTTATATGCATACAAATATTGTTCATGCATGTAATGATCACCAAAACTCTCAAAAGAAGAAACGCAAAACAGAGAAGGAAGAGAGAGAAAGCAAAGAGAGAGAGAGGTTCGCCGACGGTAGGGTGCAGTCCGGCGTGGGTAGTGGCTGTCCGTTCGGTCTGATTTGTGTGTGTGTTTATGTGTTCTAGGTGTACATGGGTGTTCAATTGTGTGAATATGTGTGTGCGTTGCTGTTCATCGACGGTTGTGTGCGTGTGTTCCTCCATTAGTTGGCAATTTTATATGTGTGTGGGTGTGTTTCTCCTGCAGTGGTTGCTGCTCCGGTGGTGATCCGTTGAATGTGTAGGGTGTGTGTGTGTGTGATCAGTGTATGTGGCTTGGCGTGTGTGTGTGCTCTGTTCTGTTATAGAGTATGTGTGTGGGTGTGTTTCGGTGTGGGTCATCGGCGGGGATGGCGATCGGGTGGTGTGGCGCTGCGGTGTGTATGTGTTGTGTGTGGGCCGTGTGTGTTGCTGCTCGTTGTCCAGTGCCGGTGCATGTATGTGTTTGTGTTGTCGGCAGTGTTTGGAGCGTGCGTGTGTGTGTTCTGCTCCTCCAGAGTGTGTGTGTGTGTCGTCGTGTGTACCTGTGTGTGCGTGTGTTGTTCGGCCGGTGGTGTTGTCGTTCGGCGAGGTATGTGTGTGTAAGATCGTCGGAGTTGGGAGGAGAAGGAGAGAGACGTCGGTCGGGAGTGCAAATAGGAAAACAGAAACGAGAAAGAAAAAGAAAAAAAAAAAAAGGGAAAAAGAAAAGAAAAGAAAAGAAGAGAATTACACAAACCACCCCACTAAAAATAAAAAACCCATCTCGTGGTCGCCAAACGATTTAGAAACAAGTGAAATTTCAATTGATTATTAATTTTCGTTAAATTAAATTTTATTTAGCGTTACAAATCCTAAAATCGTAATAATTCCGTAATGATTAATTAATTTTAATTACGTGGTACATAAAGTAGTAACGATTCGGAATATAGAGTCTGCATTGCATGATTCAGATATTTTAGATAAGATATTAATTTAGGCTCTGTCACTATTAGGCTCGCAGGCACCGGTGTCCCGATAGAGTGTGGTCAGTGAAGGTTTTGGAGAGCGGATAACGAGGTGAGTGTACTATCGATAACGAGGTGAATGTACTATCTTCTTGCCAAACTATTTATATATATATATATATATGTGTGTGTGTGTGTGTGTGTGTGTGTGTGATAAAATATGTGTTTATTTAAACTGTACGAATTTATAAATAATATGGATCAAGCAGGATTTGGGTGAGTTGGTAAACTGGATTTTCAGAAGATTTTGATGGTTTTCGAAAAGAAGTTGAAAATAATTTTTGTTGGATTTGGTGAAATCAGATGGTGTTTTTAAAAGAGAATAGAAAACATCTGTTTTTAAAAAAATGTCTGGTTTTCTAAAAAATAAAGGGTGAAAAAGTGGTTTTGATAAAATCAGACGTTTTCTTTAAAAGAAAGTATGAAATATGATTTTTGGATTTAAAAGTTGGTTTTGAGGAAAAGAGATAGACGTGGTGATTTGACGATGTTGTATTTGATTTGACGATACCATGGTATTTATCCGCTTCGGCGGAGTGATGTTTATCTGTCTCGGCAGAGTGATATTAGACGTTTATATTATGCAGTGATTATCCGCTTCGGTGGAGTGATGGGTGTCCGTTAGGAAGGCAAATCCTACGGGTGGTACGGTACCGTTGTAACTCCCGATCGTGAGGTTAAAACGATTACTATGGCTAGCCAGTGTATGTTGTGGTGGAGAGGTGGTTTGAGATGTGTGTTTAAGATGTGATGTTTTACTTATATTGGGTGATTTATTATTTATTATGGTGATTGATATTATTTTACTAGATGGGTTGGAATAGAACTTATATTTATTGCTTTATTTTCACTGCTTATATTATGGAGAATTTTACTAGTTACGTGTTGTTTCTATACTCACGCTTGATCCATTTAGATGTTGTAGAATAAATGATTATTTTAAAAATATTTTCACTAAGAAGGCAGTACACTCGCAGATAAAATAGTTAGGAGTTGGTCGGTCCTCTACTGGCGCTAGATAGAGTTATGCGGGTCACGCAAAGGAGTCATTTGAGGAAAATTTTGGAGACGAGATGATGCGAACCTCACCAAGGATTAGTGAGACCCGAAACCAACTTAGGGTTTCTTCGCGAAGATCGAAACTAAATCAAATTTTGAACGAGTTAAAAATACAGAAATTGAAAGATAGATTACCTTGACCCAACGTTTATGATCGAAATGCGAACTAATGGTATAATGATCTTGACCCAATGATTATAGTGAATCACGAATCAAAGATA